>JANAVB010010814.1:0-240054 GCA_029216955.1 Iris pallida
GGGGCGTCGGGGGGCAGGGGGCAGGGGGGGTCGGCGGGGGGGGGGGAGGCGTCGGGGGGGAAGGGGACGGGGGGGGGGGGTCGGCCGGGGGGGGGGGGGGGGGGATCGGCAGGGGGGGTGGTGGGTTTGCCGGGTTGGCGCGGGGGGGGGGGGGGGGTGGTTTGCTGGGAAGGGGTGGGATTTTTTTTTTTTTTTTTTTTTTTTTTTTTTTTGTGTTTATGGCTCTGATACCATGTAGAGAATAATTGTTGTTGTAGTTTATTGATGGGCTACTCCACTACTTATAGGGAGTCTAGCTCCTCTTCATATTACATTTTCCAATGTGGGACTAAATCCCTTATTAGTTCTCAACAATTGGTTTCTCCAAATTAGGCCTCACCTCTCTTCTTCTACTGTATCTCATGCCTATGTATCTAAACTACACCAATAGTTATTTTCCTTTTACTTGAAGATTGATATATTGTATTAACTTTGGTCTTTTCTTGCCCTAATATATGCATTATTACATTTTTCAAGTACAAGAAACAAATTCGCTTATATGAAGAGTTACATTTAGCAATAAACTTTATGGAACTAGAAAATAAGTTTTTGTATATATAATCCAGGACTCTACTTATTCTTTTAAAACGTGAGACTTTGTTCCTGAATCAAAATTTGTACCAGTTAAGCTACATGGATTGCCAAAGTTAATCTTGTGCAGATAGAATTAGCTAATACTGGTTCTTCTTCTTTTTATCACGGTGCTCAGTTGTCCCTGCTCTATTTGACCCTATTTTAAGGTGTGCATGTTAGATTTACCCGTTGATTCATGAGATGAAGATGATAAATAATTGCGGAAGCGTACCTAAATCCATCACTTGTCTATATTGATCTTGTAGCGAACGTCTCTTTCTGTGTTGTTCGATCTTCCAACAGTGCAAACTTTCAAATTTTGCTATCTTTTTCTTGAAGGCGAGAAGAGCACTTCGGGCCTTGAGAGGACTGGTTAGATTGAAATCGCTGATCCATGGCAATTCTGTCAAGCGACAGGCTACAACAACATTGCGTTGCATGCAAACATTGGCCAGAGTTCAATCACAGGTCCGTTCAAGGAGGATCAGGATGTCGGAGGAGAACCAAGCTCTTCAGCGACAGCTTCTACTGAAACGCGAGAAAGAACTAGAGAACTTGAGGGTATGTGCTTTATTATAGGCATAACTTTGTGATCATCTAAGAAATCAATCTCTCATCTGCTTATAGCCTTACTGGTATGGGGAATGTTTGATAAACTTGGACCTGAACTTTGTGTAGTATTGGAAATAAGAAATACAAGACTACCAAAACCTCTTTAAGTTGAGGATACAAAAAGCTTTCGTTTCATATAAAACTGCATGATGATTTCTCACAACAGAAAAGATAGTTGCAAAGAGAACTGATATTTCCAATTAGGTGAAATTTTAAAATATGTTCTTGAATTTTCATGAATAGTTTAGAAGTTCCCTTTTGAACATAGAGTGTAACAAATGTGCAACGCTTGCAATGAACTGTTCTGTAACACTGTAAGAGAATTATTACTTGCTCTACTGAAGTTGGTAAAAGCTCTGTAGTTTAAAGGAGTTTAGACATTAATGAGATTACATTTTACCTTACTAAGGCCAATGTTCGAGATATCGGATATCACGATCAGATCGGTTTGGGTTTGGGATATCGGACATATATTGAGCAATATATTGAAACATTGGATACCAATAATATATAATATGTTATATATTATATATACAAAATGTCCTATCAAATTCAAATTTATAGATTACTAAATGTTCTAAATTTCCTAAAAGGCTAAAACTAAGTGACTGGCTAACTAACCATAAACATCTAACAAACAAAAAGGTGAGATCTCGGTGCACTGAGGCTACACTCACTGCACAGATTAACCTCGAACGCCAAGGCTGAGGCTACACTAAGCGCAGCAGCAAAATAAAAATAAAATTCAGAAAAAAAAAGTAGCAAAAAAAAAAAAACCTAGCAACTGGTGATGCTTACCTGGTCTGGTCTCTTCCTACCTCCTCTAACCTTTGTGAGAGAGGCTGTCATGATTGAGATAGAGAGGGTTAGGATTTTAAGTAGGGTATTGGGTTTTAGTCAAATGGATGTCCAATTCAACCCAACCTGAAAACCCATCCCAAACTGATATCAGAATATCAGTTTAAATCGGCCCATATATCGGTTTTCAACTGATATATCGGCCAGTATATGTTGTTTTGCCCTCAGAATGACATATCGGCTGATATATAGGCCGATATTTGCCAAAATGATACGAGGCCGAATATGGCTGGTATACCAGGTTTAACCCTCAAAATGATGTATTTGGCCAATATATCGGCCAATATTTCCAATTTCTTGAAAAGAGACCAAGGCTAATTTGTTGTGGGAACCAAGTTAGATTTTACTCTTAGACAAATAATATGTATGCAACCTTACCTGAACATATACATGTGACCATGCATGTGTAAAATGATGTAGATTAGACATGAGAGAATGAAATAGAAACTTATAGAAGCTATCCAAGTAGTTAGATATGTTGCCAGGCTTTGCACAGGGTCCAAAGAAGTGTATATGCAAATGAAACATGTAGCTACTAAACCTTGTAGTGCACCCAAGTTATGAACAAGAAGAGCATTCTGAAATGAGACGGAAAAATCAAAGTGGTAAGCCATGAAGGTAGTACATACATGGGCTTATTCTATCCCTATGCATCTCAGAGTGTATCAAATCCCCGATCCTCGGAGTAATGTCCATCTTGTCTATGCTGATAACTCTGACCTGTACAAGGCGAGACAATGGTTATGTCCTTTCCATTTAAGGTACAACGATACCTTGGAAGTCTACAAATAAGACCTTGGTCGCTACTTCTTCAAATCACGTCGAGCTCATCGTCCTTCATGACTCCACCCAGGAGTACATATGGTTGCGAGCCGCAATTGAGTATATTCGAATTGCGAGCGGATTCTCTTCTGACAAGCGCTTTATTTGTCTTCTGATCTTGTCGCTGAATACTATTTTTTGTTAACTTATGTTGTTAGTAATGTTGATTATATTTTTCTCGACGCTTTTAACCTATTGTTCTTCAATCATCAACAGATGGGAGATGAGTGGGATGACAGTCTGCAATCCAAAGAACAAATCGAAGCAAGTCTTTTAAGCAAACAAGAGGCTGCCACGAGACGAGAAAGAGCTCTGGCTTATGCATTTACCCATCAGGTATTCTGCAGTGCTGGCTTTGTCCATCTATCCACCTTATGGATCTCTCATGCAACTTTCATACATGTTCAAAATCTCGATTTAATGCATTTTATTTTTGTTTCTTCGATATGACTGCTGTTCTTCAGCTTCATTGCGTTCTTGTCGCTGCAATCTATGAAGCAGCCAAAAATTGTTGTTGTGCACACATTGGAGTACACAACATGGACACTCTAATAGATGTCATGTCCGTGTCTCCATGTTTGTATCGTGTCATATACGTGTACATGCAACATTGGCATCCATTGGTTGTCTTGTATCTGCTGCACTATAATCTCTCATTGATTGGCCTTCCATGTACAAAATCTCAACCATGCACATTCAGGGCCGGCCAGGGGTAAGTCAGACAAGACTTCGGACTTAGGCAACCTCCTCTGCTTGGGGCAACCCTCATGCTCAGCATGACCTACTAGAGGTCAGGGTCGCGGGTGATCCTCTAGGATCGGCTCACAATAAGGGTCAAGGGACAACCAAAAACTAGCTGTGGATAGGACAATCCAACCCCGTGGGCCGGCCCTGTGCACGCTCCGGTTTCTCTAGTATCTTCGTTACCAATGTTGTTCTTTAGTGTTTTGATCTCTTGCACTTGCAGGGGAAGAACTCATCGAAGTCTGCAAACCCGATGTTTATGGATCCTAACAACCCACACTGGGGTTGGAGCTGGCTGGAGCGCTGGATGGCAGCGAGGCCATGGGAAAGCCGGAGCACGACAGACAAGGATCCGAGCGCCGACCGCGCCTCCCTGAAGAGTGCTGCTGCCGTCGGTCTCAACGGTGGGGAGATAACCAAAGCCTATGACCGTCGCGACAGTTTTCTCGACAAGACCTCACCCGCGACGCAGAAATCTATCCGCCCTTCGACCCTGCATTCGCCTTCCACTCCCCGATCCAAACCTCCCATCGCGGCTGCAAAACTGAAGTCTGCAAGCCCGCGGATGGGGTGGGCTCCTCCTCCTGCAGAGGACGACGCGAGGAGCGTGCTCAGCATGAACTCGGAGCGGCCCACCAGGAGGCACAGCATTGCAGGCTCATCCGTGGGGGACGACGAGAGCCTGGCGGGCGTTCCTAGCTACATGGCGCCTACGCAGTCTACTAGAGCAAGGTCCAGATTCCAGAGCCCGTCAGGTGATGCGATGATCGTCGAGGGTCTCGATAAGGTTCCTGCTGTCGTCGTCTCTGCCAAGAAGCGCCTGTCGTTTCAAGGCTCTCCGGCAGGGGGGGCAAGGCGGCACTCGGGTCCTCCGAAGGTGGATTTGGCAACAGTGAAGGATGTAGCTGTTCAGTAGAACAGAGTGCACAGCATAAATCATTATTACTGCTGCAAAAGGAAGAAAATATGAAGAACTTGGTGGCATGCTTATTATTATTGTTGTTATTACCACAACCAATTTATTTTACTGTAATTTAGTTCAGTTTCTACTGGGGATTGGTTTGGGTTTCATTTCTCCGTTTTTTTTTTTTCCTTTTTTTCCACATTTTATTCCCTTGATTTGTTGTTTCGGTACATGTAAGAATTTGAATCAAGTTCAATGTGTCTGATAAATTTAGTGTCAACATTTATTTCTAATGTCTATGAAAGAAATTGTGGATTGTAGATTATGAACCTTATTTCTTGTGTGTATACTTCTCGAATTGATAAGATTCTGAAGCAAAACAAAGGGTTTGTTGAATGTGTTACGATGTTTCTGAAGTAAGAACAGAGTTGTGATGCATAACATACAGAAATGCAGGCCATATTGAGCTGGTTGATGATACATAAAAACATCTTATAGAACTCAGTTACAATTAAACCTCAATTTTCTTGTGCCTATTTACTTCTATGGCTTCTCTATTTCACCAATTTTCCTCCATCAATCTGTCACGTCCCGATTTTCGTAGAGTTATTTTATCTCTTGGAATCGATCGCCCTCGCTTGAGCGTGATGCCGTACAAGTCTGATATTGCACTTGTACAAGGCAAAAATGGTATACAATTGATAATATTCAAATATGAACATATCGCAGCAGCAGAAGCAGACAAATTGAAGTTAATGAGGACATTCTTTCTTATCGAAAAGAAACACATTCCTGATTTGTAGCAGCGGAGATAAGTAGATAACTTGAGTCGCACAGAGATATGTAAAATGTATTCTCTTTATTGATAATTGAAGTAGAGTACAACACTGGTATTGAAATACAATGCTTACAACACATCTCACATTACATGGACAGCCAACTGAACAAGAGCCATAAAGCTTACATTTGATACTTTGATACATTGGATTACAACTCGATATACCGACTTGGCTTACAACTCACTGGTACAACTGATTACAATATTCCGTACATTATGTCCATTATAGACAGAAGACATCATCTTTTGGAAGGAGAGCTTCTGCATGTCCAACAATCTTCGATGCCGCGGGACCGATCAAGCCAATCTTCGTGTACAAAACTTCCTAAGCACGGGCACCTAAAAGAATGTCCACAACGTGGGTCAGTACATCATCTATGTACTGGCGAGCAGAATCCAACCCATTCGCCTAAACCAACACTAAGTGGTCAATTAAGCAAGCTTTTATTAGAATGGTCTTTCTATTTGGGGCCTAGCATCAATTTACAGTGCTTGAGCAGAAACATTGAAGTATGTAAACTTGTTATCTCATTTCTTATTTAAAGGTATCAATGAAACATACTTGGTGTTATCAAGTGCTAGTACTGTTTATGTAGAGGCATCATTCAAACAGTCATTGAGTTAGCATACATCAAAATTGTTATAGTGATTCTCTTAACAAGGCAACACTTTAGCATACTGTATTTAACATATTAGTCAGATTCTCATTTGAAAGGCAACATCACAACACCATTTTGTTTGACATGTTAAGCAAGCAAGTTGAACCAACATAAATATATTGCATATATCACATTTAAGTGATTTCTTACCGATAGCCGACTCCTCGTTCCTACATCAAAATACAGGTTGGGCAATATACTTACTCTGCATGCACAAAACATTCATTAGCATGCATCCTGACTACATGACCACAGGTGTTATACACCATTTTTGGACTTGCCATATAGGACTTCAAGGGTATGCGACGCTCCATTCACCCAGGTTGCAAGCCCGAAATGAATGTCTCGATACCAATCATGCGACCAAAGCATGCTGCATTTTCTCCTAGGCTGAATCGGTCCCCAGGGCCCTGAAAACCGTCCGAAAAAACAATACCTTGTATACAAGTTGTCTATGACCATGCGAATGCGTGTCCGACTCGATCGTGCACAAAATCGCATGGTAAAATATTAAAAGAAGTAAGGCAACAGTGCATCATCATTCATCTCATTCAAGTCATGTTCAATGACTCATTCCTTTCCAACTTACCATCATTTCACTTGGTGATCCCAGCGATCCCAAGCCTCATCATTTCTCATTTCATCAAATCATCGCAATGTTTTCTATATCATTCATTTCGACAAGAAATATAACATTCATTCATTTCATAGGGACATTTATTCATTTATTGCTTATAAGAAGACAGACAACAATTCATATCTTTGCAACAGTTATACAGAGTGTACATGATTCAAGTGTTTCATTTCGGTTCATTGGGTCGATAGCATAGCCATTTCGTTTCTTATGTAACATTCGCACAACGTCTCATTTCTCAAGTGTTTCATTTGTTCAGCAACATTAAACATAAGGAGCATTATCAATTCATGCTCATACATCAAGTCACATTAACAGTTCAAGTATGATTCATTCAGCAGTTCAATGTTCATGGGTTGTTCATTTTAATTATAGGCAACATAAGCATCTCTATTATCCAGCAACTAAAACATGTGACATTTATGGACAATTCATAGCATTACATTACTTTATTTTATTAGGCATGAAGGAGTAAGGAGGAGGAAGGACAGTTCCACTCACTTGCATAAAGGGTCTTCCTTTTTCGATTGCACACATTCCCACTAAGCGTAGCTCCACCAGCGAGCCACGTTCCAATTCTCATTCCGTCTAGCCAGCTAAGAAAGACTGCATCAGTCTCAATTCTCCTGATCTCCAACCCAAGTCACGGTCCAATTTTCTGATCGCATCCAACAAGCTAACCACATACGTCGTGCGGAGCGGAACATTACATAATAGTTAAAGAAATGTTAAAGAAAACTACAATCATCAAGAAATGTTAAAGAAACAACAATAGTTTACTAAATTAATCATGAAACAGAATTTTTACAGACTGTTTGGATACAATATAAAAGAAGGATACAATATGCATAATACATTACATCAAAATAAATTAAAAAGGAGTTGTTCTATATGCAACGGTTTATTACATAATTGAAGAGGGAGGAAACCAAATTGTCATCAGCACCTGTGAACTTAATTCTGCACCAGCCTGGAGTTGTTATTCAAAATCCCTCTTCTATGCTCACTAAATAGTTGTACAAAGATACATGCAGCAGATCAATTGCTCCAAGCACCACTTGGTTGTAAGAGCATCAGACTCAAGAGTGATCATAGGAAGAGTGGTGTCCAAATTTACTATCACTGGCTTTCGCATACACTGGGCATATGCCGGAGAAACTACAAAAATTGCATTTCCATTTTTCATCTTCCGTGACGTAAGCAGCTTCTCGCTCTCCTGACCAAAACTTGAGGCATTCTTCTACTTGATTCTCCAACCAGACAGCATCATGAGCAAACTGACATTCTTCTAGTAATGAACGGTCAGATTGTAATTCATATCTGAATCCAAGTGAAGGTCAAAGTATCAGTAAATCAATCATCCGATAAACATCTTTTCAAATTACTGTTTTTACCTTAAGAGAAGTTGGTCGTCGGATCTGGGCAGCAAGAAACAGCTCTCCCTATAGTACCTCACCACATCTTCAAATCTCTAGAAGTATAAAAAGTAGTATGCATGGTAGATTTCAGTATTTTTGCTACTAGCCCATCAGGATAGGATGACAGTTATGAAAACAAAGAGCTACGATAAATAATGGTTCTCTACACAATAGATATCATATGCACATTCTTCCTTTTATCTTCCTACTTTAGGAATAAATATCTCCGTGTGGCATAGCAATTCCATCTGAACCTTTGCTCATCCCTTGTTGTGGCAGCAGAAATATGCTGAACTGTGGCTACAAATAACATAACAAAACACACAAAACTTACACCCATCATATTGTCAAATGTCAGACAATAGGCAGGAGAAGTAGCAGAACGGGGAAGAGACAGAGACAGCCATCCTCAAGAAGCGAGACACATGTAACCTTGAAGGATGGGCAACACAGGAATGACGGGATTGGAAACCTTCTGCAAGTATGCGTTTTGAGCTATGTAAAATCCTCTAGGCTTTTGTGATTAGGGCTATGCAATCCTCTAGGCTTTTGGGATTTAGGCTATGTAATTCCTGAACTTTTGTGATCGGGGCTTGGTTGTGACACCCGTAACTTGTTTGTATCTGAGTGTGTATATTTTCCAAGTGTCCTCTAGCGCAAATACTAATGAAAATTGAGAACAATTTCAAACTAAGGATAACAGATAAAATACTTTGATACTCTGAAGTCATAGTCAATTCCAATTGCAGAACCGGATGTAAGTGTAGTTATCTTACCCTAACACCACCAAGAACCTTTACAGAGGAATGAGGAAAATTACCCCTCTTATCCATTAACATGCAAGAGTAGTCATCTTATCGTCTGCTTCCACTGAGCAGTCATCGTCTCTTCCAAATTGCATCACCCAGCAGAAATGTTGAGTATGTGGTATCTAGGCTACTTAGATTCACAATGGTCCAGTATTACATGGCTTAGCAGTAAGTTAGGCAACTTTGATACAACTAGTTTAATGGAAAATGGTCTTATTGTTAGTAATAATTAATAACAATCAAAAGAATGTGCAAGGCACCTGTCTGATATCCATCTACTTCAAACTACAACAGACGTGCCAATACTATTTATGCATTTGAGTAATTGCTAAAGTGCTTCAGAAGTAAACTCATAAAATTGCAAAACTACAAAGAGGAAATGAGAACTTACCTCAGCATGACATCCTAAAGAAGCAGTGTATTGCTTGATATTATCTGATAAAATGTAAAGGGGATTCAATCCAAAATGATTGAAGAAGCGGCCGGGAGGGAAGGTACCCGCAACTAAATAA
Source organism: Iris pallida (assembly GCA_029216955.1). NCBI lineage: Eukaryota > Viridiplantae > Streptophyta > Magnoliopsida > Asparagales > Iridaceae > Iris > Iris pallida. The sequence goes on from JANAVB010010814.1 coordinate 9,423, forward strand.
TCCCATAAATACTTATAACACATCAACTGAAGCCTGTCAGTAGAAAAACAATTGATTAGCATAACCAACAAGCTTCCCCAATTGTACCATGTAACTACAAGAATAAAACACAAGCCATAGCATATAACCTAGTAATATTTTCTAAAAATAAAGTTAACTTTCTCAGCAGGAAATGTCCCAAAGAGAAAATGTTAGATCATCAATATGCCTTCTCTTTTCATTTTACTCTCTAAAGAAACAAAAAAATTTGTAAAAGTTCATCACAAAAAAAAAAAAAAAAAAAAAAAAGAACGATTTTTTTACTATAAACCCCTCTAACTTCTTTTCACGTACATGTCCCTCCCTGCCCACAATTAATGTTGTAACTTGAGAATAAGCGACCAACCCTGATCGGATAACTACTGATGTGAGCAATCATACTTGCACTTAATATGATACGTAACATACATGTGCATTGAAAGTTATGTCGATCTTTTACATGACAGAAAAGACATCCTAGGGTCATGTTACATAAAGATCTGATTTAAAACTAATATAACCAAGTGTTAAACATAGGAGTTACAGGTTATAACCTTATGTTTTAGTTTAGAGCTCGTAGAGAAAAGAAAGTTCATACCCAAATTAATATACTTGAGATGCCAAAGAGCAGGTACAGTCGTACAGATAAGATTAATAGGATAAATTTCATTAAATACCCTAGTTTTGGACTTAAATACCCTGAACTATATTTATAGGTCTTATATACCCTGAAATATCACCACTTTAGCAAATTAGTACCCTTTGCTACTGCCATCCCACCTAACAGTCACGTGCAAAGCAATCGACTGTATGAGACTCTTTTACCCCTAAACATAAAAACTACTTTTTGTTTTCTTTCTGAAATCTTCATCTTCTACCCTAATTAAACCCTAAACCTAATCATGGCCTTCTCCTTCCCCGCTGCTGCTCCGCGCACTCCCTCCCTGTAGTCAGCGTGGCTGCAGGCAGCAGCAGGCCCGCAGCTGCCCCTGCAGGCAGAGGGACAACGGTGACCGACTGCAACCACCCTGGCAGCAGGAAAGGGACGATGCAGCAGCAAGGGGGACAGCAAGGGGGAAGATGAGGGCATGTGTAGGGTTAAGTTTGGAAGAAGAAACTAAAGTTGGGTAGGATTAGAGTTAGGAAAGATGATGATCAAATTAAGGTTTGTGTAGAGGGCAACTTGTCTTTTGACACTAATTGTTAGATTCCAACTGCAAAACTAAGGTAGTTTAGGGTATTTCCGTGATACATAGAAGTTTAAGGTATATTAAAATAGTGCATGACAGTGTTCTAAATGACAGTCGAGGCGGCCGCCTAGGCGCTAGGCGGCCGCTCCCCGCACCGCTTTTGCCGTTGGCGGTGGAGTAGGCGGCCGACGGAGGTTTGGCGGCATAGGTGGGCGCCTAGGCGGAGCAATACCTGACTAGATGTTTTGGAAAACAGTTGTGCAAGCATTATGGACCTATGATTCACTTTTACAAGACTCAAACTTCATAAATTTTTGTTCTACAACTTAGTTATGCATAAAACACCCTTAAAATATACATATTATGCAAAAAAAAAAAAAAACTGTAGTAAAGAGTAAAAAAATGCGCAAAATATATCAAGCGCCTAGGCGGCATGCGGATGCTCTCCGCCGCACACCCGCCTACCGCCGTTTAGAACCTTGGTACATGATATTTATCTGCAAAACTGCATAGTTCAAGGTATTTAAGTACAAATTAGCAAAGATGATTTCCATAAGACAAAATATAGAAATCTGAAACAGTTGGGACAAGAAAAGTAAAGCAAACCTTCCATTTCTCTTTTGTGCTTCTGAAGGAACTGTTGCTGTACAACGAGTTTTTGTGTCAACTAAAATTGGCATAATAGCTTTACCTATTGGCATTCGAACTTCATCAATCACTCCAACCATCCACCTACCTTGTATAACTCCTACTCTGTTAAAACGTGAGTCAGAAAAGTGCTGTCAGTTTAGTCATAAGAATAAAATTAACCATTATGTGACTAGAAGGTAATTGTATTATTGATACTTGCAAGATGGATGGCAAAAACTTAGACAGTTAGATATCTTGACTACTGATCTTCACATTTATCCATCCATTTGACAATATATGCAAGAATTGCACAATTGTACCCTGTAGACATGTTCATGCACACACACTAAAGGAAAACATAGCGTAGAGAAAGAGAGTTCCATGTAATACATATATGCATGGATTCTAATTTCAACGGGGAAACTTGGTTTTGTCACTGAAGTGTCACGGATAACTAAATTTGTAAGTAAATTGATCATTCCTTCTCCAATATATGATTTAGAGCCATATCATACTCTTCAATTTCTAGTTCTCTATAAATCATTAAAAAGACAATTTTATCATCCTTTGACTGTAATAATGCCAAAAAGAGGCAACAGACAGAAATTTATTGATCTATTGATAGTCAAGTTTGTTTCAAGAAAAGAGGTCGTTATTGAAATATTGTATAGCTTAACTTGACATGATTGAGGCCTTAATTAACATACAAAAAGTTGTACAGTTATGATACCCCTAATACCAAAAATCGAAGATTAACGTTTAAACACACTATTTGTTAGCAAAGAAAAATATGACCTTCTACAAAAAAAAGGACAAGAATAATAGTCTATTTGTAGCTGGAAGAATTATTAACAAAATTTAAGGAGATGAACCAATAATCTAATTTCTAAGCTAATACTTGACGTCCAATATACATATCAAAGTAACGGTCGCCACCTGAAGGATGAAGTATGAAACTATTTACTGCACAGCGATCCACATGAAAGGTGGGAAAAAATTTCCACATGAAAAGAATCAAATAGGAAACAACATTAGAACAAACAGGAAAAGAAAAAAACTTACACTGGAATCTCTCGAGTTAACCCTTCAAACAACAATTGATTTGCACCGACTACAAAATTCAAAAACTTTAAGGCCCAAGATTCTTCACGAGAATTGACTTGTATTTCTATCTTTTCTACAACCTGCTTAAAAGTAGAGAAATATAAGTATGAGTTCTTCATATCAACCATTAAACAGGATCTGAGTGGTAAAACCGCAATAAAATGAAATTGTCTAAAATAAAACTATTAGCATACTAATTAAAGCAGATATACATACACTGTAAGATACATAAATGTTAAAAGATGATCCATAGCGAGATACATGATAACATGGACATGCTACTATAAATAATCAACTGAGACCACACTACTAAAAATGGTCTTCTGTCAAAAGTTCATTTAAACTATTGACAAAGTCTAAATGGTAATGCGGTAAGCACCCTTACCAACATAACTTTCTAAGACACCAGAATCACTACAGATTTCCAAGTATATTCGAGGTTTATTTCTAGTTAAACCTAAAATTCAATTAGGAAGTTGATACTAGATATAAACCCAAGTCATTCCCATTTAAAAGCCACTGCTAGAAACCCTAACCTGTTCCCCCTTCATCGATAACTTTTCATTTTTTCTCTCAATATCTTCAACAACCTCCACCGAATCCAATAAGTAACTCCACTGGAGAATCCGGACATCTCCATTGATCTCCACCAAATGCAAGCTCCACCAGTCTGGAACCTGCATTCTCCATTGATTTCCACCACAATCCGGCATTGATTCCATCGGAACCAGGAGTTCATCATATATTTCCAACGGAATCCAGCAAGGTCCACTAGTCTTGGATGGAACGAAACCTCTCTGATCTCCACAGGAATCCCATGAACAAGAAATGTAATCATTTATCCATCTCAAAAAGTGCTCAGAAGTTTTAAGAAAGCATTTGCAAAGCAATAGGAGGCACTTTTTCCTGTTAGAAAGGGGATTCACAAAGGTTGATTGGAAATCCACTGAGTAAAATCAGACCTATCAGATAAACAGGGACTGACTGCAAATTAAATAGCCTTGGGAAGTTAACTTCATTAGTAAGTATGAATCAATCAATGAACTCCTTGCATGGATAATAAAGGAAAAATGTATCAGAAATCAACCTGTCTGCTCTAGCCACATTCACTTCTGAAAAGGATGCTTAATAGGATACATTGGCCCTAGACATGCACCCGAGATAAGCAATTCAATGTAACATGCACCCGAGATAAGCAATTCAATGTAACAAAAGCTATATAAGTTTAGATCATGCATTTTCTTTGCCGTATAAATATTTCCTTTCATGTAGCATAGAAAAAAAGAGAATGGAAGAAAAAAATGTTCTTCTTCAACATACCTCCTTTTCTAGTTCAGTATGGCGATTAGAACCTGCTACCATAGCTGCAGTCTTTTTTGGCTTTCCATGGACGACTTTAAATTCCATTTGCTTGTCGCACCATTCCTGATGTCAATCAAATCTTCTGAGATCAAGGGAATGAAGATACATAGAATTACTTCTGATTAATATTAAAGAGAAATAACTAAAAACACGAAAAAAATTGTGTTAATGTAGTGACAATTTTTGCACCCCTTCAACCAAAAAGAAAGAAATAGAAAGGGAATGAGCTGAAGGAACAAAGCTGTAGCACATTTAAACAATTTTAGATTGTCATAATGTTTCACCTGTTGGACAAAACATTTTATAACACACACCAAACTGACAATGCATTAGATAATGTTGTGAACAAGTTCTTCTACCATTAGATATGAAAGGCGCCCAGGAGAGGAATAAATGTACTTCAATTTGGCCCTATGGCTTGGTTTATAGATGGTTGCAATTCCCTTCTTGTAGACTTTCATGGTCTAGGATACTTTTGGAGTGTTTGATTCTTCACTTGAACAACTTTATTATAAACAAGAAATGTCACTAACAGCAAGCTATGAAGTGCTTCTAGACTTTGTAGCAAACCCTTCTTTTGTGTTGGAATAAGATAACCTATTAAGGGTTTATAATAATGATGAATTGATTGACAGTTGAGTTTCAACTTAGCTTATTGGAATCGATAATCCAATTCCTAAAATAATTAGGATATGTTTTAGTTTGATTAGGTATTTAGCTTCTAGATTATGTTCATCAAAAGTATTAGTTGCAATAGGTTTCACGGTAGGTCTCTAGTTATTGAAGAAGGTCAGTTTGAACCTCCATTAAATTAGGAAGCAAAAGGTCGGTTGGCATATGTATAAATATGGCATAAGGTTTTTTATACTAGCAACTCACATGAGAAATATAGTCACAGATGTTAGAAGCTTTAGGCATTGAAAACTGTATGAGAGCTTTTGTCATATAGTTAGTAGCTACAGTTGCAACTTACATTTATATAAGTGTTATAGTTTATTGATCACTTTCTGTCAAGACTCAAGAGCTGCATAAGAATTGTTTTTTCCATTCTCTCCACATATACAAGAGTGTCTTTCCACAAAATTTTAACATAGCTTGGGTTTTACCCAACTTGACTACACCAATCTGATAGATAGGTTGAGTGGCTTGCACATTCCTTAAAATTGCTTCATCTTGTGATGGACATCCCAACCCATCTAGAGCTTGGATCAGCTTTAGGGTTAACTGCTAAGTGCTAACCCACTCGAACCTACACTATTGGACCCAACCTGTCAATTACATATCAAACAATAACAACAAAGCCTTTATCCTCATTTCTGTGGTCGGCTGTTTGAATCATCTTCTTCCATTCGGCTATATTAAGGGCCATGTCTTCTGTAACATTAACAAAACCAATCTCCTTTTTTAACACTTCAAACCATGTTCGTATAGGCCTACCTCTAGTACTAGCGGCGCAATTACATATCAAACAATAAATAGACATATATCAGAAGTTAAAAAGGACATTATTTAAGTCCCAGACATCCTACATGTACATGAATGTCAGGAACCAATCTGACACAATTAACCCGAGGCAACCCGACTTAGGTTGAACACAGTGCAAACTAATTATAGAAGGAACAAAAAGAATAAGTAATGACCTAAGTAATTCAAATCCATACTGGTCAAGATAAGTGGGTCAATTTCTTCTTTTAGAACTCTAAAGGAGAGCTTCCTACCCATACAACTCGATACATTATTCTTTATGATTCCGCCTGACTCATTTTTATACTGAATGTGGACTTAGATTGGGGAAATTAGGATGCATGGCCACGATATGCCATTGCCAGGTTAGGATCAAGTTACTTGTAACATTGTGATTGTATTTTCTCTCGACCCAATCCAATTCTTGGAAGCTTCGGTGACTTACAGTTGTTGCAGTACAACAAACATGAATGTCAAGAAAGTTGCATGCTTGATTTTGTTTGAAGAATGTGGCTGCTCGGTGTGTCAAATGGTACAAAATACTCATCACACTCCAGTTCAGTAGCAGCTCGCATGTTTGTGTCGCATGTTTGTGTTTAAATGTAAGAAAACTGTTGCTTGAGATGGGGGTTGCAGCAGTTGCCCAACCTGGTCCAAGCTTGAGCACCTAATCAGCAGCCCACAAGGTCCAACAACCCACTTTGGCAAGGATCCACATCTACAACAATAAATAGGTATCTCGTATACCGGGGTTCCTAATGGTTACTGTAGAATAGAATAATGGGATGATTTTTTTTATTGATGAGAGACTACATATATATAGGAGAGGCTAGCCTCCTCTCCTATTACTCTAAGCAATGTGGGACTAAAGCCCAATTACTAATAACTCTAATATAACACTTATTTCTAATATAACTCTTAACACCCTCCCTCAAGCTGGAGCATAGATGTCAATCATGCCCAGCTTGTTACATAAAAATTGAACCCGGGGACCCAGGAGAGGCTTTGTGAAGATATCAGCTATCTGGTCGCCGGTCCGCACATGTTGAAACCTTATCACTCCTTTTGTATATTCATCACGAACAAAATGAATATCAATTTCAATATGCTTCGTCCTTTCATGAAATACTGGGTTGGTGGCAATGTGAATAGCAGATTGGTTATCACACCATAGGTCTGCCACTTGAGATCCTGCGTCTTCTCCCAGTTCTTGTAGGAGATGCTTCATATATAATATTTCTGACGTGCCATGAGCAATAGCTCGATATTCTGCTTCTGAGCTTGAGCGTGCTATCACACTTTGTTTCTTGCTTTTCCACGATACAAGATTTCCGCCAACAAATACGGAGTAGCCAGATGTAGACCGTCTATCTGCCAGACTTGCTCCCCAGTCAGCATCAGTAAAACACTCAATGCGAGAATGTCCGTTATTCTCCATTCGAATTTCTTTCCCTGGATTCTTTACTAGATAACACAGAATTCTGAGAACTGCCTGCCAGTGTGGAACTCTTGGAGAAGCCATGAATCTACTCGCGACGCTTACTGCAAAAGAAATATCCGGACGCGTCATGACTGCCAAGTAGTTGAGTTTACCAACCACTCGACGATACTGATCTGGATTGGTCATCAGGACCCCTTCGTCTGGAAGTAACTTCGCCCCTGGATCCATAGGTGAGTTTGCTCCCTTTGCTTGCATCATGCCTGCATCATTTAGTATATCCAGTACATATTTTCTTTGAGACATTACAATGTTCCGCTCTCCCCGTGTGACTTCAATACCCAAGAAATAGTTCAAGGATCCCATATCTTTGGTTTGAAATTGTTCTCCAAGAAACTTCTTGAGATTTGCAATACCCTGTCTGTTATCTCCCGTGATTACAATGTCATCAACGTAGACACCAAGCAGTATTCTTCCAGCAGATGTGTGTCGATAGAAGATTGAATGGTCCTTCTTCGACTGACACATTCCAAATTGAGTAACCACCTGTGTAAATCTACCAAACCACGCACGTGGTGATTGTTTCAGGCCATAGAGAGCCTTCCTGAGATGACACACCTTACCCTCCCTTGCAACGAACCCGGGAGGTTGCATCACGTAGACTTCTTCGTCAAGATCCCCGTGGAGGAAAGCATTTTTGATATCTAGCTGAAGTAAAGGCCAGTCATAGCGAACGGCCAACGCCATGAGAACACGAACGGACATTATTTTGGCCACAGGAGAGAAGGTCTCAAAGTAATCCTCACCATATGTTTGAGAGAATCCTTTGGCCACCAGACGAGCCTTCAATCGATCAAGAGTGCCATCCGGTTTCACCTTAATCGTGAACACCCACTTACAACCGACAGCCTGTTTACCAGTAGGTAAATCGACTAAGTCCCAGGTATGATTCTCCTGGAGAGCCTTTATCTCCTCGTGCATAGCAGCACGCCAACCAGGATGTCGGAGACCCTCCTCAGCGTTCTTGGGGATCTGAATCCCATCAATAGTAGCTACCAGAGACTGAGTATGACAACTAAGACCTTTATAGTTGTCAACATACAAGGGATGATCTCGACATGCACGACGAGGACGTGCTGGAGGCAGAATCCCCGGAGCTGCGGGCGGAACTGGTGGAGCTGCGGGCGGAACTGGTGGAGGCAGCTCATTGGAGCCGGAGCTACTGGTGGAACCAGAGGAGGATGATTCTGTGGTGGACGTCGTTAATGACTGACTTGGTGTATGTGGACCATCATCCTGGGTGACTGGCTCGGTAAGAGAGGGCACCTGTACTGGAGGCTGTTGTGTTTGAGGAGGAAACAGCAAAAAATCTTCGTCTGGATAAATTAGGGGTGCCGGACCTATTGATTGGGGAAGCGGTGGAAAGTTTGATTCGACAAAGGTAACATCCCGAGTGAAAAAATATCTCTTTAAGACAGGAGAGAAACACCGATACCCTTTCTGATCTTTAGGATACCCAAGAAAAATACATTGTATTGCCTTAGGATCTAATTTAGAAAGGGTTGGTCGGGTATCCCGAACATAGCATAAGCAACCAAAGATACGGGGAGGCAGAGGAAACGGTTCTTTACCAGGAAATAGCCGAGAAAAGGGAGTGCTACCATTGAGCACTGACGACGGCATGCGATTAATAAGAAAACAAGCCGTAAGAACCGCATCCGACCAAAATCTCTTGGGAGTACGTGCTTGAAACATAAGTGCACGTGTTGTTTCCAATAAATGGCGATTCTTGCGTTCGGCGACACCATTTTGTTGGGGTGTATACGCACAAGAGATTTGGTGGATAATGCCATTGCTGGCCAGATGTTTAGCAAGATCACGAGATAAATACTCACGGCCATTGTCACTTCGAAGGATTTTGATTGGGAGACCAAATTGTGTTGTTATCTCGGCATGAAAGTTGCACCAGATGTTAAATAATTCAGCGCGACTTTTCATCAAATAAAGAAACGTGACACGTGAGTAGTCATCGACAAACGTGACAAAGTACTTAAAACCCATGACAGATTCAGTCGGACAAGGTCCCCAGATATCAGAATGCACCAACTCAAAAGGAGCGGATGCAAGATTATTAGAGCTTACCGGATAAGGAACCCGATGATGCTTAGCCAAACGACATGACTCACAATGAAAAGAAGAGGGAATAACTAAGGACGGGTACAATTTCTGGAGAACTTGGGACGACGGATGACCTAACCGACAATGTAACTCGACCGGATCCAGTTTCATGCCTGCACAAACAACCGGAGAAGTAGCGTCAAACATGTACAAGCCTCCAGCCACATGTCCCTTACCAATAGTCTTCCCAGTTGTCAGGTCCTGAAAAACACAACCATCAGGAAAGAATGTTACTGAGCAATGAAGTTCACGAGTCAGTTGACTAATAGAAAGTAAACTGAATGGGTTCCCAGGAGTAAGTAGAACAGAGTTGAGTGATAATCCGGGAGAAAGAGTGGCACTTCCACGGCCGCGGACTGTCAGGGAACCGCCATTTGCAACAGTAATGCCAGAAGCACGACGGACAGGTACATAATTATGTATCATACCTGCGTCACCAGTCATGTGAGCGGATGCACCCGAGTCAATTACCCACTGCTTGGGATTGACAATGCATGCTGCAGAGTATCAAAATGTTGATGCTTCACTACGACGTTGAGCCTGGAACTCAAGAAATTCCGCGTACGAATCGTCGCTCAATGGAACCGAGCGAATGCTATTATCAGGAGCATCCGAAGTAATATTGGCAACATGAGCTTTAGGACACTGCCACTGAAAATGTCCTTGTTGGCCACAGTGAAAGCAGGTCCGTAGTCGTCCCCCATCACGACCACCATTGCCTCGTCCGCCATCACGTCCATAAGTCCGACCACCTCGTCGTCCACCACGTCCACCACGAACGCCAGGACGAGCAGCGCTACTAAGAGCAGATCGATCGGCAGAAGCATCCCCCGGAGTGGTCTCAACCACCTTTGCGGCCCTTAGAACACGGAAGTGGGCCTCCATCAAGGATGGAACATCAGATCCAGCAATGATCTGGGAACGAGCCGAGTCCGCATCAGGACGAAGAGATACAAGATATGCCATAACATGAAGCTGCTCGCGTTGAGTCCGAGCTTCATTGATATCTGACGTCAGAGGAAGAATACGATCAATTTCATCCACCATCGCCTTAAAGGATCGGAAGTGGTCCTTATGAGACTTGTCTCCCTGAGTAGCTCGGAAAACGCCAACAACCGAATCATATATGCGGGACAAGTCGCGCTTTCCATCAAACGCCGTTGCTAGGACCTCCCATAGCTCCTTGACTGTGTTCGTGTTTTGAACCATGTCCTCGACGGACGGTTCCATGGAGTTCATCAACTGTGTAAACAGTCGACTATCATCCGTCTCCCACTGTTCAAAAGTGGGATCAGTCGTTGCCGGAGGGTTGTCAGTTAAATGTTTAGACAGCCGCATCCCACGGAGTGTTTTCTCAACCTTCTTACGCCATGTTGAGTAACCATCGGGACCGTCCAATCGACGGTCGACAAGTCGAATCGAAGAGACCGCCGTGCCAGTACTTATCATATTACTGACACCGGTACCATCATCGGTCTTCGGATCTGTCATCGTCGCGAGTTCTTCCAACCCCAAATATCACACCAACTTTACGAATGCGCTATAAACGTGGCCACCGCCGGTGCGCGCATGTAAAGTAAACACGTCAGGACACAGGAGAAAACACGATCATTCTCTGTGTAGATCCTGATGTGATGCTCGGGGTAGGATAAACAAAATATAGCATTTGTTAATTCCCGACGGCGTAATCTAGGAACAGAAGGTGCCCAAATAAAGCATTTGGCGACAATCTGTCTTCGAAATACGCCGTTCCTTTTTTTTTTTTTTTTTTTGGAAAGGAAAGACGGCTAGGGTTAGGGTTTGGATGTGAAATAAGTAACATAATGGCGGATAGGATTAGGGTTTGGATTGGCTAGGTTTAGAGTGGAGCGGGGGGGGGGGGGGGGTGGCGCCGACGGGGGGGGGGGGGGGGCAGCAGGTGCCGGATCTCGGGGGGGGGTGCTGGTGGGGGCAGGGGGCGCTGGTGGGGGGGTTTAGCAGCAGCAGCAGCGGACAGGGGTGGGGCAGCAGCAGCGAGTGGGGGTGTGGGGGGGGGTGCAGGATCGGGGGGGGGGGGGGGGGTTGGGGCGCTGGTGGGGGGGGGGGGGCAGCAGCAACAGGGGGCGCGAGGGGGGGGGGGGGCGCTGGACAGGGTGGAGGAGAGGGGGGGGGGAGGCAGCAGCAGCGGGTGGGGGCGGGGGGGGGGGGCGGGTACTGTAGCACGCGGGGGGGGGGGGGGGGGGGTTGAAAAAAAAATTTTTTTTTTTTTTTTTTTTGTGGAGAGAGGGGTGGATGGATTATGGCTCTGATACCATGTAGAATAGAATAATGGGATGATTTTTTTTATTGATGAGAGACTACATATATATAGGAGAGGCTAGCCTCCTCTCCTATTACTCTAAGCAATGTGGGACTAAAGCCCAATTACTAATAACTCTAATATAACACTTATTTCTAATATAACTCTTAACAGTTACCATAAACCGGTACTGTGTGCCATTCACTTTTGTTTTGATTTTAGCATGCCCGTTTCAAAATTGTGACAATATGTCTTGGTGAACACAATTCTAAGAGAAACCCTTGAACAACCACAAGATCCAATCACTAACCTAAGAAGAGAGAGAGAGAGAGAGAGAGAGAGAGAGAGAGAGAGAGAGAGAGAGAGATATGTGGCCGCAAGTAGGAGTAAACTTCCACATAATCCTAATCAATTTCCAAAACATGAGAAATATGATCAACAGACTAGCATGCAATGCATATGAAATCTAATGAAATAGCATATTGATACATAAACCCAATATAACTATATTAAGAAAACTCCAATATTGATACATAAAATTGATAGAGGTGTTATTCTTAAGGAGTCAATAAATCAAAATCATATGCGCACATATGCTAAAGTATTGTTCCTGTGAATGATGATTAGGTTATGACTACAATTTGTGGCACAAATGTGAATGCTTTCCACGACTTGAAGCTTTCCAAATTGTACAAATATTACTTGCTAGATAGACCTCATATGGTCACCCATCCTCTCACTGCTAACTGATTTCAACTCCTCATGGATTATTGTAGGATGAACACCAATCAAAAATCCACTGTAGAAACAAGAATTGATAGGATTTTTATGGTGATAGCAAAGCGGTAAAGTATGGTTATTTACCTAACAGCTTGGCCTAATCCCAAATTATTAAACTTTCCGCTCACACTTGGCTCCATTACTGGGATTCCTAAAGCTAAATGTTGTTGAATTGTATATCTCATATTTCATAATGTATAAGCTTGGTGCTCTCATGTGTGATGATCATCCAAAATTATTGTAAGCTCGGGTGACTTGCACTTGTTACGGTACAACACACATGAATCTTAAGCAAGTTGACAGTTGATTTAATAATTCGAAGTATTTGGTTGTGTAGAAAATAATAGTTGGTGTAATTTTATTGATGGACTACTTCACTACTTATAGGGAGTCTAGCTCCTCTACATACTACAAATTCCGATGTGGGACTAAAAGTCCCTTATTGATTCTCAACACTCCCCCTCAAGATGGACGATAGATATTGATCATCCCCATCTTGTTACATAGCTTCGACAGACTTAATGAACTAAGACCCTTAGTCAGACAGTCTGCCACTTGTTCTTCTGAGCGGACATGGCCAATCTTCAGTATCCCTTGCTCCAGCTTCTCCTTGATAAAGAATCGATCGATTTCGATGTGCTTCGTTCTGTCGTGCTGAACCGGATTATTCGCTATACTTATTGCGGCTTGACTATCGCTCAGAAGATGCAACGGTGTCCCCTTATCCAACTTCAACTCTGTCAGCAGTGCTTTCACCCATAGTAGTTCTGACACCCCTAGAGCCATCGCTCTGTATTCTGCTTCAGCTGTCGACCGTGCTACCACTGACTGTTTCTTGCTTCTCCATGAAACCAGGTTTCCTCCTACAAAAACACAGTATCCCGTGGTAGACCTTCTGTCGTCTATGCAGCTTGCCCAGTCTGCATCACAGTATCCCTCAATATCTGTGCATCCATTCTTCTTGAACCACAGTCCTTTTTCCGGCGTCCCTTTCAGATATCTTAGGATCTGAAATACTGCATCCATATGACCCGTTCTTGGATCATGCATATAGCGGCTTACAACGCTTACTACAAATGAGATATCAGGGCGAGTATGCCCTAGATAAATCAGTCTGCCTACTAGCCTTTGATACCTTTCGCGATCAACAGGCTCTCCTGCTTCTGCTCCCATCTTGCACTTCTGGTCAATTGGAGTGACTGCTGCTCGGCATCCCAGCATCCATGTCTCCTTCAGCAGATCTAGTACATATTTCCTTTGTGAGAGAACAATTCCTTGTTCACCATCACACACCTCGATACCTAAAAAGTATCTCATCTGTCCTAAGTCCTTCACCTCAAACTCCTTAGCGAGTTTCGACTTCAGCTTAGTGATCTCATCAGCATCATCACATGTGATCACTATATCATCCACATATACAGCAAGTATAGTTATGTGGCCTCTTGCATGCTGGAGGAAGACCGTGTGATCTGCATTTGTCTGATGGTACCCCATGCCAGTGACAGCCTTTCTGAATCTGTCAAACCAGGCTCGAGGAGATTGCTTCAGCCCGTACAGCGACTTCTTCAGTTTGCACACTTTTCCATGTGACGTTCCTTCACCTGAATCTGACACAGAGTAGCACCCCGGAGGAGTCTCCATGTATACTTCTTCTTGTAGGTCTCCATGAAGAAATGCGTTCTTTACGTCTAACTGGTGTAGCTTCCACCCATAGTTTGCTGCAATGGAGACCAGTGTTCTTACGGTACTCATCTTCGCTACTGGGGCAAAAGTTCCATCATAGTCAATACCATATGTCTGGGTATAGCCTTTTGCAACCAGTCTCGCCTTGTATCGTTCAACTTTTCCTTCTGGTGTCTCCTTCACTGTGTAAACCCATTTGCATCCCACAGCTTTCTTCCCTTCAGGTAATGGCACCAGCTCCCATGTCTTATTTTTCTCTAGTGCCCCAAGTTCTTCCATCATTGCGGCTTTCCATCTTGGGTCCTTCTTTGCTTCCTGCCAATTCTTAGGTAAAGAAGTGGAGTCTAACGAAGTGAGGAATGTTTGATAAGTCGAAGAAATATTAGAATAAGATAGGTAGTTGGCGATATCATGTTCATAATCTTTATAACGAATAGGAGCCTTTCCCGCATTAATGCGAGAAGACCTCCTTAAGGGAGCAATGTGTGGTGGAGAAAGCATACCATCTGAATCGGAGAGATCCGCTTCCGAATCCGAGCGATCCGGTGCGGGAGTAACATCTTCAGGAGTCGGGGCAGGAGTAGACGAGGGGCTTGGCACTATAGGCACAGGGTACGGCACAGTACTGGACCTCTGCTCATTTCTTCTTCTGTAAACTTGGAGCTCATTTTCCCTTGTCTGCTTCTCCCCCTGCGTAATGTACGTATTGTCTTCTTCATCCTCCGTATCAGTATCATTGATGCTTTCTTCCCCTTTCTGCCAGTTTGTCACGACAGGACAAGGTACTGATCCGACAACTACGTTTGGGCATACTACCTCCCCCTCACGTCTAACACCCGCTGGGTGAGGCGTGTTCCCAAACGCAGAACCTTCATCCGAACCATAATAAGGTTCCAGCTCTCTGAATGTAACGTCCATGCTTATAAACAGCTTCCGTTCAACCGGGCTCCAGCATACGTAACCCTTCTGTGTCCCGGTGTACCCAACAAAGACACACTTAAGTGCTCGAGAATCCAGCTTACCAACACCAGGCCTGTTATCGTGGACGAAGCATACGCAACCAAATACTTTCGGAGGAACGGTGTACGCAGTTGTCCCCGTGAGCATTTCCAAAGGCGTCTTCCAGTCCAGTAATTGAGAGGGCATCCTGTTGATGAGATAAGAGGCTGTCAAAACAGCCTGCCCCCACAAAAATTTAGGGACATTCATAGCCAGCATCATTGTCCGAGCTACCTCCAGCAGGTGCCTATTTTTTCGTTCGGCAACACCATTTTGAGCCGGTGTATAGGCACAAGAGGTTTGATGCAGTATACCATGAGAGGATAAATACGCAGCAAACCTCTTATGGGTATATTCCGTCCCATTATCCGACCGGAAACACTTAACACGAGCATTATATTATGTCTTTACGCGTTGATGGAAGCTCTGAAATGCTTCAAAAACGTCACTTTTATTCTTCAGTAGGTAGACCCACGTTACGCGGGTAGAGCAGTCAATAAAAGTGACAAACCATCTATAACCGTTAACACCGGTTGTAGGACAAGGACCCCACACATCTGAATGAATCATATCAAAAGCAGCAGTACATCGATGCCCAGAACTCACATAGGAGCTTCTGGTATGTTTTCCCATCTCACAAGCATCACAAACTAACAACTCTTTATTCGCTTTTTGATATAAGGATGGAAACATGCGACTAATAACAGAAAAGAAAGAATGTCCTACACGCTGATGGTGTAGGAGTAGCTCGGCTTCGACACTTCGACTTCGGACTTCTGGTTGTGTGTCTGCAACCAATGATGCCAGTGCTCTGTCCAGACCGTTCCTGTCCAAGTACCATAGACCCTTATGCCATGTGCCAGTGCCCAGTCGTCTCCCCGTTCCCTTCTCCTGAAAGATTACCTTAGGAATATCAAAGGAAACAGTACAGTTTAGATCAAGGATAATGGCGCTAATGGATATAAGATTGACAGGAAAGGGAGGAGCATGTAAGACATTAGATAGAGTGATGGAAGGAGTGCAATCAATAGTGCCTTTATCCATAACAGGCCTGGAGGTACCGTAAGCAGTCTGAATGCTTTCTGGCGGCGTTAGGTTAGAGTATTCCCGGAACTCACCTCGGGACCCCGTGACATGGCAGGATGCCCCAGAGTCCATAATCCAGACTGGCTGAGAGACAGATGCAAGAGCACGCGGAGGTATACCGTCACTGGTTTGGGAAAAGTAAGTGCAGTAATCTCCTGAGGTGGGCGGCACCTCAGAATTGACTTGTCGGTCACCAGAACCAATCTTTGAGCCCCGCAGTTTCTCAAGAACTTCTCTCTCAAATGGAGTTATGTCCGCCAGCTGATTGTCCCGGCCTTCATCCGCCAGGTTCGCCGTGTTGCCTCCAGAGTAAGTGCCCCTTCCACCAGTGTAGCGGCCTCGACCACCTCGTCGTCACCCCCGACCACGGCCCCGACCACGCGAGGAACTCCGTGCTGGTTTTGGGCAAAAGCGGATGTAATGCCCTGTGTCACCACAGTTGTGGCAAACGCCTCCCGCAGAAGGAGGCTGGTTGAAAGCAGCAAGAGCAGATATGGCAACTCCGACTTGCTCCCCCTGGGAGATGCCCCTGGTGGGCATCAGCTTCAACCGTGCTTCTTCTTGTGCCATGGCAGCTATGGCATCCTCTAAGGTCGGCAGCTTCGGTTGCGCAAGAAGTACATTCCTCCGTTGCTCAAATGCAGGGTTGAGCCCCTTCAAAAACTTCATCATCCGTTGCCGCGAGATATAATCCAGAAATTTCTGGAAATATTTTGCGAAGGCCGGTTCAACCTGAGCATCCTCCATTCCAAGAGGATCATAATGGTCAAGATCAGACCAGTACTTCTTCAACAAGGCGGCGTACTCAGATATGGTACGATCGTCTTGGACTACCCGATCGAGTTCATCCTGCAGTTGGAAGACTCGCATTGGGTTACCTGAACCGGAGTACATATCTTTCAATGTTCTCCAGATATCAGCAGCTCCATCCATTGCTTCAACATTACCCGACACTTGATCGGTTAAAGAGGCTGTCAACCAACCAGCCACGACATTGTTGACAATCTCCCATACAGCAAACTCCTTCGAGGAGTGATCGACCGGGGCCTTGGTGTGGCCATCTACATAGCCAACCAAGTCACGTCCCTTCAGCGTCCGCATCGCCTGCCGCGACCATTTTAAGTAGTTGGTCGTGCCTTCCAGCTTCGTCTCCAGTTTGTCCAACTTTCTCATTTTATACGGTGACGGATCCACATCAGTATGGGTCACGCGTGAGGTTGCCTCTGGTAATCTCTTGGTCAGGAGATCCTCGACCAGGGCCTTCATCTCTTCTGCTGTCAACTTTCCATAGATGGAATCCATGGTTTCTGCAACTGTAATCAGTGAGGTTTGGTGTTTCCTGAGTCATCGTCGTTTGCTTCGTCTTCGTCTTAGTCAGCAATCTGCTGTGAATCCTGATCTCAGGTAGCGTCTTCGTCAACTGTATATTCGGACAGGTGAGATAGAGATCAGGGGGGAAACAACAAACTAGCTTCCTCACTGATATGTTGGAGTGTATGCGACCAACTAGAACCGCGTCATTATGACGTGTTCGGACAGCCCAAACTTAGTTGTGCCTCCTTGCATGGCGAAGTATGCAGCACGCCGCAACAGAAATCCTAGAAGGATTCTGAGTGTACGAAAATCTAAAGAGATTTCGTAACAGAAGCAAGACGAAAATCTAAAGAGATTTCGTATGCGTAGCAGTAGGTCTTCTAAAGAGAAGATACTGAGTCTCGAAGGCAACAACAGTAGAGCTTCTAAAAAGAAGGTACTGATTCTCGAAGGCAACTGCAGTAGATCTTCTAAAAAGAAGGTACTGATTTTTTTCTTTCTTTTTTTTTTTTTTTTTGCCGGCTAGGATTAGGGTTTTGATGGGGCTGCTAGGGCTAGGGTTAGGGTTTCCATGTCGAGAGTGGGAGAGGGAGGTGGGGGGGGGGGGTGCTGCTCGGGGGGGGGGAGAGAGAGTTATAATTTTTTTTTTTTTTTTGTGGAGAGAGAGAGAGAGAGTTATGGCTCTGATACCATGTAGAAAATAATAGTTGGTGTAATTTTATTGATGGACTACTTCACTACTTATAGGGAGTCTAGCTCCTCTACATACTACAAATTCCGATGTGGGACTAAAAGTCCCTTATTGATTCTCAACAGGTTGCCTAAGGATGTCACTTAAAAACATATATGTTACACTTCTGTTAAAACACATTTCATTAGAAAGTGTCTAAACAAAATACGTGCATTGCACATATTGGAAACAACAAAGAAATATGTGTCATGCCTGCACCACAACATATATACTGTGTCAAGTTGTATTTGTTAGTCCCTGGGCGTAGATATCAGAAGAAAACTCTTGTGATTCGATTGCAGCACTTCAACAGAAGGTGCAAAACAGAAATCCTACGAGGATTCTGAGAACGAGAAATCTAAGAAGATTTTCGTAAAGGTGACAAACGAGAAATCTAAGAAGATTTTTGTAATTGGAGAAAGCCTGCTGGGGTGTTTAGAACACCGGCGCTCAAAGCTAGATCCACCCACACGGTCAGCTTCCAGGAACCAGCAAGTTCAAAAGAACTCTGGAACGCCCTGTCAATCTGCTCACGAACGGACTCCTCGAAAAACTGAGAACTCACAAGTGGCTCCTACAAAGAAGCTCTCTCTTCTCTCTCTGTGGAAAATTTCGTCAAAACGTACAGCCCCTGAGAGAGAAGAGAGACTCTATATATAAGCTCTTTCTGTAACTGCCTAGATCCGGAATATGCGCGACGTTTGAATGTCAGATCCGAAATTATCGGATCCGTTATCGCACGTTACGAAACGGTTCAGTTACAACCTACGTGCCACTGAACGCCAACGTGCGCGAGCACCATGTTGCGCTGCACATGGTTGCGCACGCCTAGCGTTCGACGCTCAAGTGCGAGAGAGCACGTGTGAAGCCCATACCCAAACCCATGACTTAAGCCCACACCCAAACCCATTCAAAACCACGTCCCCTCTCTCCCCTGAGATGCGCAATGAACGAATGGGTGAGTTTGCCTAAGCTTACGTCTCTCGTATTTGATAAATTACAACGCACCTCGTGCGACCATTTCAGTCCCATAATACGTCGAAATAGCAAGCAAGACGAAGAAACATGACGATTGAATAAATACCATTGAGTCTAAAATGAATGAACAGTCGTTCCATAAAATTCACCAAACATATGCAACGCAAAAGTTGGAAGAATAACCGAGTATAGTTTGATGCCATCGAACGGTAAAACCATCCGATAGAAATTGTCTAAGATACGTACACGACATGAGTTAAGGAACGGTAGGATGACCTGCACTCAGGAAGTCTCGAGGACGAGACTTGTTTTGAGTGGTGTATTATGTAATGACCCGCTCCGCCCTAGCGGAACGCCGATTCAAACGGCAAGTGCAACGACTCAAACGAGCCGTCGACCCGAAGAGTTGGCATCGACCTGATGAATAATCGATGCAAGGCTTACATTGGCCCGTCAAGATGAATCCAGACTTAAGACTTTCAAAGGCGCGCTCGGAGTATCGCTCGGCCGATGCGAACATCGCTAAGGTCGGTGGCTCCGATGAACCCGTCTTTGCTTAGTCTAGACACATAACAATACGGACACTATTGCTAGAATCGCTAGGCGATAATACCGCACATGTTAATAAATGACCCAACGCACCTAGCTAAGGGAATAATCCCATCTTGTATGCTTGTATAGAATATGGAAAGGAACATGGAAAATGTGAGAACTCTCGCACCGCACTCCACGCTCGTGCTAAGGCACAAGCTTACGTTCAAGTTCCCTATGCGTTCAACAATGAAACAATGAATGATTTACAACAATGAAAAGGGAAGACTATCGACATAGTCGTTCCGAGTAGCGTATAGCAACATTGAAAGACCACGGGACCGATGGGTCGCCAAGGCGACTCCCGCACAGGGAGTTGCAAAATGTATAAATGAATGAATGAATGAACATGTGAATGAAATAAATCAATGAACAAAATGGACAAGTGAAAGAAAGAAAAGAAAGAATAAAGAAAAGATAAGAAAGAAAGGAATGGTTAGCGACATGTGTGACGGGCACGTGCAACGGGGCTCGCTACCCGCGCTGCACGGACGCCAACCTGGTCGATAACGCATTATGGCTAAGGGTTAGCCTACGGCTCGGAGACAGCCGTTAAGTTAAAATGACAAACAAAAAGAAAACGAAATGGTCGTGGACAATCCATTAGTATACGGGAGGTGGAAGATATAAGGAATTCCGAGCAGCACGGTCAAAGTGTGAAGGACGTGCCGGTCCGGAAGGAAATCAAAAGTTGGCTTACGTACAGGCCTGAGTGCGGGCTTGGCCACCAGGGGACGTAAGGCCGGGTATTTCAAGAGACTATCAGGGTGTACCAAGCCGCACGCCATGATAGGTGAGAAATTACCAAGGGGAAAGACATGTCCAAATTGGCTTGTGATGCCAGCGACCGATGCATATAGATTAAGTGGGCTTTGCTGGTGGCAATCCACGTGCAAGTCCTTGCATTGAAATCAAAGTAGTCTAAGTTAACTAAATGAAGTGCCTTCTGAACAGGCTTGAATATAACACACCAGATAATCGAGAGTACTTCGGCAAAGGAGTTAGAAAATACGCCTACGACGCGCTAGGACCCGAGACAGGGACACGCCCTTGACATTGAAAAGTTCACATGAATTACGTTATGTTATTTCCTATGAATTGTTGACTAACTTGGTTTACTTTGGACAGGGAAGGCCGGAAGGTAAGTATGGGTAAGTCGTGCATGTATTTCCATGCAATACATTGAATTTGGCAACACGAGATAGGTTATGAAATAGGCCATGAAACTGACCCTAAGGCAAGATTAGAAAGACAATGAATGATAGACGGTGCACAAAAGTAAATAGAACGTATTTGGTAATGATAGCATTGTGGGCGAGCTAGCCTCCCCACCAGTGCATAACGATGTACTGATAACCCCACAGTCTGCTTGCAGGATGCAGGAGACGCCGGCGGGTGCGGAGCTTCCATCGAACGTGTTAAGGCGCGAAGCCAACTCTGGGGCCTTGGAACGTTGCAAGAAGCTGAAGCACCCTATATAGGACATAATGTATCGGAACATCGCCATGAATCATTCCATCTTGTAAGCCACTTGGCACGCCTTTTATGTTTCAGAGAGGGAGAGCTTGAGCGATTTGTAATATCGGCCTAGCGCCGCTTGTAAACTTCTTGAATATCAATAAAGAGTTGAATTTGCTTCAATTTGTGTTCATTTTACTTTCCGCTGCAAATGGGGACACTCTGTGCGACTCTGTGGCCTAGCTCGAATCGACCGTTTCTGGACATAGCCTTGCACGGACGCAACCTAGGCCCGTGCGGCATCACGCCTTAGCGAGGACGATCGCTCCTGCGGGAGCGGGGCGTGACAAGCCCCCACAGCTGTAATAGCAACAATGTTAGAAACCAATGAAACCTTACTTGGCTCACCTTGCTCTGATTGTTTGGGTTTGGATTTGCATTCACTCTTGTAGTGGCCCTTCTTGCCACAGTTGAAGCAAGTCACGTGGGACTTGGACTTCTGTTGCTTGAACGAAGGACCCTTCACTTTCAGATTAGTGGAGTCCTTCTTTTTGTGATGAGAAGCCGCCTGCCAAGGTTCAAAGTATCGGGATCGGGATCGGTATCGGACAATTTCTAAGAGTATCGGTATCGGCAGTATCGGCTGTATCGGCGGTATCGGATCGGAGTATCGGATTTTTTGGTATCGGTTGTATCGACGATATTAAATAATTATTAATAAATTAGGAAAAAATAATTTACATATTTAAGCACTATTTAAGTATTTTCTATGTTTTTCAAGTATAATTGAATTAAACATTAAATAGTGTACAATAATAAATATTGTTAAATAGTATATATCCAATAAAAAAATATTGCAATAATATAAATTGTTAAATGGTATATAATATTGTTAAATAGTATATTATAATCTGAATAATTTTCTGTCTTTAGTGTTGTTAGATGTAATTTGCAAATGATTTTTCATCTATTTATAGAGATTTTATTGCAAATGTTACCAATTTTTATTACTGATTCCTAGATTTGACGTGAAGAATCTTTCTTTACCCTTTTTTTTGTTTCGAAATTATGTTTTTGGCAGGGGTAAAATTCGTTTTTGATATTTTTTGGTATTTTGAATTCTTGTATCGGCCAGTATCGGCCCGTATCGGCCAGTATCGGCAAGTATCGGTCCGTATCGGCAAGGATCGGCCCGTATCGGTCCGATACGGGCCGATACCATAATTTTTCCTCCTGGATCGGCCGATACCGATATTTTTGGTCGGTATCGGATCGGCCTAGGCCAAATCCGATCCGATACGGCCGATACGTATCGGTATCGGCCGATACTTTGATCCTTGCCGCCTGCTTCCCCTTGAACTCTCTTATCTGCACCAAGTTGGTCTTAGCCAGTTGTTTGGACAGAGAGTCCATCTTCTGTTGAGATCGCATCTCGTCCTCAACGTGGATCTCTTGTAGGAGATCTTCCAAGCTAATGCCCAGCTTCTTCCGATGCATTCTAGCGTAGAAATTGCTCCATCCAGCAGAAAGTTTCGAGACGATCCCACCAACGACAAACTTGTTGACGAGGGACATTTTCTCGTCATCCAGCTTCTGGTGCAACTTCAAGAATTCCTTCACCTGAGCCAGCATCGCCTTCTCGTCTTCAAAGAGCCACTTGTGGTACTTCTCGACGATGAAGATTTTGGATCTATTCTCATTGTCTTCATAGAGCTTTCCCAAAGACTCGTAGATTTCTTTGGCCTTCACCTTCTTGGAATAGGACTCTGCCAAAGAATCTTCCATGGAATTGAAAATCAACAGTTTGTAGATGTTTTCTCTCTTCCATTTAATCTGCTTGACATGTGCAGCAGCAACAGCGTCAGCAGTACCACCTTCTGGAATCGTCGGTTCATCCTCAATCAATACATGGTCGACGTCCACGAGTTGAAGATTAAGGGTGATCTTCCTCTTCCAGATCTGAAAGTGTTCTCCGTCGAATTTCTCCAACTTATTAAAGCTGGTATCGATGAGCGAGGCACGAGAGTTTTCCATCTTTTGATCTAGCTTTGAGATTGTTAGTCCCTGGGCGTGGATATCCGAAGAAAACTCTTGTGATTCGATTGCAGCACTTCAACAAAAGGTGCAAAACAGAAATCCTAGGAGAATTCTGAAAACGAAAAATCTAAGAAGATTTTCGTAAAGGTGACAAACGAAAAATCTAAAAAGTTTTTCGTAATTGGAGAAAGCCTGCTGGGGTGTTTAGAACACCGGCACTTAAAGCTAGATCCGCCCACACGGTCAGCTTCCAGGAACCATCAAGTTCAAAAGAACTCTAGAACGCTCTGCCAACCTGCTCACAGACGGACTTCTTGGAAAACTAAGAACTCACAAGTGGCGCCTACACAGAAGCTCTCTCTTCTCCCTCTGTGGAAAATTTCGTCAAAACGTACAGCCCCTGAGAGAGAAGAGAGACTCTATATAAGCTCTATCTGTAACTGCCCAGATCCGGAATGCGCGCGACGTTTGAATGTCAGATCCGAAATTATCGGAACCGTTATCGCACGTTACAAAACGGTTCAGTTACAACCTGCGCGCCACTTAGCGCCAACGTGCGCGAGCACTATGTTGCGCCACTGCACACATGGTTGCGCGCGCCTAGAGTTCAGCGCTCAAGTGCGCGAGAGCGCGTGCGCAAGGTGCGCACAGTCCGCACCTGCGCCAGTCGCGCCCCGCGCGCTCACGCGCAATCTGTGCCACCTGCACCCACTCGCACTTGCGCAACATGCACGCACCTGTGCCACCAGCGTCTGCGCGCAACGCTTGCACCGCGTGCCATCTGGCCACGCCATCTGGACGCGCAACCTGGCACGCAACCGGCAACGCAAGAGGCTCGTGCAATGAGCGTAACTTAAGCGCACTATACGCCTAGCGACGAACGTACAGCCCCTGAAAGAGAAGAGAGGCTATATATAAGCTCTCGGTGTAACTGTCCAGATCCGGAATGTGCGCGACGTTTGAATGTCATATCCGAAATTATCGGATCCGTTATCGCACGTTACGAAACGGTTCAGTTACAACCTGCACGCCACTGAGCGCCAACGTGCGCGAGCACCATGTTGCGCCACCGCGCACATAGTTGCGTGCGCCTAGCGTTCAGCGCTCAAGTGCGCGAGAGCGCGTGCGCAAGGTGTGCACAGTCCGCAATCTGCGCCAGTCGTGCCCGCGCGCACTTGCGCAACCAGCGTCTGCACGCAACGCTCGCACCGCTCGCCACCGCGCGCCATCTGGCCGCAACTTGGCGCGCAACCGACAACGCAACGAGCGTACTATGCGCCTAGCTGACGTGCTAAGTGCAAAGTGCGCCAACAAAATGCCACATTACGCCTCATGAGTCCGAGCTTGAGTCCGAGTCGCTAAGCCCCTTCGGGGCTTAGCCCATATGGAATTAAATTGAGCTTGGCCAAAAAGCATGAATGCTTTTAATAGGTGTCTTATCCTTAACTCCATGTAAAATCGCCCACATGGTCCCCTCCTTAGGGTCACCACCCCATGTGAATCTCTCCATTCCACAAGAGGAGTTATATTGAGATACCCATGAGTTTTTCTAGCCAATGTGGGACTAAACTTACATGGCTTGTTTGAGAGCAAGCTCTCTACAAGTCAAAGAAAGGAAAAACTCCAACAGTATTTTGTCACTGGAGGCCCTGCCCCGCCCAAAATGCGGTCCATGGGTGCTTCCATCTCCGTTTTGCAGGGCCTCCTCCAATCAAACAAACTCTTCTTGCCAGGTGTAATGAGTTCGCGCAATTGTGCAACACCACCAATTTCTTCAACCTTTAGCACCACCTCCTTCTGTCTACACGTACATATGATTGAACTCACCGTGTAGCACATAAAGGTGAGATTTTTGACCAAAAAGAATGGTTCTTTAGCTCATTAAAAGCGGTATCTTCGAAAAATATTACCAAAATACGATACTCTCTGATCGCATTTGAGAAGTGTAACTTCAAAGTGATTCCCTTAGCTGAACAGCGTTTTCAAAATGCAGTAGTTTTTTTTTTCCCCCAAAAACGTAGTTTTTGGAAAGAAATATTTCTTCTTTTTACTCTTGCAGGCATTCCTTCAGTAACCAAACATGCAACCACAAGAAGACCCATACCGTGCTTGTGATGTCAGTGACGGAGAGCACCTTCTTCGAGCGGAACCTCTTGATCAGACTCACCCTCGGCGCGCAGTCTTCCACGTCCCCTGCTCTCACCGCGGCCGACGGAGACGCCAGCGACGGAGGCGTGTGAGAGGAAGAAGCATGTCGAGCGAGGAGGGAGGGGGGAGTGGAGAGAGGAGAGAGTCGCGAAGAGGACGATGACGACAGGAGCGAACGCGTCGAGGAGAGCGCGGCTTCGATGAACGCCATCTCCTCCTCGCTCACGATCTCGACCGGAATACCAATGGCGCCGATGCTGATGCTCGAGGAGGAAGAAGAAGAGGAGGAAGAAGAAGAAGTCTCCATCTCATTGTTGTTATTCGAGTACTGCGGATCAGCAGTGATGGTCGGGGGACAAAAGAAAAAGTACACTGCTATTTTGTCCGAGTTTTGTGACACGTTGACCACAGACCACGTGGCAGTTTTTTTTATTGACCTGCTGTTCCAGATTTTAAGAAGATAAAATCCGGTAATAGCAGAAGGGTAATAGTTGGCTGACACTTTATCCTGCGATCATGTCCGAGATCACAATTCCGAGACAAAATATCATTTCCAAAGAAAAATAGGAACTCTACTTTGAACTTGGAAATGTTTTATTTATTAACACTATTGATTAACTTCTTCTTTTTTACTTTGGAAGAACAGAATGTAACAGAAAAGCAAATTATATTTTTCTTAATTTATTTTTCTCTATACATAATTATCTAGTTGTTCTCATTGAATTTAATGAACAATTTTAATTAGTAAAATTAGATAATAACATATATGCAAGAAGAAGAAAAAATCAAAAGCCGACTTTTCTTATGACATAATAGTATATATATATATATATATATATATATATATATATATATATATATATATATATATATATATATATATATATTTTTTTTTTTTTTTTTTTAACAAACCATATATTAATCCATAGCCCCAAAATGCAACGGCTAGATGAAACTACAACATCGGCCACAAAGGCCGGACAAAAGCAGCCAAGGCTGCACAAAACCAAACCAAAAGTATATATATATGACAGCAATCAACAAGGGATTTGTTCACTTGCCGTTTAATTTCCTGGATCAGATTAGAAGTATCCCATCTTTTCCCTTCATACTTGATTTTGTTTCTATTCTTCCAAATAACCCCGGTAATAGCCGCCACTATAACACATCTGACATGATGATTAGACCCGCTCCACCAGCAACTTAATCTCCTCATCAGCCCGCCACCGCCGCTATTGAGACCCATAATCGCATCAAAGGCCGCCCAAATAGTCCTCGACGACTCCCCAAGAGAAAAGAGATGTGAGACCGATTCCACATCACTCTCAACACAGCACAAACATTTCGAAGCCATCGAGAACTCAATCTTCTGAACCCCCTGATCCGTAGGGAGCTTGTCCTTGATGACCCTCCAAAGAAGCACAGACCACTTCAAAGGGATACAAGTGCTCCAAGCCTCCGAAACCGCCATATCCCGATACCTCATCGCCCGGACCTCTTGCCAAGCCGAGGAGGTCGAAAAGCTCCCGTTAATGCCAGGAACCCACTCGAACGAGTCGGCACCACTCGAAACCTGAAGACCCGACTCAGCAATGGAATATATATATATATATATATATATATATATATATATATATATATATATATATATATATATATATATATATATATTTGGAGATATGCATATAAATTGAAATTTTGGCCTCTAAACTCCGTTTTATATTAATATGAAATTTAGCCTGAGTTTTGTTAAACAAGTGTTATAAAATAGTTCGAAGAAAACAAATCTATTTCACACAGTCAAAGTGTGCTCTGATAGGTTATTATTACAAGCTCGATAATAGTACATATCACAGCATTTCCTCATACTGGTAGGAAAGCAAAATTCTGCAGTGTAATGAATACTAAAGGTTGCGGATGACCTTGATGAATACTATAGATCACTTGAGGGGGTCAAAAAGGGTTCATTGGGATTTAAATCTTAACAAACAGGTTACATGAAAGATCATGAAGAACGAACTAAAAGGCAGAGCCGCCGCTTTTTGTCTTCCCAAGCATCACATCCTTGGCCTCGTTGATCTTCGAAGCAAGGTAATGGCTCCCGCCTGCATCTGGATGGTTGGCGACCATCACCTTTCTGTGCGCTTCTCTAACCTTGTCTGGAGGAGCGCCCTCCCTGTTCAATAGAACAACCGAGTCTCAAATTAGAAATAGTTCGGGAAAAATATGAAGAAAATACGCAAAATCATGTTGTGAAACAAGTCGTCTGAATGAAATACACAAAACCATATGGTGCATTAGTTGGCTTCTCATGGCAGAATTATCACAATGCATTCCATAATCAAGTTTAGCTACCACTGATGGACAACACAGGTAGAAGTTGATCACCAGAACATAAAGGTATCGAGTAATTAAGGAAACTCGATGCTTGATCTTGCTTTAATGCCAATTGATTTGGAATTGATTTTAAGGAACCATCAATGCTACATGATAGCTCGAGAGTCAACATACCTCAGAAAAAATGAATTGCTGATATGTTATAAAAATTTAGAGAGGTATGATTGCCAACCCGAATAACAAGGCCTAAAGCTCAAGTAATTAATAATCCAATTCAACAACATGCCTCCCTTTATATAGATAGATGTCCATAAGAAATAGTTTATTAAAGAAATAAAACCAACTTCAAATAATTAAGTTGTGCAGGATTCACAAAATATTTGTTCTAACAAATCCTAAATCAACTCAAATTAAATTACTAAATACTCATAAGTAAACTTGTGTGGAACTCCTATAGATTTATTCTAACATATTCCTACATCGACTAAAATTAAATTACCATAGATTTATATTTTACTCTAACAGATTCCTTTGCTTTTGGGTCAGTTATGAGCCCAAAACAATGAAATCCGCCGTCAGTCCACAACTGATGCACAATCACAGCAAGCGCATTCATGGTAAATTATGGAACGACATACCTGAGAGTGTTAAAATGCATGTAAATACATTTATCAGAGTTTTGGACTCCTCAAACACAGCCATTACCTAGGATAAACATAAATATCCTACATCCTAGCGAGAATGTAGAAACAACCTACCGGCAGGCGAGAGTATGATACGGTTGCAGCTAGCCAATATTCCAGTTGACATCAGTACACACCTATGTTTTCTCTTCTTCATATCACTAATAAGCTTTTCAAGGAATAGACTAGAGAGTTGAGTGCAAGAACTTGCTGCTCAAAATTCGTTCGTCCGTTGCCAGTAGCCATCCAAAAAATTAATCCATCAACTTAATGATACTGTCTTGGAGATTTATCTCTGATATTACTTGCAAAGAGAATACTGGATCACAAAAGTATTCTTATATCACAAATAATATTTCCTCATCTCTGATGCATTACTACTTGAGCTTCTCGAGCTGTAGCTTGATTTTTCATGCAAGTCAACCTCCTCAACTTCCACCCACCACCCTTAGACAATCGTGTAACCATCCCTAGTCTTTCTTTGCAAACAATTTTGTTTCGAGGTTCCACTGATACCTCTTGGCAATCTTCATGCCCATCTGAATTCCTTCTTATATCATGTAACATTTACCACAGTTCATCATATTAGCACATGTTTCTAGATATAAAAAATAAGCATATAAAAATGTTATATTTACAATTATGTAAATATTCATGAATTCTTAACATTTCTTTACATAATAATACGACACCATAAAGACTAAGAATACTAAAAACACCTTGTTATATATAACGACTACTTCCACAACGAGAGACAACATGAAACGGGTCTCTTCCTAAAGCCTACATTTCATTGTTCAGACTATATATCTCATGATGTTATATTACAAAGAAAATACAGACATAATAACAGATTAATATACCTAATTCCTCTTCAAATTATAGGTCCTGCTCATATTCAGCCATACAAACAAATAGTTGCTGTTCTGAACTCTCTCTTAGTCAAACAACACCTGTTACGTTATCAAATGATTCATGAAATTTCACCAATCATGCTGACGAATACCTAGACTATTATTAACAATCTTTTCCAAAGATCCTTTGGCCTACCCACTTGTGAAACATTGCCATAGTACCCATAATGAGAATGGAGCCAAGATGTAGTGAAACAAATCAAGGTATGCAACACCTTTGATCAATGATTAGATTGGAAATTCAATTTTCTTAGGGAAGTTTTTTCTAGTTGTTGTACATCACTCTACTTAAAATAGCCACAGGAAAAACAATCCATTGAATGTTTAGAATTCAAAAAGTATCCATAAATAGGACATTTGACACGAAAGGAAATCAACCATCAGCACACAGCAGCCCAGAAACCATTTTGCTGCCACTAGGGAGTGTAAGCATCTATACTGGTTGATAGATGATACATAAACATCTTGCACATACTTAAAAGTCAACGCTTACACTATAGTGTCCAAAAAACTGACACTGCAAACCTGCAACAAGCAGATGGAACCAGATTGGGAGATCAGCACCAGTCAAAGCAAGACTCATTCCAACGAGTCATTGGCCACTTCTCAAGTATTTCTCCCCAAGGAGTTGTACAAGAGAAGTGGGTTTCTTCTGTACCTCATAAGTGAGAGATCGTAACCAGTCTGGTCTCTCATCCCATTATGAGTACAAGGAGGACTGAAGGGGATAGTCTTATTACAAAACACTCCAATACTACCTCAAAGTTACCAGACGCCCCAAACTTAAAAATAACTCTAGCTTTGTCAACGGGATTTCAACTTTCAAACCCCAATTTCAAAAATCCATTTTAGCAAAGTTTGTTGCCAAACCAAGCCTTAATCTTTATCGCTTATGACAGATGTATCCCGTTTCCTACAGTAAGTCAACATATATTCCAAATAACCGATCCTACTCACCAGACTACTAACACGTAAACATTTCTTACTTGATACCAGAGTCAAGAAGTGGTTCCATGTAAACTCGAGAAGTTATTGCTACTTGATGAGACCTAACAAAAGAAGAGACCTTTCAGCAAAGGGCCTGCAAATTAACAAATCAGATTGATTTCTGGAAAGTTAGAAAAGAATAAAAAAATTATAAAGGCATGACTGCGACACAACTTGGGACACAACATTGATTTTGGTGTATCTAGGGGTCAGGTTCCGGATTATGTTGTTTTTTTTTTCTGTTTGATCAGGCTAACCGGTTTAATGAACGAGCTTGGTTCAGTAAATCAGTTAACCGAGTCAATAAAAAAAAACAATATAAACCCGAAACTGACCTGTTTATTTGACGTGTTAGAAGGCTCATACCTTTTGAATCGGAACCCATTTAGGACTGACCCAAACCCGAAGAGAGATGGGTCGATGGATCAATCCAAATTGCCACCCCTAGTGCCATAGTACTTGGCCCTATGTTCAGCCAAATGACTCTCTCTGCGTTGATTATGTATTAAAAAGTTGGGGGTTATTTATTCAATTTTTGTACTTCTATCTTCTTATATATATATCCAATGTATTGTGATTTAATTTTTAGATTGGCATCGAAATTTAATGGAAGCATTATGCTCAATCTCTCTCTTTTGTGGATCCATCACCCAAGAAAGGATAAAGCATGGGGGCATCCAATTATATTGTTGCTACTGATACATTAAAGATTATTCATTCTATGATAACAGAACTCAACTTGAGAATCATTTCCTCTGTTGTTTAGATCTGTTACAGTGGTCTCATTTTTTTGATTAACGCTGGTTTAAGGATTGTTTATTATGACTTTTTTTGCTTATTTTTCTGAAACGTGGTCCATAATCCTAATTACTAACAGTTTCTTATAATAAAAAAATTAATATATATTGAAACTGGGTAATTAGAGTTACAATTTTAAGCATCCCCTCTTTCACAACCGTTGGATCTTCTTTAAGTCATATATATATATATATATATATATATATATATATATATATATATATATATATATTGTAGCTTCACTGCGTATCTGACTATTGTTTAGGATCATATCTATGACTATTTGTACCTTCCTCAATAGTGATCCAGATGGTTTTCACACGTAACACATATCCAGGAAAAAATTACAGAGTCCCGATTATTTGAAATTTGTTAGCACATACGAACTTTACTATGAGATACGTGAAATACACCCAATATTTTCTATACGTAAATTGATATCGAATTTCGTATCAGGTTTTGGTATTTGGATTCAGATGGATATCCAAACTCTAATAAAGTTTATTTGAAATTAAGGATTTTAGATGGTATTGGGTATTGGGTTCAGATGGATTTCAGGTTAGTGTTTGAAATATAAACTTCATAATTTAAATATAATCAGATCAGGTTATCAATTTAGTGGTTACATTGACAACCTTAATTATTCATACTTTTGTTGATGTTTAAACTTAAATGGAGTTATAGCTTAAGCTATACAGTCGTAAATCCGAAATATCTTCATTCTATCTTCATCTTCCTTCCTGACCGTTGTGCCTCCGTGTCTCCGTCACCGACCACACCACAAATGTTCAAACACTATAGTTTGTGAAACCTTAAATGGCTTAAACAGGTTGGTTCGGGTCGACCTGTTATATCATGGGTCTGATTTGGGTTTAACCTCTACGAGCCAATCATAAACGGACAGGAGTCGTGTCAGATTCACCTTAAATGGGTTGACCCAAATCCAACCCAACCTGAACCTGATTGTCACCCCTAGCTCCAACTGTCTATAAAATCTATTGGCCCATTCGGATATTATCTATAATGTCTGACCATACAAAGCTAGCAAGGGTCTTAATCTACATTCTCCAATTCTTAAAGGAGGACCTTGCTTATGCTCTGGTCTTTTAAAGTTCCAAAAAAATACGTAATGCCAATCGTCAGAGACTTTCTAGTGTAGCAGAAGTAGAACATCACCCTATGGATTATAGAGTTTAAGTTTGCATCTAGGGAGACATCTTATATAGTAAGTTTCTTCTATCAGTAACAACTAACATGTTTTCCCTCTCATCTCACAAGAGTGCAAATTTCAATTATCAGACATGTTCTCTACTTGTCATTCTCAATTGTTTCTTTTGAACCTTGAGGCCTCACATGGTGGAATAGTTAAACCAAAAAAATGAGCATTTAAGTTGCCATTGGACAAGAGGAACGATTAGCAATCAACCTCACAGATTAAATCTTAGAAGGATCTGGAACACAAAATAAGCATCTGAAGTGTTTTCCAATTCTGTAAATATTCATGAATTCTCAAATGATTCGTGAAATTTCCACCAACCATGCTTGATGAAAACCTAAACTACTAGGAACAATATTTTCCAAAGATCCTTTGGCCTACCCACTTGAAACATTCCCGTAGTACCCACCAATGAGAATTAACTCTAAGAAATAGTGAAACAAATCAAGGTATGCATCACCTTGATATATGATTAGAGTGGAAATTCCAATTTTCTTAGGTTAGTTTTTTCTAGTAGTTGTGCATCACTAGACAAAGAAAAAGCAAACCCATTGAATTTTAGAATTCAAGAATTATATATAAAAAGGAATTTGATAGGAATGGAAATCAATCAGCAGCGGCAAGTGATTATTTTGTGTCACTAAGGTGTAAGCACGTATACTGGTTGTCACATAAACATGTCAAAGCTTGCAGTAAAGTATCCAAATAAACGACAATGCAAGGCTTGCACTCCTGACACAAACATATATAAAAGGTTGAAGAGTTTGCACTATGATACATACAGCAACCACTTAGCATCAAACATACTACCATCAGCCAGCACTGTCTTTTAGTTTTTGAAGGAATAGGTTCCATCAGATCGGCAATGCAAATCAATATATGCAATGACAGATATGTGTGCACACGAAACAAACAAGAATTCACTAACTATACTCAAACTACCAAGTATCTTCCTTGCAACGTCTCTGGGTTCAGCTTTTCTTTAGAATAAACTGTTTGATTTGCATCAGACTGCATAGCAAATAGTTACGTGAAGAAAAGGTAATAATGTCAATAATTTTCGCACTCTACATTCTTTCCATTTTGAAACAAGCAGTGTGGCAAACTAGCTGGGGAGTTTTAGTCCTTTCATACAGCAATGTAACTGCAGCCGATTCTACGTATCAATTACAAAAAGGCAATGAATATGCAGTAATGTGCAATAAGCCAATAACCTCTTCTGTGGAGCATTGTTTTATTTTCATGAGCATGATGCAGGCAAAGGAGTGGTCAAGACAATCAGTTCCATTTGGTTCGCAATAGCTTTGAATTTATAGGAGAATTTCTATCTTATTATATGTGAGTATAAATCTCACCTTACTCCAAGAATAAGAGCAGCCTCCCTCCTAGTCATAGTCTGCTGGAAACCACCTTCATAAAATCTGCGCATACGGGGAACAACTGGTCTTACCTTGTATGCCTGCCAGGCTTGGATACTGTATTTACCAGCAAGAGCAGCAGCAGCTACAGCAAGTCCAGCTAGGAATGGGGAAGTCTATAGGCAAATTTAGCATCCCGAGAAGAACAAAACCATAATTAGAAATATTGGTTGATTAGGATATTATATTACAAAGAAGGAAGTGAAGATCATGTGATGGAAGTTCATATGAATATGATGCTTGAAGATAATAACTACTATGGACCTCTTAGGATTATGCAAAGCAAGTTCCATAAAACTTAGTGATTGAATAATTATGACAAAGCATCTACCTGAAAAAACTATGCGCGACCAGTTTTGCATCATATATAATCATGCACGAGACTTTTGTTAACATGTCAAGCATATCAAACTTAATTTTGTCCTATTCTGCAACAACTGGAACAAGATCAAGCCTGTTGTATCCTGCAACTGTTGTTGACTTCTAATGCATGTTCTTAATTTTAGGGTACTTCTGCTTCTATCAAGAAGCCTCTGTTATAGCCAATGGAGTTTTTGGCAGGCTTTCATTGAAGATGACAAAAGTATCAAAATAGGACATCACTACCAGTTTTCTTGGCAGAGATCTTTTATCAAATATTTGACAGTGTACTCTTCTATAAGGAACAATATGAGCATGTGCTCAGCATCCTCATCTATAAATATCTTCAACCAAGGATTTGCTGCTCCAGAATTCTTATACCTTTCCATTCAACGAAATGCTAGTCATTGATTACATCATTCCTACCGCCTTAACATTAATATAGTCCATTTCAAGTAGGGTGTTTACAAACCAAGCTACTAACGAGCCAGCTCAAGCTCGGCTTGCTAAAAAGCTCGAGAGCACGAGCTCGAGATTAAGAATAGGCTTGTTAGGTAAAAGAGCTTGAGACCGAGCTTAGAGGTATTAGGTCGTGAGCTCGCAAGTCGGCTCATTTTTATTTATATATTTATATAACCAAATATCTTACACTAATATACTTTTCCAATTTGGTATAAAGTTCATCTAAACACATTCAATTTGATAGTATGCTTATTGGGCTATACTTTTGGTTTGGGACAAAACTTATGAACTCATAAACGAGCTCAATTTAAGCTTAAACTTGTCTATAATTCATGCTCATCAAGATTTAGAGTTTAAAGTTAAACGAGAGGCTCGCGAACCGAGCTCGAGCTCCCGAATATTTTAGATGGCTGATCTTGAGCTCAATTTTGGGCTCATCTTAAAGCTCGAGTTTTATGTTTCCTTAGAGAGACGAGCTTGAGCAGGAGGTGCTCACTCAAAGCCCAGCTTGTTGACACCCCAAGTTTCAAAGGTAAGCAGTTCTACTATCCTAATTTTTACTCGTCTTCTTTTCAGTCCCCTTTTACTGTTTAAGAGAATAACACCAGTAATGTATTACTTCAAACCATCACGGAATAAAAGAGTTTAATCAGAGAAAACTAGTGTGCCTTGGTCTAAAAAAACCACAAGTGTGCCAGAATGACCGTGTCGAGATTCGTGGTAAAATGTAAAAGCATGAAGGTGAAGGTGAGGATTGAGTATTTAAGAAGAGTTGAGGAAATTGTAGACAAACCGACGAATAATAAATTGACATGGTAGTACGGTATGAGTAGGTATTATGTGAGGCTGAAAGTCACTGCTGCTACACCTTTATCCCAGCTACATGAATCCCTTTTCTTCCACTCATCTTTGTGATGGCTACCATGTTGCCTAAATAGCAACCATCACATATTTTCTGCTACTTTAAGACAGGTTCCTCTTCACCCCCCCCCCCCCCCACCCCACTCCATGTCCCAGCAGGCTAGCAGGCTAGCAGCCTCAACACTTCTAAAACATGTATCTTATGAACATATCCAAACCGACCCAA
Source organism: Iris pallida (assembly GCA_029216955.1). Lineage (NCBI taxonomy): Eukaryota > Viridiplantae > Streptophyta > Magnoliopsida > Asparagales > Iridaceae > Iris > Iris pallida. The sequence continues at coordinate 45,151 of JANAVB010010814.1, forward strand.
ATGACTTCTTCCTCCGGTTATCTTTGACCTGAAGTAATTTTACTTCCCACAGATGCTCTACTTTCTTGTACTATCTTCTATTATATTGTCTTTCACCAATCTCTAAATTTTCAATTCGACTACTCACTTTTAGAGCATGTTGTCCTTTAATTACCTGACTCTCAAATCGACTACTCACTTTCAGATATGGATGGTCGGATCGATCAGAACATTACCCAAACCCAGGCCTAAAACATTTTGGCAATAAAATTTGCTTGGCCAGCACTAGTCTTTGAAAAATTAAGCCATAACCAGCCCTTCAGTCCAACCAATTAATTTGACTTTTCCCCTATCTGATCAAAATTTGCTTGCATTGTTCACTCATACCCATAACTATGATAGACCACTATTGTTTAGGTATATGATCAAAAGTCAGTCAGTCATCGACATCTCTGTTAGGGAGCTGCTCGCCAACTCTACTTGGGGAAGATATTGAAGGAAGATAACCTAATTTCAACTATTTTAGGCTTACGAGAGTGTCATTTTTTTCTCTTTCATTAAAACCAACTCATCACCTTTTATATGGCCAGATATTTGACCTACAAAATTGGGTTTTGGGTCCGGGATGGGACGTCTTACTATCTCTATCCGGCCCAAATATAAATTGGGCCAAGAAATCTAGACCTTTTTCACCCGTTCCAATGTCGAGACAGGACTGAGTCGAGCTTATTTCAGGCCATCCATCGATACTGCTCTGGTCATTCCCTACTTTTTAATATGTTGTCCCTAACCTATCATCCTAATCCTAACTCATTGGCTGGTCATATAGAAGTCTTCTAAAGTTTCCTCTTTGACTTCATGGGTATTTGTGGTCTAAGAGTAGAATTGTAGAAATAATTAGTTCACCTCAACGATCCTACTCTAGTAATAACATCCTGTAGATTAATGTCTTCATAATGAATGATTGGTCCCTAATGACGAAAAAATGATCGTTCTTAATGTTTTTCATGGCCATCAATAATTCCTCCGTACTCATCATTCTTGCATCTCGTATCTCGAATATCGACTCTACTACTTTTATATCTTTAGATCCTAAACATTCTATAGATAAATCTACTTAGACTTTATCCCTTTTTGAGTCTCAACACCTAGTACAATAGATCAGGAGAGAACATGTCAAAGTGCACCATGGAATGGAACTCAATTTGAATCTGCTAACTAGGTTCGTACAAAATTAAAGACATTAGTGTCTACCATTCATGCAATCATATTGTAGTTAGGGATTAACTTGTGTCTATTCAATTGCTCGTGATATGGGATTTCTGACCGACCTGACATTTGTTTTAAGCAAAATTTGTGTCCTCACCGCTCGCAAAGTCATTACACCTATACCAAGAGCTACACCAACAGCCTGAACTCCTGGGCATTTCTTTTCCACTGAAGGATGTACTCCCTCCAGCTGCACCTACTTTGTGATGGTCGTTACATTCGGTAAACAGCTCCGCTTTCCTCATTTACTGGCTATAGAGTGGATCCCCCAATGCACCACTGGTCGGTCACAGAGACGTAGCAACCGTACCCAAATCACCTAGACTAGACATGGCTACAAGTCAATTATTTCTTTTTTATATAACAATAAAATCAACCGTTATCAAATCTCAAGGAACCCTATCATATGCCTATGCTAAGTTGATGAAAACAATTTACTGTATCTCTAGATTTCAGTAGCAATCATCTTAAGACAATAATATATTTTATGCTAATCCTCACTATTCATAGATCAAAATTGAACTTTAGATGCTCTTTTCCCATGGATACAATTTGTTTGAGATAAAATTCATACGCTCCGGCTGATATATGAAGTATGAACATTGGGGAAAATAGGAAGAATACAGTAGCAAGAAAGATAAATGCAGGTTACATAAAGGAACCAATAACTTATTCCATTTTCTTCATGACAAATGGTTAGACCAATTTTGAAAAACAGTAGATCACATGCATTGCTTTATGACTAATGTTTTATATCCTAAATATATTTTCTTCTAACAAGCATCTCCTCATTTCAATGCTTTGCTTCCAATATATAATTTAAAACTTCCTTATTATCTCAACAACCCGCTTAGTACCGTGTTAGATTGCATAGACATGGACACAAACTGAGACTGAAATCAGGCCTTTGCTTGCTATAATAATCTTAGATCCTTAATATCACAATGACCCCTCTGCCAAATCCAATCCCTTTTCCTACAGTAAGTCGAGACTGAACAATCATTTCTATTCCCACATATTACTAACACGTGAATATTTTCTTATTCAATATCACAATCGTTTCTAATCCTGTAAGAAACGATTTTAAAACTTGCTACTTGTCAAGACTGAACAAATGATGAAACCTTTAAACATGAGGCCATCAAATTAAATCATATATTGTTCCGGATAGTCATAAGAGAGGTTTAGGACCTAAGTTCGCTTGCAGGGAGCTATGTCGCACGAATACGTCACAACCCATAGAAAATTCATGACGCAGATACGATCTGGCATGTCCTAGAGTATTTTGGAGTGCTTAATGCACACGATGCAACACACACATATCACTTTTTTTTTAGTCTCCGTGATTCTTAAGCAATATGATGAATCAATGAACTAAAAGAGAGATTAATATGTGAAGAACCAAAAAAAATCCAAACTTTACCGAAGTATAGCATATGAAGACACAGATAACTCAAAAAAATATATTTGCCACTAGTCGACACCTAACAAAAAAAATGTGATCTTTAAACCAGATATTGTTCTGAATAGTCAGAAGAAAAAAAGATAATCAAGACCTATTTTCAATGGCGTAGAATCTATGTTTCAGGTACAACGTCGATTTTGGCGTATCCTATCATATTTTGGACTGTCCGCTTCGTGTCCGACACAACATGGACACGGACACGGCATCGATCATTTTGAGCTCCCCGTGGTTCCCAAACACAAAAGTCCAAGCAAGTTGAACAATCCATGAATTAAAAAAGAGAGCTCGATATGTACATAACCAATAAAAATCCAAACTTTACATAGGGAAACCCAAAATCCTAGCTACTTGTTGACACCTAACAAAACAGATGAGACCTTTAAGCACATAGACACGGATACGGTCAGCAACGGATCAAAAGGGAGCTTTATATGCACAGAACCAATAAAAAAATCCAAACTTTACAGGAACATTGCATGTGGAAATGCGGAGGAACTCACCATTTGATGCTACGAAATTGTCGGAGAGGAGGAGATGGGCATCAAATTTTATAGAAAACGGAAAAAAAAATCGTTCTAATAATCGATGTTCGAGCTAGGGTTAGGGTTTCGGTGCCGATTTATCGGCGGCGGAGCTTTCCTCCTCCCCCGATTTATTCTTCCGGCCACAACTTTGTTACTCGGAGTTTGCTTCTAGTGTTTTGCACTTGAGCCCCTTCTGTTTGTGATTTTACTCCTCCGGCTTTTAATTTACTAGGGGAATCCATAAAAATGTGGAATCCATAAAAATGTTTTGCACAAGTGTCAGTAGTTGTGTGTGTTCGGTTTATTCGGATTCAATTTGTCAAAGCGGAATGAACTAAAAAAACAAAAAACAAAAAAAAAAAAAAAAAAAAAAAAAACAAACAAACCTAACTAAAATTGTACAAATTGAAAATCGAATATGAACGAAATTATCAAAATTAAAAAAATGAACCGAATAATCAATTTGCTTTGTTCGGTTAAAATATTTTCATTGTTTAATTGATCGGGTCCAAATTTAGAATCGTAATTAAATTATATAAAAAGTTGTAATTTTTATACACACATCTGTTGTATTTTAAAGTTGTGCCAAAAGTTAGACTAGCTATTAAAATTTTAAAGTTCGACTTCAAAATATTTACATAGAATTATTATTTTCAAAATATACATAATTACAAAATGTACATATAGTCTTATTTTAGTATTACACAATATATATATATATATATATATATATATATATATATATATATATATATATATATATATATATATATATATATATATATATATATATATATGTGTATGTTAAAAAGTGTTAAAAAGACTGTATAAGAGACATAGGAAGTTTTCTAATTTATTTTTTACATACAAAAGAGATTATATTATTAATGCATGATATGTTTGTATTCCTCACAATCACATGCATACTTAGAATTAGTTTGGATTGCAGTTATATTTTTATTCCATTTGTCCAAATACCAATTTCTCACATACTCGTTAGGCTATCATTTCAGAAACGTCCATTTGAGCCTCGAGACGAATGACATGTTTGAAAATTTTCCATATAGAATGAAAGTCATTTAGCTCACATATTACATTTGATACTAACTGGAGTCCTGGATGAAATATAATTGAAATCCAAACTGACCCTCAGTTTAAACGGTATAAATTATTTAGAAAGTTGTTCAAAGTCTACGCTACTAATACAATAAACATTGTTTTTTTATTTTATTTCATACACCATCACAAAGTAAAAAAGTTCACATGCACATGGGTGGTTGCCATATGCCAAAACCTAAGAGTAGTAACATAACACGTGTAACGTAGTGACATTCCGTAATAAAAGACAAGAGTTCATAGACTCTACCGAAAACTCTACCGACGATATATACAAATATAAATTCAACAATCATTATAACATATCCCGATATTTGTCCAAATTAGAATTTCTATACCAGTTTCAGCAATCGATATATACGGAAGTAATGTAGAACATGATAAAGATCTATTACCGAGTTTTGATTATCATCAAAGATTTCATGACTTAAACACATCTAATGAGTCAAATGTTTTACATTTTTGAAACATATCATTCATCTAGGAACTCAAAAAGATGTTTTTGCATAAAGAGACGTCTGAAACTATAATCCAAACTAGATCTAGAAGATTGAAAGGTAGGTCACACTATGCCTTCTTCAAAGTTCTAAAAGGAACAGTCAGCAACTCCATAGCAAGTTGCAAGTAGAAACGAAGTCACTTCCACCAATAATTTATCTTTGTTTAAGGAAAAAAACCCACCACCAATGGCTAAAGAAAAAAGCCGGCAAAGTCAGCAGACTCCAACCCTCCAATCAACATCCAACGGCCGATAGTCGCTCCCTCCCGCACTAAAAACCGCCATCCAATTAATTAAAGAAACCCCCACTATTACGTTCCTAACCCCGACATAATCAGCCTAATATAAACACCAACTTATCCTCACCCAACCTCCGCACCCCCCAAAACCCGACCCCACAAGCTCTGACGTCATCGCCTCAAGTCCCGTCACCGGGTCTCTTTCCCAAGTCTCTTCCACCAGTGCGGCTGCGAAATCCCCGCAAAGATTCTGCTTGCTGTCCAAGTAACCTAAACACCGACGTGGCAGATTTATGTCCGTAGAGCTTGCGCGGATCGAACGGTTGGGATAGAAACCCTAGCTTCGAGGCCTTTATAAGCGGAGGAGAGGGCTTCATTTGTAAACCCTCATTCCTCTCCAGAGCGCCGATCCCTTTCGTTTCGGTGAGATTTTCTCTCCTCCAATTTCCTACGTAAAATTTAGCCTTTTGCTATATATATTCGTTAATCGTTTATTAATTCGGTATAGTTTGCTGCTAATTCGTCGATATTTGCTATCGAACTGTTCTGTTAGGCGTCGGTCTCTGTATAGATTTTTGGTTTTATCGGTACTAATTTGGTTAGATATTGATTTGTGTGTCTTAATTTAGGGTTTTTTGTATATCTATTTTTTGTCACTTATACTTATGTCAGGTGATTAATTTGTTGTTAGTTTATGGTTTTTTTGGTTATCGCACTGTCCTCTAATGCATACGTAAGTAGTTTTTTTATAAGGATTTTCGTGTAAATCTAGGGTTTCATGGCGTCCTCTTTGGTTAGATGTTAGGTTAGATTGTGATAATTTAGGGTTTTCTGCGGATCTAGGAGTTTAGGGTTTTGTTGTAGATATATTAATAAAATTTTCTCAATAACTTATATATATTAATAAAATCTATTACATAAAGTAATTTGGATGATTTTAATGTCCATAAAAAATAAGTTACTGTGTATTACTTTAAATAAGTTCGATTCATATTTCATCTGTAAATCTGATGTAAAGTGGTAGAATTAAAATTGATTAAATACCTCATTTAAAATTGTAGTTCGGTTCATATTTCATCTGTAAATCACGGTTTGTCGCTAGTTTGTTCATATTTACACTGTCATAAGTATATTGATATCCATAGACAAGTATAGTGAAATAATTGTATATTAATATATGTAAAAGTATGTTATATATAATTTTTTTTGCCCTTGATAAAAAATATAAATGTTTATTAGGTTTCTTTGTTGTTCTTGCTCATTTTAAAACACATGCAACCCAGTAATCTGTTTGGGTGACAGTATAAATAGTAAGTACTAGCATAATAAAATGTATGCGGTGAGATTTTTTTTTTTTGTATTGGTAACGGATTATTAAACATGTTTGTTTATTAATACCTATTTGTATTACTGTTATTCTAAGTCACAGTTAATCTGATGTGCAGTACATCTCTACATTATGTAATTGCTTGCTAAGAATAGTTGATTATATTAATGTTTCCACAAATGGTGTTTTATGGATAAATTGTAATGATATGCATCCATTGTCCAACAGAGAGGACAAGGTTATATAAACCTTTGATATAGGTTCAAATCCTATTGGATGCCAATTAACAAATCCCACGTGCCATTGACTGTCTTTATAATCCAATTTGATTTGTACTAAGTTATTTATTTGTCTCGCTACTGTGCCCCTTAGCGAATTGCTTTGAAAGGGCTAATGGAAGGCGACAAATAAGCTTTGTACACTCATTGGTTAAGGACATGATGGCTATTTTTAATTTATCTTGACATTGCTATATCAACATCAAAAGGTTGCATAATAATATTATATCCATGCCATTGGAAAGCTAGTTATGGACTTTGTTATTTTTCATCTACATGCCCTAATCCATCATAGTAGCACCATTAATACTTGTATAGGTTCTTCTATGTTAATTCTTTTAGCTTCTGTAACTTGTCACTAAACCTATTCTTGTATAACTCTACTATTCATTCATACACACATGCTCTACTGTATGTTATTGCATATTTTAATTGTTTTACCAATTTCTGATTATATTTCTAGTAGGTCTGCTTTTATGTTCTGATTTTATATATTAGGTTTACACATTTATTAAAATAAATATGTTGATCAATGTGTATTATTTTGACTTGTTCTTTGAATAAAATCAATTGTTGCTAATCTTTTATCTACTATAACTTGTCACTAAAACTAATCTTGTATAACTCTACTAGTCATACACATGCTCTACTGTATGTTATTGCATATTTTAATTGTTTTACCAATTTTTGATTCTATTTCTAGTAGGTCTCTTGTATGTTTTGATTTTATATATTAGGTATAGTTTACACATTTCTTAAAATATATATATTGATCAGTGTGTATTATACCTTGTCATATGAATAAAATGAATTGTATGTTTACTGTTATGGGAGTGCAATTTATTGTAATCAAAGAGTCATAATAATGTCATTGAATAAATCACAATGTATTAATCTGTTTACTAGCCTTAAATGTAGACTTGCTTATTTATTTTTTAATTGAAGGCTTTACTTTTTGTCTATTTTCTTTCTGCTTGAATGTTCTAGCTAACCTTTGTGAAGACTTGTTAAATATTTTATTGATGTCTCAGATAAATACTTTAGCGACTTAATTTTTTTTTTTATGAAGCTTTCTGTTGTTTTCTGTACAGTTGTGTATCTTATCTTTCCGATCATTGCATCCTGCTGATTGTGTTTTTATTCAAAATTTCAATTTATTCAGTAATTTCAGCATTATAAATATAATAAATGGAATAACTGAACATGTCATATATGTATAAATGGTGAAACTCTCTTATTATTGTAACTACATTATTTTTATTTTGTTTGGGCTATTTATAAACGGAAGAAATTGGCTTTCTGAAAATGAATATAGAAATAGATCATATTTTTAACATCCATAATCAATTAGATATGTTGGTATAAATGGTGAAACTCTCTTATAATTGTAACTACATTATTTTTATTTTGTTTGGGCTATTTATAAACGGAAGAAATTGGCTTTCTGAAAATGAATATAGAAATAGATCATATTTTTAACATCCATAATCAATTAGATATGTTGGTGTTGCCTTCTACTTATCACACTTGAACAATGTTTAGGTTTTGAAATTAAGTGAAGGTGTAGGCGAGATCTATACCTATAGCTATATGTTAGCATATATGTATATGCAAGTCTTGACAATTTTCTATGTGAAACATTCTGAATGCCATAATCATTTATTTTAAACTTGTACCTGATACAATCTTGTTATCTTATCAATGCTTGCTTATGTGAGTTGATATTTTTCCTATATGAAATCATTATGATCACCATAATCATCACTTGTTATTCAAACTTGTACTAGGTACAATTATAATACTTTCCCAGCAAATATTTTTGATATTATTATAATTTCATATATTGTAAGTCTGAACTTCTAAGATGCTTAGCTTCCTTTTTTATTTGTAGGAAATTATGCTTCTATATTTATTAACTTGTTAGAGCACCCTTTATTCTTAACTGAGTAACCTACTCTGATTTGTTCTGCTTGATTTATCTTGCATATACATGGTTTCCACCATTAATAATTCTTGTTTACTTTGACTTTGTTAACTGATGATTGTAGATTATACTTCAATCCAGTAACCATGGGTAAAGAGAAGGTTCACATCAACATTGTGGTCATTGGACATGTGGATAGTGGCAAGTCCACTACAACCGGACATCTCATTTACAAGCTTGGTGGTATTGACAAGCGTGTGATTGAGAGGTTTGAAAAAGAAGCTGCTGAGATGAACAAGAGGTCATTCAAGTATGCTTGGGTCCTTGACAAGCTCAAGGCCGAGCGTGAAAGAGGAATTACCATTGACATTGCTCTATGGAAGTTTGAGACCACTAGGTACTACTGCACTGTCATTGATGCCCCTGGACATCGGGACTTTATCAAGAACATGATCACTGGTACCTCCCAGGCCGACTGTGCTGTTCTGATTATTGACTCCACAACTGGTGGTTTTGAAGCTGGTATTTCTAAGGATGGTCAGACCCGTGAGCATGCTCTGCTTGCTTTCACTCTGGGAGTGAAGCAGATGATTTGCTGCTGCAACAAGGTAAGTTTTTGGTTAAACCTTTTCTTCTCTGGGCTATATTTTTGGTTAGTTAAAGCTCCGAAAAGGAAATTAATCATGTTACAGGTTCTAATTTTTATTTTTTGCTTTTCGAAAACAATGATAATTGATTTAGTTTTTAATTAAATTCTGATGGCACATTTTTATGTGTGTACATTATATTGAAACATGAAACATACTTTTACAAACATACTTTTACATAGACGTGAATGCATGTCTTCATTAATCTCAGTTATTATTTTAACTTTGCACACTCTTTAAAAAAGTATGCACAAGTTCATTTATTACTTTTTTTTATATGTTTTAAATTCCAATAATCGACTACATTTTTTTTAATTTAAAACAAGATGCATGTTTGGGAGTCTTTTGCAAGTCAAATAACTCATGTCACGACTCCACCTTTTTCTTCCTTTAGTTTACTTTTTTTTTTTTAAATTTTTAATGTAAGAAATCATCTAATCACGGTCTTTTGACACTTTAGTTTGATACCACGGTCTTTTGACACAATAAGAAACCTATCATCTACAGCTTATAGCAAGGTTCGTTTATTTTCTTCTCAATTATATTTGTTGGCAATACTTTTATGTGTTTAATTTATTATTCAAATTATATATATTGGTGATTGTACAATTTTATTTGATGTATATCGTATTTGCAAATAGTATACAGTTTTTTTTTTTTGCACTTTTGTCTAATGTATTTTTAGTTTTTTCCCGTATATTATATAGATGGATGCTACAACCCCCAAATACTCGAAGGCTAGGTATGAGGAAATCATTAAGGAAGTTGCTTCCTACCTCAAGAAAGTGGGTTACAACCCAGACAAGATTCCATTTGTCCCCATTTCTGGATTTGAGGGTGACAACATGATTGAGAGGTCGACCAACCTCGATTGGTATAAGGGTCCCACCCTCCTTGAAGCTCTTGATTTAATCAACGAGCCAAAGAGGCCTACAGACAAGCCTCTTCGACTTCCTCTTCAGGACGTCTACAAGATTGGAGGCATTGGAACTGTGCCAGTCGGTCGTGTTGAAACTGGTATTATTAAGCCTGGTATGGTTGTCACCTTTGGTCCCACTGGGCTGACCACTGAGGTCAAGTCGGTTGAGATGCACCATGAGGCTCTCCTGGAAGCTCTCCCTGGTGACAATGTTGGCTTCAACGTGAAGAATGTTGCTGTCAAGGATCTCAAGAGAGGTTTCGTTGCCTCTAACTCGAAGGATGATCCTGCCAAGGAGGCTGCCAACTTCACATCCCAGGTTATCATCATGAACCACCCTGGCCAGATTGGTAATGGTTATGCCCCTGTGCTCGACTGCCACACCTCCCACATTGCTGTCAAGTTTGCTGAGATCCTCACCAAGATTGACAGGCGGTCTGGAAAGGAGATTGAGAAGGAGCCCAAGTTCTTGAAGAATGGTGACGCTGGCTTTGTTAAGATGATTCCGACCAAGCCCATGGTTGTGGAGACCTTCATGGAGTACCCACCCCTTGGCCGTTTTGCTGTGAGGGACATGCGCCAGACTGTTGCTGTTGGTGTCATCAAGAGCGTTGAGAAGAAGGATCCTACTGGTGCCAAGGTCACCAAGGCTGCTGCCAAGAAGAAGTGATACTTATATTTGTTTGTGAGGTCTCTCTTGTTGCTTCATTTTAGTTGTCCTATGTTTTGTCAGGTACATTTTAAGTTTTGGTCTGTTCCGTCCTTCCTGTCTAGTGGCCAGTTGCAGGCTTGCTGGATAGGTGGTGGTAGAGCAATTTAGTTTAGTTTCCGTCTTATCTTGCTAGTGTTTGCTAGTCTTAATTTGGAGAGGAACAATATTTCCTCAGCTGTGGCATGAGATTTTAGCTTGCTTTTCTTCTCCTGCAAAGCTCGGATATTTCTATTACATTTCAAGTACAATAGTCTTTTTAATCTTCTATTTGTTCATTTACTTTCTATCTATTACATTTCTAGTACAATGATAGCCTTCTCTTTTGATCTTTTCTCTGTTCATTTACAAAAGCATATGGTAGTGGAGAATTTATTTTCTTACTGAAGTTTGATAGGTGAAATTTTATTGCCACTTGTCAATTTGGAGTGTTTATTTAGACTATACCATTGTGTACCAATATGAAGGGAATACTCCAAAATTAATTATTGGAGTATTGTTTGAAGTGATTTGGAGTATGGTTTGGAGTGTTACCACTGTGGATGCTCTTAGTATCTGTAAAACTAACTGATCCATAAATTGCTCTCTTTCGATAATGCATTCATCTATTTTTCTGAAAGTCACCTACTTGGTGCTACAGTTATATTTTTAGCCTAATAGAAAAAAATATGCTCCTGAGATCGCCTTCCGGTACACTTTGAGATGCTCTTGCAAGGCTTGCCTGGAGGCTGCAGGAGATGGTAAACAATAATTTGGAGGATGTGCCTGCAACTTAGTTTTCTTTCTACAAGTTGTTTTTGTGCTTTATTCTGTGTTAGGAAAATTAATTTCTGTGGCTTTATTCTCGTTGGATGTAGTACGCTTGGTATCTGGAATGGAATTTATAATCTGGTTAGTGGGAGTTTGACCAGATTAAAATGACAATAATTTGGTTGCCTGGGGGAGATGGTTACTGTTTGCTGATCAATGATATTTGAGTGAGGTGTATTGTTTGCCAAGAGGATCGATCAAAGATATTGAAAGGCGGTTGGAGTAGAACCCGCTTTGGTGACCTTGGCTAGAAAGTTTGATCCCTCGATAAATGACTGGACAATATTATCAGCTTTCTTTGACATCTCTACTATTTGAGCTGTAGATGATACAAATTCTGATTCTCTGGCAGACTGACTGGCCCTACACTCAGCTGCCCCATATGCAACCCTTCCTCAAAACCCCAGTGAATCCAAAACCAGATTGGCTCCATTAATATTGTTTTTTCTAAGGGCACTACATTTGTTATTTGGGGGCAACCCAAGGAGGTGGAGATTTTGCTGGGGGGGCACCCACAATTTGCTTGGGGACAGCCCAAAAATTAGGGCAGAGGGAGGAGGGCGAGCAGCAATAGCAGGGGTGGCATGGGCGCGGGGGCGGAGGGGGGGGGGGGGGGGGGGGGGGAGTGGAGGGGGCGAGGTGGGTGGAGGCGAGGTGGTGCCGGGCGACGCATGGGTGGCATGGGCGCGGGGGCGAGGTGGGCAGAGGCGAGGTGGCGGCGGGACTGGATGGCCTCCTTCGTGAGGAGGCGCCGCTCCCTGCAGTGAGGTGGTGACGGGACTGGATGGCCTCCTTCGCGTCACTCCCTTTCTTCTTCAATCTTTCTTTTCTTTCTTTCTCGGTGGCTTTTTGTTTGGGTGTCTTTGTCCACGGAGACTGCAGCTAGATTGGCAGTCCTCTTTTATGTTAGGACTGTCAACAAGTTGGCAGTCCTCCTTTATGTGAGGACTGTCAAATTAGTGGCAGTCTTAGGACTGCCACTAAGTTGGCAGTCCCACTTGCTGAAGAAAATTGGGCTGCTCCCAAGTAAAAAAATGGGTGGCAAATTTGTAGTTTTTTCTGAACTATTTTGGACTGTCCCCAAGTAAAAAGTGTGGTGCCCTTAGCAATTTTTTTAATATTTTATTTCTAAATACATAAACACAAGTTAAATCACATGCGTGTTAAGTCATCCAGACAAGGTGTTTGTTTCATTTAATTAAAATGATATCCGTAGTATCCTCTCTCACAGACTGTCAACCAAAGCAGGTGTTTGTCAAAATAAGAAGAAAAAGGATATCTTATTTTTTACAGCAGGTTCAACCAGAGAACGTGTGTGCCGCGTGCACCTGACCGGTTGGTAAGATTAGGGTTAGGTATTTTCAAGATTGAACACCAGACCGACCGGAACTGATGGGCAAGAGGAGAGTACATTGATACAATGAACCGTGCAACAACGCCCATTCCCCCCAGCCAGCTAAGCCTAGCCACCAGCCCCCCTGTTTGGGTGGGTCGTGGGTGCTGTATTTTGGAATCTTGAGCAGCACTAGTGGCAATTGAAGCAATCAGCTACAGTGACATATGAGCACTGGTTGCTTAGGCTGATGATGGGCCCGTCCTTGTTGCTTGCTTGGGGGCCCTCCTAAGGAACCAACAACTGAAACAAACATCCCAGCCAAAGACCCTTCCTAATCCAATAGGGAACCCCTACAAAAGACTTACAAATGTCTACATGATGTTTAAATGCTACCAAGTCCTCTTTCTTGCGCCTGTGTGTTGTGGAGCTATTCTCTCACTCTCTCTCCCTCTCTTTCATGCATTATTTCATTAGTTCAGTCGATCAATGGGCCACCTGGCCCCTACTAACCATTAATTTCAACAGCTAGTAAGAAAACACTGGTAATAGTCATGACATTGCGATCATGATACTTGTCGAAGATCAACCTGCACTAAACATCATCCTATATAATGGCTATGCAATGTTAGGAGTGTTTCACTACTACTTTCCCTCATCGATTTGTTGATAGCATTCTTCGCTACAATCATATTTACTTGTGAATTTATATTAATGCAAGTGTTTGATTCAACCATCGCTGAGCCCGAGAACAAACGATTGAAGGAAACAATTAAGGAGTGAAGTATTAATCTGTGACCGGCGAATATGAACTTTCTAGTTATGATTGCCATGAACTGAATTATAATCAAATTGCTTTAAATCGATTACCAGTATCGGTATCTGTTTCGTTTTTTAGATTTAAGGATGGAAATCAAGGGCATCCCAGCCAATTTTACTAATATAAAAATTAAACATGGAGTATACTAGTAATTATTTAAAGTTGGTCACGACTAAACATACTATATATATATACCGAATTTTATACAATGTAAATGGAAGAACTTCCTGAGATTCGAAGAGCAGTATGGCTCCATCATCCATGTGGATGATAGACAATCTTAGTTTCAACATTAATGGCTCTCGTCATATACTTCTTTATTTTAGTCATGCTTTTTTTTAATAAACAATAAAAAAATACTTCTCTAGTTCCAAATATAATAAACTAAAGTTATAATGATAGACAGATGTTTATAAACAATAAAAATACCAATCACAAGTTATGATAGTTTTTTTTTTAAAACTTTTAAAGGCACTCCACATTTTACTGCATGACAGTCCAGTCCTAAAACTACTAACTTGTTGACAGTTTTAACATAAACTAGGACTGTCAATTTTAGTTGACAGTTCTAATAGACTGTCCTGAAGTAAAATGTGGAGTACGAAATTATCTTTCTTTTGTTTTCATTTGAATGTCACAGAGTCTTCTTCCTAGTTTCCAAAGCCATCAACTGGGGATTATTCAATTCAAGCACTTATGATAGACATTTTTTTCCCCGGCCATAATGAGTGACAGTGCCAAGAAGACAGTAGGACATGCATGCAGAAAACCTGAGCGTAGGACCAAAGCCCAGGTTTTTAATTTCCTGAGCCCCATCCCCACATACCCAAGCTTCTCCCAGCATGATTGAACTGGCACACGTGCCCCAGATGCAGTCAACACCAGCAATCTTTCTCTACTGACGGAAGAAGAACAGAGAAGAATTAGTGGGGGGTACCCCAGTATTAATTAAGAGGCTATAGCTCCTGCTGGAAGCATCAGGATGTTTTTGTACTTTATTCTTATTTATATTTTTGTGAGTACCCAAATCTGTATCCCACCGGATCAAGCATCAAGTCTGACCATCGCGACATCCACTAACTTATGATTAGGATCATAACTAAGACGTATATGATTCGGGCGCAACGATATGGACACGACGATATTGATTCTGGTGTGTGTTCATGTCTATGTCATGTCTGATGTATATTCGGGATACAAAATGACATCACGTGGATACGATACCAAATTTTAGAGTGTTCAAGTTTGGAGGTCAATTTTACTTGGAAAATTTGGAATTTGTTGGTATATATATATATATGAGTCCTAAAAGCTTGATTCTATTCCTGCACTATGTGATCTTATAAATGACCCAGAAACATTGAATTGCATTTGTCACTTCAGGAAATAACTTATCTTAGATATACTGTCTGCCACATGTGCCCTTTACTTTGTGAAACATCAAATTAATAGCAACATTATGTCAGAAAGAAAGAAAAAATTAAAAGGCGATGAGCTGTAGATAAGAGAAGAGAAATGATGAAATATCTTAGGAATAACTTTATGACGTACTTATGTTGCACAATTTTAATACGGACACGCATACAGATACAATCCTCGACACAATATTATAGAAACGGACATCATTTTTCGTGTCCGACAACGTAACAATTTACCCAACAGAAAAAAAAAAAAAAAACATCCTGCGTATATACATGAAACATACGTTCTCCTAGTAAACTTTAGGACTTTATATATTGTTGCTATGTATTAGATATATATTTTTCATTTCGAATCCTGTGTGACATTCTTCGAAAAAGTGTAACATATATCTTTTGGTGATAAAATTAAGATCAAGATATGGAAAGAGAGGATGCATATAATTACGGTATTATTGTTGAAATTAATATTGCAAATCTAATGAGAGATCAAGAATTCAAGGTGTGCTTTATATGTATATCTGGTCATTCCATCCCTTTCAACAGTGGCATGTCAGTGCTATGTATGCTCCTATCCCTCGTGCATGAGTGTTTGAATGAGACTCTTAGATATGAAAGGGAGAGACAGTGAAAGCGACTCTGATGCTCTTGGCAGGGTGGCAACAAGAGCAAGTGAACAAAACCTCAATGGTCCCTCCCCTCCCCTTTACTAAATCCACATCCTCTACTCTGAGTCTACGAGACCTATATCATGACTCTTTACCCCTCTCTTTTTCTAGCTAGTTGGTGCCCATAACGTTTTGGCCGAGAGGGGTCGATCACCAGAAGGATGTGATCTGTTTTCCTTTCAAGTTCAACTAGATTCTATGACCTTTGGTTGGACTCCAGTACGTTTGTATATATACATTTAGATGTGTACTCTCTCCCTCTCTCAAAAAGATCTTACATACCCCATCAAGGGCGTACCCAACCGAACTCAACTGTCTCTTGTGGTCCGTGAGGAGAGGTATAATCTCCTTGGCTAGATGGATGGTCTCGGAATCGAACCGCAGGGGAGATGAATATGTGTGTGTGAAAATTGCGGATAGTGGACTCAAATGACATGCAATGCAGTGTGTCACGTCCCGGTCCCGTAGGACCGATCGTCCTCGCTAAGGCGTGATGCCGCACGAGCCTAGATTGCGCTCGCGCAAGACAGTTTCATAACAGCCGATTACAACAGCTTGCGACGGGGTCGTCGCACAGAAGTCCCAAGCAGAAATATTGAATATACAAGGCAACACAAACATTGAAACAAAATCGAATATCTTTATTGATACTTGAAATAAGATTACAAAGGCGCGTAGCCAAGATTACAATCACTCAAGCTCACTTTTCTCTCTGAGTACAAGCCACTCTGCTCTCTCATCTCTTAGAACAATTTGACAAGCCAGCGGATGCTTCAGATAGACGATGTCCATACATTATGTCTCGTATAAGTTCTGACTCCATGCGGCCGCACGCCTCGAAACGCCAATGAACTCAGTGCCTCGACGCATCCAAGCCGTACTCCGCGCCAACGAGCTTCTACCTGTGCCTGCACATGAAAACTGTGTGGGTGTCAGTACTCAACTGTACTGGTGGAGTGAGCTCCTCGTCCACCCGTACGAAGCCAACACGTTTATTTACTTTGTGCAACATAATCCCTTTATGATTGTCTTTCTATTCATGCCTTAGGATTGGTTTTAGGACAGAGACCCTTGGCCTATTTGTGTCTCTAAACCGTCACCGTGCTTGCGCACCGAAAACTTCCTTATCCTTGCCTCTAAACCATTCTCGTGCTTGCAACATCAACGTATTGACTCGTCTTTCCTTTCGTGCCATACTTAGGGACGCAACGACTTGGTCGTGCCATAAACTCTATTCGTGCTTCAATATGATTGATGCAGTGTCTCCCGCTTAGTCTTCTGCCTATACTCATGCCATAACAGCATGGTCATGCCTCCTAACTTATCATGACTTAACCAAACTTGCCTTACAGCCTTTCTCGACTTAACTCGAACGATTATACAACTTTATGCCAACGACTTAATACTCGACACCGCGTCTCGTGCCGAAGCGCGAGTCTTTGCTATAGCCAAATCTTAGGCTTCTTAAGACTTGTGTTGCAACCGATGCACACCCTCTTAACTCACTTCGTGCCGTGCTTGTACTCGACGCAATCCAAAGACATGCACGCGGATAGCCGCTCCTATGCCGACACATCTGTAGAAGCATGAAATTTCAGGCGCATCTATAGGCCAGAATTCCTATGCGCTCAACCCAACCATGCGACCGACTCAAATGTACCAGGAAGCTCAAACAGATACTTGGCACAGCAAAGAAAGGTACAAATTTAAAGACATTCAAAAGAAGACTTTTATTATGAAAGTTTATTACATGTCTAAAGAAATACTTTACAAAGCAGAACTTCTACAAAAAAGAAAGATCCTAAAGCTACAACCAGGCGCAGCAACTGCCATGCGCCCCCTTCCAGGTGCATCATCTGTCAGGTGCATCATTCCAGCATCTCGACGTATGCGCATCTCCGTGCATAGTCAGAGCGAATCACTCTCTCTCATCAACACCAATCAGCCCTTGTATAGCAGGAGGATGAGCTCTCCTAGCTCGACAAAGATTGCGACACGATGCCCCGGTCTTCAGAAGCAACATGCACACTCGACAACCTGTGGCTCTGCCAGCATAACGAAAGACGGAGCACAGCCGCCCAGATCTTTGGATGCAACAGGCACCATCGGCCTGTGTCGGGACTCGATGATCCCGATATTTGGATGCAACAGACACTATCACAGAAGCTCAGAGCGACGGAAAGACTGGGGCAACGCATCTTCACCCTTGGAAAGAGCTCGAGTTCGGTAGTTCGCCAAGGCAGAGCCCCGACCAAGTTCATCTTTATATTGAAACGAGGAATGAAAGCAAAGCTTTCCCTCATGCGGCTATTTATAAGCACGGGCAGCCTACACCCAAGTGCCAAATGGCCAACGTTCTAAATTCCATGCAATGAATTTGCATTAAATAGCAAATGCATCCGTCGTCTCGTTTTGGTTAAGTCAAAGCAACTATTAACGACTCGAAGAACGCAACAGGCGGGCCAAAGAGGATGCGACACATTGGCAGATGTGTCGTCGATATCGTGCGCTCTCCATGGATGCGCCCAGCGGGCCATAGCTATGCGCCCAGATCAGAACTAACAATGCAACTCTCTCCATCAAAACATTTAATGCTGAATGACAAAGGCGGCAGCTTAGAGCCGTCGAATCAGCTGTGCAGAAAATGAAGCGCCACTGATGTCAGCACCATCATTACACCTAGGGTCGACAACGTGGTAGACCGATCATTCGTATGCGCCTCGTGGCCATGCGCTCAGAAGACTGCGTGCGCCCTAGTGGTCATGCGTCCCCTGGCTTACTTCTGACCTATCACGACCCGCACCCGCTTTTTGGGATACGAGTGCGTGTCCAAGCCCAGCCTACACCACGGTATCGACGGTAGTACGTTGTCTAGCCCGCAATAAACAAGTGCTCATAAATACTAACTGCTCATTCACAACAACTAAATCAACTTTACAAAATATAGAAGTTTTACATTTGAAGAAGAATATAAGCTTTTACATTTATAAAAAACTATCACACAACTAACTAGTCTCCTATGGTTTGGCCTCCGAGTCTCTATCTCCCTCTCGTATGGTCCCTAGTGCAAGAGTAGGCACGTCAACCTCACCTATAACAACGATCCAGTCAGAAAAGGAGCAGAGTACAACCATATTGCAATTAATGTTGTTAGTCCAAAATAAGCTAGAACAACGAGAAACCATGATGGCAAAGAGTATATAAAGAACTAGCAAGAGATGAACTAACATGATATGAACTAATACTAGCAAGATATGAACTAGCAGAATGTAACTAGCAAGGTAAGAACTAACGAGATATGAACTTGCAAGATGTAAACTAGCAAGATGTGATCTAACAAGATATGAACTAGCAAGATGTAAACTAGCAAGATTTGAACTAACAAGATAATGGACTAGATAAAGGAAAAATAGGAACCAGTATGTGTGTGTGAAATACCTTTTAATACGTGAACGGCTGGGCTAATACGGTACATCATACGATGGCTATCCATAATAATATGGTACGACTAACTCATACATGGGGTGTATGACTTAGTTATCCATAATCAAAATAGTTGGGTTTGTGTAGGAGCGTAAAAAAATGTGTGCTTCATTGACTACGTCAAAGGGATAAGAGCTTTACACTCAAACAAGCTGCTTTATGCCAGGGACACGCCAACTACTTTACGCCAGGGATAGATCAGCCACTTTACGCTAAGGACAGGTTGTCAAATCATGTATTTAATGCAAAGTAATAATGGGTCTGACATAAAGATCTACTGACGGCGTATAACACAGGATTCGAAGGGATTTGTTTTACACAGAAATCAATACTTGTCGTTTAGTATGTGGACTGAGCTATTTTACGCTCACAGGATGGCTTCTTTTACGCATGAATACTATATGAGCTTTTTACGCTCAAAGTTGACGTGTGCATAAAGTTTATTTGGGCTACCTTTACGCTCAAGGTTGTTTATCAACCACTTTACGCGAGAAGTCCATTTTAGGGCTATTTTACGCCTAGTCTACTATTTTACGCTCATGGTATATTTGGGTTGTTTTTACGCCCTATCCTTTCTGACTAATTTGGAACGTGGTTTGCCTACGTGGTTTTCATACCACACATCTCGAAGAACGTGTGTACGTGCATCCTATTCTTATTGAAATTATGGGACACGTGTCAACGTGTGTAAAGGATGACTTCAGTCATGGGTGGCAGTTATTAGCGTAAAGACAGAACTTTTGCTGAGTTTTACGCACAAAAAGCCAAGTCTATAAATAGACTGATTTTTCTCATATAACAGACACACAGACAGAAAGAGAGACAGGGGAGAATACATAGAGATCAGAACCCAGAGATTTTGATTCTACAGAGCATTCTTCTTCAACCTTTCTTCTAGAACAGAGTGATGCAAAGCAGGAAAGCATTCGGCCTCGCCATCAGTGCCCAAGTGCGTCGATACCTTTCTGGTGACTTAGTTCTTCCGGTTGTTCATCTTCTAGCAGTGATCTTCATCATCATCGTATGGTCCAAGGAACAAAGTGATCGACTTCAGATCAGACTTTCATAGCAATACTTTCCAGAACAATTTGTACTATTTGTACTTTTTCTCGTTTTATTTTCAAAAGCCAATTTTCTAGGCCTTTTGTTAAGTGAAACAAAATGGCGACTCTGCCGGGGAATACCTTCTCCTCTGACGAGGAGGCAATTGCTAAATACGATGATGTGTCGATTGGATCGACAAAGAAGACTGGTTGTGTACTTCGACCAGACTGCTTATGAAGAGATGCTCCGAACTGTGGGTGGTTCTCGCCGCTCCAATGTTCAAAAATCTCGCAAAGCACGAAAAGTTTGGATTCCTAAATCCAAAACAGCTTCTGATCTCTCTGTTACTTCTGATGGCAAGGAAATTCTTCCCACCCCTGTGGTAGGGGCTCCCGTTTGTAACGAGGCAGTCCTTACTTTAGCGTTGCACTCTAAGTGTGACAATCAATCTTCCGTTTGTGACGGTGAAGATAATGAGGTTTTACGCCCACCACGTAAAAGCCAAGTTTTACGCCCAGTGCGTAAAAATGAGATTTTTCGCCCAGTGGATAAAAATCAAAATTTACGCTCTATGCATAAGAATAAGTCTCCCATCTCTGGTAAGGTAGACTCTAATGCTTGTGCTTCTGAGTGTAAGAATAAGTCTTCCGTCTGTGATGTGGTAGACACACAAAAGTTACGCTCTTCGCGTAAAGGAAAATCTCCCGTCTGTGACATGACAGATACTCATGTTTTGTGCTCTATGCGTAAAGGTAAATCTCCTGTCTGTGACAGTGTAGATAAAATTCACAAAGATGCTGCTGTATCTAAAGTGAATATACCTGCACGTATGAAGCATAAAAACATAGTTGGTAAAACTTCTGTTTTCAACCAACAACCTTCTTATACTGCTTTACGCAAGGTACCAAACTTATAAATTACACGCAATGAAAATGGAGTTCTTCATGCTCAAAAATCTCAGGATTTACGCACGCAACTCCAAGCACGTAAAAATGTACAGTTTGGTTCTGCGAATGCAGCTAGTAATCTTCTTTATACACAAGGGACTAAACGTTTTGCTACCCCAAATGTAATAAAGAAGACTACTCCTTCTACTACTTCTAATTTACGTGAATTGCTAATGCAAAAGCATAAAAATAGACAATCTCCCGTGGCACTCCCCCAAGAAAATCATCACTGTGAGTGTCACTAGATTGTAATTAAATGTTGTTGTTTGGCTTCCAAACGGTCAGTTTTTGATCGGTTAAGTTTTAATGCGCCCCAACAACAAGCTGATGAGTTGGCATATGCGTCAGTCAACATGGCATCTCATACCAACAGAGGACGACGTCCTAGACGGAACACGTCCCAAACTCCAGGTCAACAACAATTCAACAGACTTCTTGATTCCTTTGAAGGAGTATATCAGAATACTCGATCAAGAAGACAAAGACAGTTGCAGATTTCTGATTCAGAAGCTGGAGGTACTCAGTCTTTTGAGTCTGAAACTGATAGTGTTGATTCATACCTCTATACTAATCCCTCTGTATCTTCAAGAGAGGTTGAATCTTACACTATTGGAGATGAACCAGAGACATCATCTGCTAATACAGAACAACGTCTCACTGCCGTTGAGCAATCATTGAAAGACATGCTTAACATGATGCAAAGCATGCACCAGATAATAACGGCTCAGCAAACTGCTCAACCGGCAATAGTAACACCAGTGCAGGTAGCAGCACAAACTCAAGATAGTCAAGGGGCTGATATACCTTTGAATATTTAAGAGCCTGCTGTTAACCAAAATTTTGCATCTCCAGATCCCATCATTCCAGGAGATGTACCATCTCCGGTGGGGGTTACGGTACATCCAACAACTATTCAATCAAATATGCTTCTGCAAACCAGCGAAACCATTCAAGCAGTGCGTGAGCTCAAAGCACAGTTTGAAGTTTTGAAGCAAAAGGATCAACTTCAGAGGTTAGGGATTAAGCAACCTTATCCTCCTTATTGGAATGATGTACCATTTCCACCGAAATTTAAGCCACAGTCAATGGTATTGTTTGATGGAAAGGCTTCTCCTAGTCAGTATATCAATTACTTTGATATTATGACTGTACATTTGCAGAAAAATGATGATCTTCACACTCGAGTATTCATTGGTGCTTGACGGATTCAGCTTACGACTGGTATCGTAGTTTACCTGACAATTGCATTTCGTCTTTTGACGAATTTAAGGCAATGTTTCTCTCCCGCTTCTATGAAGGAGGTATGGACATGAACATGTCCTCCTTAATAGAAATCAAGCAAAAGGAGAAAGAAGATACTCGGACGTTCATTGAACGTTTCCGACAGGCGACTCTAAAGATGCCTCCTGGTATGCCAGATTCAGCGTTAATTGATACATGCAAGATGAATCTGCGACCATCCATTGCTGTCTTCACGGGTTTCCAATTCACAGATTAGGCTTCGTTTATTATAGCAACAGTTTCTGCCGAGACCAATGGTAGGTTGGCTCGTGAACATGGGATGATTTTTGCCTCAGAGGATAAAGGAAAGAAAGGTAATCCTGGTAATAATTCTGGCAATCGTAATGCAAAAGGAAAAGACACTCTTATGGTGAATCTTTCCAAAAACAAAACGACGCCGAATAATCAGGAGTCTTCTAAGCCAAAGAAAGAATATTCTTTTGACGAGAGTGATATCCCAGGGATATTCCAATGTCTAGTGAAGAGTGGCAAACTCCAGATCCCGGAGCCAAAGAGGCCTAATGAGGTGAATCTGACTGACAATCCCAAATATTGTATCTATCACAGATACATCAATCATCCCACCAGGGCTTATTATATCCTAAAGAAGAAAATCCAAGAGCTGATTAATGCCAATGCCATCTCTTTAACTAACGATGAGCATACGGTCACAACCAATATGGTTTCTCTTCAATTCGGAAATTTTCCTTCTCAACAAGTACCAGATGGGATTATCCCAATTCTGAAGGCGACGATAAAAATTGTGAATATCCCGCCTGCCAGAGAGGAAAATGAAGGATTGTTGCCTCTCACATTAAAGAATGGTGAAATTATGTGGGTACATCCTGACTTAGTACCTGAAATGGAAGATGAAGGTAAAACTTCAAAATCCAAGAAAGGTAAGAAAGTCAAAACCTACAACATGATTTCTCATGTTATTCCAGATCCTGATGATTTGGATCATCTATGGGATGGCATTCCTTTAGAAGATAGACTGAGAGGATTGAACATATGTCCTCCAAGTCTGGCCCCTCCTACCAAGCTCAAGCTTACCCATCAGCAGTGGCTGGTCATGAATAGTGTTCCCTTATACAGGGCACAACAAGTCTTTACTGCTTATGAAAAAGCTCCTGTAGGGATTTTTCCTCATATTCCGAATCCTTCTTCTCTTGTAGCTACAGAGAATTCTATTCCTCATTCTCCTGTAATTACAGAGATCTCTACTTCTTCCATTGTTGAACCACCAGTTAAAAGTCCACTGCCTACTCACTTGTACAGTCAGCAATCTGTCCTTCTCATGAAGAAGATGGGTTATGATTTTCAAAAGACAGAAGGTTTGAATTATGATAAAGAAATACGACTTCCTTTACAAATTCAAAGTCAAAAATCCACTGTTGGATTGGGTTTTGAGGTTCCTCATAACAGTCCTTGTAAGAAGAAGGCTAAGGGAAGGAAGACTAAATCCTGCAATATGGTACTTCCTTCTTCTGAGTCTGAAGAAGAAACCTTTGCTGGTACAAGATCTAGGAAAGAGTATCACAAAGATTATGAGGGATCCTCCAAAGAAGCAGAGAATGATGAAACACCACCAATTCAACCGTCTCCTGTTCCTGCTAAACCATCTGTAGTTGAAAAGGAGAAACAGAAAGCAGTACGCTTTGATGTCCCGTTGAAGACTGCTTCCAGTCAGGGGGTGGTGATGAAATCCTATAAATTTGATATTCTAGCTCAATTAGCTAATACTCCGGCTAGATTATCTATCTTCGAGTTGTTTCGCCTTTCTAAAGAAAGTCGCGAAACCTTGAGTGAAGCTTTACTGCAAGCTAATTCCTGCTTAGCTCAACTCAAGATTCCTGATAATATACCAGTGTCATGCCCACAATGCCATAGTGTGATGGAGGTAATTCCTAATATTACCTTTACACAAGAAGATATGCTGTTGAAGCATAACAAGCATGACAGGCCTTTGTGCTACACTGGGTATATTGAATCCACTGAAGTTGACAGGATTTATATCGATCCTGGGTCTTCCATTAGCATAATTCTTCAAAGTATGCTAAGACCATTAAGGATTCCTACTAGTGACTTGACTTACACTAGTACCACAATAGTTGGTTTCAACTCCGGAAAGAGTAAACCACTGGGGAAGATTCGTCTGAAGATTCAGATTGATGATCTTCGAACTATGGCAACATTCTATGTTATTAATTCAGACGTATCCTACAGCATCCTTCTTGGAAGACCGTGGTTACATGAGCATAACATCGTGCCTTCAACTCTCCACCAATACTTCAAATACGTGGATTCCCAAGGGGTTGTGAAGACTGAGTTTGCTGATATCAATCCTTTTAAGGGTGTCGAAGCCTATTTTTCTGATTCAATGCTCTACAAACAAGAGCATGTGAAAGAGATATCAGACATAGCTGAAGATCGATCATTTGTCGAAGATCAGTCTATTAATGAAGATCCGCCAGAAGAGCAACCTTTGAAGATCAAAGTCAAAGGGCGAATCCAACCCCAACCTGTCAACAATCAACCTCTGATGATCAAGGTCAAAGGGAAAACTCAAGCTTCATCTGAGGAATCAGTGAATGTTCCTGCTAAAAGCCAAGTTCAATCTCTTATGATCAAGGTCAAAGGGCGTATTTCTCGTACGAATGATCCAGAACTACCATTGATCGTCAATCTTGGCAAGTCTACGCAGAAGACGGATGATGGTCCATTAGTAAATGATGTAAATATTGATCATTCTGTACTTTCTAATATCAATGAAGATTTCTTTTTTGAGTATATGGCTGTCAAATATGTTGAAAGAATGACTTTATCTTCTGATAATCAAAATCATCAATATAAAGACGACATAGACACAGAGGAAACCTTATACATTGACCATAAGAAAAATTCCTTTCCTCCTTATGTCGATATTGGACCTTATGCTCAAAGGTTCCTAACATATTCTTCCTATCTTCTTCCTGTAGTTGCTTCATCGCAAGCTTGTGTAACTTATAGACGTCACGAAGAATCTTATTTCATGATTCCGTCTGATAAGAAAAATAAGCACCAAATTGTGTTTGGCACGACTAGAAATATCTCTGTTGCTCAGACAGATGATCTGAGAGATAAAGATAAAGGAAGAATCCGAATTGACAAATATAGTCAACAATCTCTCAAGATTATTCAGAATATAGGATATGATTTGAAGACTATACAAGGTCTCAATCAAGGCAAGGGTAGACGATTACCATTAAGTGGTGATCCGTTTTACCAGAAAACTCGTCATGGGTTGGGATATGATCCATCCCACACGTTTAATGATGATATACAAGAAGAATTCTCTTCTAGCTCTTCATAATCGTCAGATTCAGAAGAAATCCAATTTATCAAATCTGATATATCTCACTCCTCATATGTTAGAGGAGATTATTATGATGAATCTGAGCAAATATTTTCAGTCAACATGGTTCAACTTGATGGTGAATCTGAACCATTTGAGAATGATCCTTGGGCTCAGCAGATGGACACTCAATGGGAACTTCGTTTTGAACAGCGACAGCCACCTACAGAGGATGAGGTTGTCCAGATCGATGTTGGAGATGGTACTACACCCAAACCAATATTCATCAGTAAAAACCTTTCTGAAGATGAAAAGAAAGAGTTGATAAAACTGATCAAAGAATATATTGATATATTTGCATGGAGTTATGAGGATATGCCGGGTCTAGATCCTAAAGTTGCTACTCATAAACTCAATATTCTTTCTAATGCCAAGCCTGTAAAACAACAACAACGACATTTTCGACCAGATATGATGGATGCAATTGAGGCAAAAGTCAAAAAGCTGATCACATGTGGCTTTGTTCGTGAAGAACAACACCCGGACTGGGTTGCCAACATTGTTTCTGTTATGAAGAAGAATGGAAAAGTCCGAGTTTGCATAGATTTTCGAGATCTTAATGCAGCTTGTCCAAAGGATGAATTTCTACTTTCGATTACTGATGTCATGATAGACAATACATGCGGTTTTGAACGCATGTCTTTCATGGATGGATTCTCATGATACAATCAAATTAAGATGCATCCAGAAGATGAGAAGCATACTGCTTTTCGTATACCCCTTGGGGTTTACTGCTATACGGTTATGCCATTTGGTCTTAAAAATGCCGGTGCCACGTATCAACGGGCTATGAGCAACATCTTTCAAGAACATCTACGAAAGACAGTAGATTGTTATGTAGATGACATTGCTGTTAAGATTCGATCAAAAGATGATCACATTCAAGACTTGAAGACAGTATTTGAATTGATGCGTCAACATCAATTGAAAATGAACCCTACTAAATCTTTCTTAGGGGTTTCCAGTGGCAAGTTTTTAGGATTTGTCATTACTTCTCAGGGTATCCATGTTAATCCTGATAAGGTTAAAGCAATTCTTGAAATGCGTCCTCCTCGTAATTTGAAAGAACTCTGTGGCTTTCAGGGTCGCATTGCTTATATTAGGAGGTTTATATCTAATCTCTCTGGGAGATGTCAACCTTTCTCCCGTCTATTAAAGAAAGGTATATCCTTTGTCTGGGATGAAGCTTGTCAGAAAGCCTTCAATGACATCAAGCAATACCTTACAAATCCACCTGTTCTGGTACCTTCAGTGGTAGGAAGACCATTTTTGCTATATGTTCGAGCCTTGAATCATTCACTTGGTGCTCTTCTTGCACAAAAAAGTAATATGGGGCATGAACAAGCAATTTATTATCTTAGTCGAATGATGGTCGGAGCAGAACACAGGTATACTCCTGTAGAAAAGGAATGTCTGGCCTTGGTTTTTGCTGTCCAAAAGACAAGACATTATATGACAGGACAGACTATTCATGTCATCTCCAGAATAAATCCCATTCAGGTATTGATGAGAAAACCGAGCATTCTTAACTCTAGATTAGCTACCTGGGCGATGTTGCTCACTCCTTATGACATGGTTTATATACCTCAAAAATTAGTGAAGGGTCAAGCATTAGCTGATTTCTTAGCTGCTCATCCTATACCTGAAACATCAAAGCTATATGAGGACACTCCAGATGAAGTCGTGGATTGCAACATGACTTTGAAGAATGATATCTGGCAATTATAATTTGATGGAGCATCACGGGTTGGACCTAAGGGTAATATTGTCTCTGGGGTAGGAATCGTTTTCGTTTCTCCTGATAAAATGGTCATATACCGTGCCTACTCTCTCAATGAGCCATGCTCTAATAATGTAGCAGAATATAATGCTTTGCTGATTGGTCTCCAAGTAGCAAAACAGTTGGACATTGAGTTCCTAGAAGCTTATGGAGATTCTCAATTGATTGTTAATCAAGTTAGAGGGACTTATGAAGTCAGAAATTCTGATCTCATCCCTTATCATCAAGTGGTAATCGAGTTGGTCCTTTCATTCAAAGGATTCTTCATCGAATTTGTACCATATTCTCAGAATGTGGAAGCTGATGCTCTTGCTAGCTTAGCTGCAGACTTAGCTGTTCCAATTCGAAGACAAAACACAATCACATTGTTGGACCGAGACTTATTCTGTGTCAAAAATAATCTGTATATTGAACAGAGTTATACTACAGAGTCAAGTTCCCAACAGAGGGATTGGAGAAGTCCATTCATTGATTATGCGGTTCATAGGATTTTACCTGAAGATCCAAAAGAAGCTGCATCAATTAAGAGACGATCATTTCGATTTTATTATGATTCGTCTTTACATATGTTATATCGTCGCTCATATGATGGACTTTTATTGTGCTGTCTCTTCGAGAGTGAAGCCAAGCAGACACTCCGTGAGGCTCATGATGGTGTCTGTGGTGCTCATCAACCAGGTCCAAAGTTACAAGATCGTATTCGAAGAATGGGATATTATTGGCCTTCCATGATAGCAGATGCTGTGGATTACGCTAGAAGGTGTAAAGCATGTCAGATTCATGCTGACTTTATTCACCAACCTTTCGAATTTCTACATCCTACAGCAGTTTCTTGGCCCTTCGAAGCTTGGGGTATGGATATCATTGGTCCGATTAACCCTCCTTCTATTAAAGGACATCGGTTTATATTGGCTATAACCGATTACTTTTCTAAGTGGGCAGAAGCAATTCCCCTCACTGAAGTGAAAACATCTAATGTGATCAGTTTCATCAAACACCATGTCATTTATCGTTTCAAAATTTTTCGACGGATAATTCATGACAATGGACCACAATTTACCAGTCAGGCATTTTATCGGTTCTGTGATAAGAATCGAATTCAAAATCTGGCTTCTACGGCTTATAATCCAGCTGCTAATGGTTTAGCCGAGGCTTTCAACAAGACGATCATCAAATTTCTCAAAAAGTTTGTCTCTTCTAATAAACGTGATTGGAATGAGAAACTTGGAGAATGTTTATGGGCTTATCGAACAACAGTTCGAACTCCTACTGGTTTTACACCATTTTTACTGGTTTATGGATGTGAGGCTGTCCTTCCATTGGAAATCCAGATTCCATCTCTTCGAATAGCCATTGCTAATGAGCTAACTATAAAGAATAATGATCGCTTACGACTCCAAGAACTTGAAGGATTGGACGAAAAGCGTCTTCAAGCACAACAGCATATTGAGCTATATCAAGCCCGTATATCTCGAACTTTCAATCGTAAAGTTAAAGAGAGGGTATTCAAGGTCGGCGAGCTGGTATTAGCTGATCGAAGACCGGTGGATATCCCAAACTTTACGCTGACTGGTCAAATCCCGAGTTTTACGCTTCTGTTCAAAGTGTTTCAAATTTTGAAAATATTTGAAAACTTTGAAGGGAATCTTGTAGGAGCGTAAAAAAATGTGTGCTTCATAGACTACGCCAAAGGGTTAAGAGCATTACACTCAAACAAGCTGCTTTACGCCAGGGATACGCCAACTACTTTACGCCAGGGATAGATCAGCCACTTTACGCCAAGGACAGGTTGTCAAATCATGCATTTAATGCAAAGTAATAATGGGTCTGACATAAAGATCTACTGACGACGTATAACACAGGATTCGAAGGGATTTGTTTTACACAGAAATCAATACTTGTCGTTTAGTATGCGGACTGAGCTATTTTACGCTCACATGATGGCTTCTTTTACACATGAATACTATATGAGCTTTTTACGCTCAAAGTTGACGTGTGCATAAAGTTTATTTGGGCTACCTTTACGCTCAAGGTTGTTTATCAACCACTTTACGCGAGAAGTCCATTTTAGGGCTATTTTATGCCTAGGCTACTATTTTACGCTCAGGGTATATTTGAGTTGTTTTTACGCCCTATCCTTTCTGACTAATTTGGAACGTGGTTTGCCTACGTGGTTTTCATGCCACACATCTCGAAGAACGTGTGTACGTGCATCCTATTCTTATTAAAATTATGGAACACGTGTCAACGTGTGTAAAGGATGACTTCAGTCATGGGTGGCAGTTATTAGCGTAAAGACAGAACTTTTGCTGAGTTTTATGCACAAAAAGCCAAGTCTATAAATAGACTGATTTTTCTCATATAACAGACACACAGACAGAGAGAGAGAAAGAGAGAGACATGGAAGAATACATAGAGATCAGAACCTAGAGATTTTGATTCTACAGAGCATTCTTCTTCAACCTTTCTTCTAGAACAAAGTGAAGCAAAGCAGGAAAGCATTCGGCCTCGTCATCAGTGCCCAAGTGCGTCGATACCTTTCTGGTGACTTAGTTCTTCCGGTTGTTCATCTTCTAGCAGTGATCTTCATCATCATCGTATGGTCCAAGGAACAAAGTGATCGACTTCAGATCAGACTTCCATAGCAATATTTTCCAGAACAATTTGTACAATTTGTACTTTTTCTTGTTTTATTTTCAAAAGCCAATTTTCTAGGCATTTTGTTAAGTGAAACAGTTTGTTCACGTACTTACCGAGTATTTTCCCTCCCGACTCTCTAACAATCAATAACGATCAATGATACACTAAGAAGAATATGATAACTACGGTATCACAATCGTGTCTCAATGGAATATCAAGCAATGACTCAACGGAATATCAAACAAGAAAACTATAGAGTAAACGTTATAATGAACTAAAACATAAATGCAATACTGTACTTGCCTGAATCCTTGCACAAACCATAGTCACAAGTAGAGGATGAGGGGAATGCCGATCTAGAAGCTGTCAACCTATAACATACATCGTACCACGAACCATGCACGAAAACCACAAGTCAATTCTAAGGTTCTAGTTCTAATTTTCTGAAATAGTGGCTAGTTGGGTTACTAATCTAATAATAGTTAATTCTGGAATAAATTACTTAAAAATATCATTTAACCTAATAATAATCTAAACATGCAAGTTTGGTCATCAAAAATCATGTTTCCAATTTTGGAAACCACGACACGCAAATCGAGGCGTGTCGTTGACTATCTAGTCAAACATCATGAACTCTAGATTTTGAAAGTGCACTGTAAGCCCCCTAAATTTTAGGGTTTATTTTAATTTTTCTAAATAAATTATTTTCAATAAATATTTTATTATAAATATTTTTGATCATTAAATGTTATTTTTCATGACTTTGACTTCTGGAGCGTCAGAGACGCCAATCTCTGGAAACTCTCTTCATGAGTTAGTAGTAGACAAGATTATCTTTATTTTGATATATCATGTCCCACTTAAACTCGTTTCCTTGTGCTCTTTTTGTATCGCGCAACTTTGGGTCAATTTAGGCCATTTGATCGTTAAATAATTATTAATTAAATTCCCACTTTTATCTTTGATCATCGTATGCACATTACCGTGACTTTTAATTTAGGAGCACAAGATTAGTCATTTTCTCCAAACCAACTCCTCATAAATGATTTACTCGAGACACCCTACACTCATGACCTTCGTGTCCCACTTAGACACACTATCTTGTGCTTCATTTGCTTCGTACAAATTTTCTGACACGTGACCCAATTTTAATTCATCCCACGGAATCACATTTATTTTCAACTTGAATTGGGGACACCCTTTCGACCCAAACCTGTCAACCCAACGTATGGACCTGGTCCACATGAAGTCTACTACCCACATGACACATGTGTACCATTTAATTGATCTCCCGTATGTTATTTATTTACCCATGATCATAAATACCTGAAATTAATCTATTTATTGTACCAAGCCCGATTTTGATCCGACCCGGCTCAACTGAACCCAAACCCAAGCTCCATATTGTCCTCTCATGACTACCCAAAAACCCCCACACAATTATTCTATTTTTCCCTATTTAAAATATCTCTTTCTTTTTCTATAAATATCTTTCTCTCTCTTTCTAATACACACACACACACACATACACACACACACACACATATATATATACAAATATCTCTCTCTCTCTCTCTCTCTTATTACTCACACACACCCCCCTCTCCCCATACCATCACATACCCCCCCTCTCTCAGCCGACCTCTCTATTTCTATTCTCTTTTTCTCTATCTTTCTTTTACATATATAACTCTCTTTCTCTCTCTCTTTTAAATATAACACTCTCACTCTCTTTCCACTTTTCTCACAGCCACCCTCCCCTACTCCACAGCCTCCCTAGCCGAGAGCTCTCCCATCTTCTCCTTCCTCCTCCTTCCTAGGCCGAGCACTACCCCCATCTCCATCACCATCATTTCCATCACTCCATCCCCACCAACACAAACCATCATCATCATCCACACCTCCATCACCGCACGTCGCTACGACACCACCACCACATCATCGCCACCGCTGCGTCGCCGTGCCACCGTCGTGCGCTGCCGTGCAGCTGCAACAATAGCAGCAGCAAGCTGCGACAGCAGTAGTGCAAGGCACAGCAGCAGACGCGGCCAACCGCGCGCCGCTGCCGTCGTACGGTCCCCCGTGGCCCCCTCGGCTGGGCGTTGTCACCCTCATTTCTCGTATTTCCCGTATTTCGTATTTATACTCGTATCTGAATTTTGGCATGTATTTTTATTTTTCTCAACTGGTGGAATTTCGGTATTTCTCGTATTTTGGATTTTGTCTTGGCTCGGTTTTAAATGGTTTGGGTTAGTTTGGTTTGGTTTAATGTGTATTGGAACACCTTAGCCTATGCTCCACCCTCAACACACCACATCCCACCCTCTTTATAACTCCACCAACCTTTTCTCTCTCCTCATAAACCTCCATTAATTTCTTCTTCTTCTTCTTCCTTCCTCTATACAACTCTCCCAACCCATAGGCAAGTATACCTTGCCATCACATGAGAACCCTATTTTTATTTGTCCATTTGCTAGTTTAGGACATGGTGATCAACATTAGTGCTTGACATTTTGTGATTTGGAGTTTCCATTATTCTAGATCTAAGTTTTCCCTATTTTCGGTTTTACATGGTTTTGATCTATTTAAGTTAGATTTTTATGGGTTTTGATGTTTTCATGTGGAAGAGAATTCTATTTCACCCTAGTTGGAACTTTGGAAATCCGGATTTGGAGTTCGGATGGCCAAGTTATAAACTTTTGAAGCTTTGGGTTCAACCATGGAGTTCTTGCTGGTTTGGAGAAGACAGTGAGCAGTGTGCAGAGCTTTTTAGCTTACGCCACTGAGCTGCGCGCGCTCTTTAGCGCAGCGTACGCAGACTTGGGTACGCTTTCTGTTGGAAGCGTGTCTCTTGGGTACGCTTCCTGTTGGAAGCGTGTCTCTTGCGTACGCAGACTTGAGCGTGCCCTGGTACGCAGACTTGAGCGTGCCCTGGTACGCAGACTTGAGCGTGCCCTGACTTGAGCGTACGCATGACCTGAGCGTACGCTTCCCCCTGGTGCGTGCTTTTGTGCGTACGCTGCTCCCTGTGTGCGTGCTTTTGTGCGTACGCAGCTCCCCTGCGTGCGTGTTTTTACGCGTACGCTGCTTCCCTGCGTGCGTGTTTTTACGCGTACGCTGCACCCTGACCCCTTGCTTAACCCATTAGTTCTTGGAGTATTGCTTTTATTTCTCGATTTGGTTTCTCTTTTGTGGATTGGGTTTTCCTGAGATCTGTTCAACACAACACGACTATCTTGACCCGACACGGTCTAATACGGTTTTCAAGTAATTGTTTATGACTAGTACGATTCTCGGGATTTTTTGTGGATTATGATTTTGGTATTCTCTGCTCTCCTTGCTAGTGACCCAGTGGGGTGCACACCTAACTTGTAACTTGTAATTAATCCTTGTGACTTGATAACTTGATAGTGGCCCATGGCGGCGCACTCTTGACTTGACTTGACTTGTAACTTGTAACTTGTAACATGACTTGATAACTTAATACTGTTGTGACGGCTAACACGACTTGACAAGAATAAATAGCCTGGACACCGTGGTTGAATGTGTTTGTACAAATGAACCTGTCTTGTCTTGCATCATGTCTAGGACATGAATCCCTGGTTTCCCACGGTCAGGAATTCATACTGAATATGGCTAGGATTAATGACTAGATTGATCAAATAGTTCATAGAGAATTTCCCAGTTACCCGTTGCCCCTTTGGTCCCGGCCTTATATATATATACTTGGGATTTGTTGCTATCCGTCGAGATGAGCGCACTTCCAGTCCGCCGTCGAGTGTGGTACCTTAGGACACATGTATCTTACTACAGTGTGTCTGCTATATCCTGCTATCTTTTCTTTTTCTTGCTGGGATCACTCAGGTAGTAACAAACAGGTAACCGGACTTGGAATTCTCATTGCATCTTGCTAGTAACTAGGCCTGTGATAACCCTAGTTAGTTAAAGTAGCAAGCCGTACTTATTGCTTGGCCGTGATTGATTGAATGAGGTATAACCTGTCTAGTCTTGTCTTGATTCCTGCACAAGAATTGCTACCTGTCATGATTTTCTTATATTTTGCCGATAAATGGTGGGAGAATCCAAGTTCCGTTCAGACGAAGGGTTACAACTTCGGTCCTTGTTTGGTTTACGGGTTGTAACCTGGTTATCTGAATAGTCCCATGGTTATCTCATCGTATATCACCTGTTATGTTTTTCCTTAATTCCTGTCTTTATTACCTTATTATTATTGTGCTAATTGCTGGTTTTGGGTTCCTAAGTGAAGCCTCCTTTATGGCACTTGCTCTTTCTGGGGTCTGACCCAGCTGGTTTTGTATGGCCAGATATCGGAGCAGCAGCAAAGGATTTACCTGCTTTTCAGCCAGATGGTGACCACTAGAGGGAATCCTGGCAACGAGTGGGTTTCTTTTGTTCTCCTACTGTAATTGTACATTATTCTTTTGAGGCATTTAGCCGACGAGCACCTGTTAGCTCGATGCACTTTACTTTCTATCTGTCTACGGGCTGTAAACGTGATTGGCAACTCGAGGTTGATCATGTATGACTTAACTCTTGCTAGTCCTTGCATTTTGTACGACTAGCTTCATGATCATCTGGATATGTAATGTTTGGGACGCCTTACAATTGTATATTTGGTGATCTGATATCTTGTTACTATCTTTACTTGTTGAGATTGGGACATTAGGCTTGTTATTGACCCTAAGAGACTGATGGCTTGTAGATAAACCCTCATATTTCTAGACAGCCGTGACCGTATAGTGGGATGGATTCCATTTCATTATACGTAGCTGGCTGTGTCTGCCCCCGCTCTCCAGTATTCTGATTCTGGGGCGTGACAGGCGTACACTCTGGCGACCCCCTGTGCACCACCTCGGTGTGGCAGCAGCCTCCCCGACGCGTGAAACACACGATTCGTGCGTTGGCACGGGATCCCGTCGTGACGCGTGAGTTTTGAACTCAGAAAGTGCACTTCGTCGCAGCGACTTCGTACACATTTTTTGAGAAATTCGACCGTTGGATCGATGAACACTTTGCTCTGTCACAATCTCGGTATATAGCTCTACCTCTCCCTCAAGTTTCGTCCATTAATTTTGTCGTTTGATACATCAAAATCGGCCACCAAGTTGACACTTTAAATTGTACTATTTTTGGACAGTTTTGCGGAGCCAACTTTGTCAGCTCGTAACTCCGCCGTCGTAGCTCCGTTTTGCATGCTACCAGTTCCTGTGCGTAGCTGGTATAACCCTTTTCCTTCTCCTTCAGTTTCATTTCATTATGAGCACGTTTGGTTGGTCGAATTCGACGCCAAAGTTGGCCGTCCGAATTCTTAATTTTGTACTTGTAAAATTCTATTTTTGAACCCGAGACTCCGGATTCAATATCTGACACCACCAGTGGACTCGTGGCATCGTTCTGGCTAGGGGTGAGCAGATATCGGGTTGAAACCAATAATCGACCCGATCCGAACCGATTAACCAATTCGGTTCGGTTTTAAATAATACGGGTCGGGTTTCGGTTTTCCAAGTTCTAAAAATTCGGTTTTCGGTTCGGATTTCGGGTTTATGATTCGGTTTTCAACCCGAACCGAAAACCGATAACTGTTCATATATAAAGCAACACCCTGACCTAAAGTAAACCCTAACATAAAAATTTTCCCTACTCTGCCGCCTCTCTCTCATTCTCCTCTCAGCCACCCTAGCCTACTCTCTTCCGCTTCCGCGGCTTCCTTCCCGCCGCTTTGGCATCTCCACTCATAATCCAATTTCTTCTTCATCCCTCTCTTCGTCGATAAAGAAGGAAGGAGCTCCAATTTTTCCGATGAAGAAGGAAGGGAGCTCCAATTTTTCCGTGCTCACTCCCAAGGGGAGTCCCAGGCGGCGATGGAGCTCCTCCCGATTGTGTATATGAAGAACACGTGGAACAAGGAAGGGAGGTTCTGGTCAGAGCATGGAGAGCTCCAACTTCTCAGTTCTCACTAGGTTCCAATTAATGTTATAGGTTTTGGTTTGATATTATTTTTCCTTCAGCTCTTCATAATTGGAAATCAATTCATATAATATGGTCAGCATTACAAGTATCTTTGGGTATTGTGATTGTTGGATATTATTAATTGATGTTGAGTTGTAATACTGGAGGGGGACCCATACATTTTGCATACATTTCAAAATTACTAATCGATGACATGAGTGCGTTGAAAGATTTATTGTACAGCTCTGATTCAAAACTGTTTACATTGATCTATTATACTGAACCGAACCGACCGAGAACCGAACCGATTAAATTCGGTTCGGTTTTTTTCGGTTTTAAAAAATACGGTTCGGTTTTCGGTTTTTGGATTTACGGTTTACGGTTTATTCGGTTTTAACAAATTCGGTTCGGTTTGAACCGAACCGAACCGTTGCTCACCCCTAGTTCTGGCACGATTTCATATAAAGTTTGATTGATTTGGAGGACGTGGGTCCTGGCACGTATTTCGGTGCAAAGCGTACCGCACAGTCTGAGTCAACGGGTCACTTTGAGATCGGCTCATCGAAATCCAATTCCGGATATATCGTTGACTTCGTATCGTCATTATGGACTCGTTGACATATAATTTGCTGAGTTTTGAGGACATTGGCTCTGACACGCTTTTTCGTGCAAACCGGATTTCAAATGTCCAGGTCAACGTGTTATTTTGAGATCGACTCATCGGAATCCAATTTCGGATATAAAGTTGAGTTCGTGCCGTCTTTCTGGACTCGTTGACATATACTTTGTTAGATTTAGTGAACTTTGACTTCGACATGCATTTTCGTGCAAATCGGATACCAATATCCAGGCCAACGGACCAATTTGAGATCGGGTCAACGGAATCCAATTCTGGATATACCGTTGGGTTCGTATCGTCATTCTTGACGCGTGGACATATAATTTATTAGATTTTGTAGACTTCTATCCTGACACGTTTTTCGGTGCAAAGTGGATCCAACGACGGACATTATTTTGACCAGAAATTACCATTTTGCCCCTGTGTCCAAATTGGACTTATGGATAGACTATCCTAGCTAAATTGACCATTCTGGACACGTTGGTGATGTTTATTTTATCATCTGACGACATCTGTAGATTTTTGCTTATGTATCTCCCTTAAATTATAATTAATTATTATTATTAGTGTATATATTTATATGCTTGGTTTTTGTGAAACTCTAAAGTGATCCTTGTGTTTCTAAGAACCCTAAGTGTTGTTTTAGATATAGTATCACCCCACATTGGACTTTTATGCTAGGTCCCCACTTAGCTAGTGTCCAGTTAGGAGTCGTGTCACACCACTAGTGTTAGAGTTAGCAGTCTAGAGTCTTGAACATAGAATAGGATATGAGATTATTATACCCTTTTTGATAGTGACAGGACACCAGGCTTCATCCTCTGTATTTTTATTTCGTTGCCTTTCTCGAGGCGAGTACCCCTACAAACTTTATTTACTGCATATGATAATGAATTACGTATGAACCATGTTAATACAGTGATTTAAACTGAAAACCATATCTTATAGGTTTTTATTTATCTAGCGTATTCTTCACATGCTTTAATTATACTGCTCTCAGGATCTTTAACATGCTTTAATTATACTGCACTTAGGATCTTCCACATGCTTTAAACTGCTCTCAGTACCTACCATGTTTTATACTGCTCTCAGTACCTACCATGCTTATACTGCTCCCAGTATCTTTCACATGTTTTATACTGTTCTCGTATCTCTCACATGTTAGAATCTGGGTTATGGGGAAACTGATAGTTGAGTACGTGATCATGCCCACTCTACCGAACTCGAGCAAGGTTGTATTTTATATGTTTACCGCGTCGTATGTGCTTATCTAGCTGTATTTGTGCGTATGTACATCTATCGCCTTATTCACTTGTACGGAAGTACATTTTATTTACATGTGCCACAGTACATTGTACACCTATTGGTGATCATGTACCTGCTCCAGTTTTAAACATTATATATACATCTGTCGCCATGACAAATGTATCTTCTACATGATAGACTGTGATATGCCATGATTCTTATTTACTACATCTCTTTTCATTCCATGCTCAGTATGTTTAGTTTGTAGAACCAGTACTTGCTCCCGTCATGACAGGATAACGTTGTAGGCATACTTTCGGAGGAAGATTTGGTCTGTGATCTTTTCTATGGACCCACTACAGAGGACCAGGCTTTTTCTCCCGAGGAAGTCCCCGCAGGGAACCTCGCTTGGTAGTCTTGCTTAGATTATTTTTGGCTTAGTTATTGAACTGTTTAGACTATATCTTGTAGTCAATGGACTTTGTCTCCAGTTTGATACTTTGAAAGTGTATTATTAAGTCTGTACTTGTTTTACTTTCGCTTATAGATGTTGTGTTGTGATGAACCTTTTAAATGTGATATTAGAACTGTTAGTAGCTTAGATCCTTTATTATCTATT
The DNA here is from genome assembly GCA_029216955.1 of Iris pallida. Classification (NCBI taxonomy): domain Eukaryota; kingdom Viridiplantae; phylum Streptophyta; class Magnoliopsida; order Asparagales; family Iridaceae; genus Iris; species Iris pallida. The sequence continues at coordinate 84,117 of JANAVB010010814.1, forward strand.
CCTAGAATAACTTACTACGCTTTAACCAAACGTAGGCTGGACATGGCTCGGCCCGGCCCATAGTGGGTCGTGACATGCACCTTGGTAGATTTCAGCTCCACGAGTGCGCTGGAATCAACCGTGCCACAAAATCACGTTTTGGTCAAAGGATATCACCGTTATGGCTAATCGTGACCAAAACGGTAATTAACCGATCAATTCTGATTTCAACAGAATAAATAAAATACTAGATGAATGAATTAATTTCTGGGAAAAATATATGTCATAGAGCTCTGTTTTAGCTTTCCGAAACTTCAAACGGTTCGTGATTTAGATTTCCGTTCCTCCCGAAATCTCAAAAACACCAAAACGTGTCAAGTTTCGGACAACCGACACTCTATGAATTCTCCAGAAATTTAGGAACAAACTATACAAAAATAAATTACATATTCTGAAAGTTTACCTCGATACGAATCCAAAAAAAAAATGGCACGCTAAAAGGAGGTCGGAGTTGACGGCAATCGCCTCGGGAAGTGGGGGTTCTCCAAGATCAAATTCCTCAAAATCGGCTGAGATAATTAGGGTTTTCTGCTTCTGCGTATATATATTTATATATACTGAGTCGCGGCTCGGTGAGTCAGTGGAATGGCTCAGCAGAGCTGCCACGTGGCGGCCATCCGTGGCTCCCGCTCAGAAATGGACGGCTAGATGCCGTTGCTGCTTCGCTGAGCCGACTCGGAGTCGGTGGAGCCATGGCTCCTAATTAGGAAGCACAGTCAGCATTAGCTGACTGACAGGTGGGCCTGTCCCCATGCCGCTGACTGGCTGACGGGTGGGCCCCCCACTGCTGACAGGGTATTATTGGGTTTTTATTTTCAGAAAATGATTTAAAAATCATTCTAAGGCCAAATAAACTCAAATAAAATCCTAAAAATTCCAGAAAAAATCTAGAAAATTACAGAAAATATTTCTAACCTCCTAGAGTCAAAATAAAAATACTTGACCTCATATTAGTCCCAAATGGCCTCATAAGAAATATTGGAAACCTTTAAAAATATATAAACCTTAATAAATAAATACTTAAAAATTTCCAAAAATTATGGAAAAATTCTAGAAAATATAAAATAGCATAATGAACCCTAGAAAAATATTTGGGGTCGATATTTGCTCTTAGGCTAGCACAATAAATTCCAGAAGTCCTAGAAAATAGATTTTTCCTATATTTAATTATCAAAGTAATTCCATAAAATACCAAAAAAAATCCAAAAAATTTAGAAAATAGTTTTTGAGGTTTTAGAACCTAAATAAAATACTGGGTCCCGAAAATAACCCCGAATGGCCATATGGTAAATCGTAAAATTCAATAGAATATATAAATCTTCACAAAATAGATATTTAAAAATTATCTAAAATATCTAAAAATTATAATAAACTATAAAATAGCTAAATAATGCTGACTAAGGTCCAAATGACCATAATATGATTATAGCTCCCTTAAGAGCTTAGGTAAGACTCCTAATGACCATAAAAGTAAATCATAATCAAATAAAAAAAATTGGGAAGTGGACTTACATGACCCCAAGCAACAGAAGACAAAGCTCTGCATGTGCCTCAAAAGCCATGCGCCTGGACTTGCTCATGACTCCTAAAGATCATGAGACCAAGTCGCCTCCTCTGCGCCTGATTCTAGGCGCACCCTGATGTGAAGCATTGCATGCGCCTCAAAAGCCATGCGTCCAGACTCGTCTATGATGCCTAAAACTCATAGACTAAGTCACCTCCATGCGCCCGATCCTAGGAGCACTCCGACAGATCACTCTCCTCCAAAACTGAGATCTTTGAGCCACATGCATACGCCACGCATCCCTTGACTCAGTTCTGTTCAAAGAATGGGTGCTAACCTTCCAAGATCTCAGCAACAACCAATTCTCTGTAACTGCCACATGCCAGCTCCATCGCAGCCCAGTGCAACAGTCCAGCAGATTCAACTTCAATCCAGGGCGCATCAACCATGCGCCCCCGCCAGCATCAGCCATGTGGCGTTCCCACGTCCAGGTGCATCCGACATATGCACACATGAGCAGCCAGCCTGCTATCTATAAATAGAAGGATCATTCCTTCACTATACACACACAGACGAGGACGAACATACATACTCATAGAGAAGCACATCCACAGAGGCTAGAAGAGACACTTAACGTCCGCTTCTCCTCGCAACGCGCCGGCATCCAGAGTAACCCAGACCTTCAGAAAGTTCAAGATCGTCGTCAGATCGTCAACGGAGTCAACGTATTACCACTCACTCCACTGACATAGTTTCCAAATAAAAACAAAAGTGTACTCCAAGGACTACGTCTAAGTCCTACATTGTATACTGTTCTGTTTGTAATTGAAATACCAAAGTTTTAATCAACAAAACCTTATCGTATTTTCGATGGCAAATAAGCTGGCGACTCTGCTGGGGACCTCTTTTTCCTCCAACGACAAAGTTGTGTCGTAATCTGACGACATCAAACTCGGCTCCTCCCACAAAATACTTGTGGTGCACCTCAATCAACAGGCATATGAGGAGTTTATCCCTGAAGGCAGCGCGAGTCCTTCGAAGTGGCTGCCAAAGCCGAAAAAGACTCGCCAAGTCTGGGTGCGCAAGGCCGATTCGCCTGGCACTATCACTGAAAGAGATGCGCCAACGCAGCTGGCCCTTCCTGTTGACGCTCTCAGCAACAAAGATGAGCTCACTGGTACCGTACGTCTGTTTGGGAAGCGTCGTGTTGACTGCATCCCCCAACCGCCTTCTTCCCAGCCGAAGAAGATGTGCCAATGGAGCAGAGGTGCAACCAATTTCCAGCGTATGAGCTCTGGTGTACAGGAGAGAACGTATATCTTCAACAGACTCACTCGCTGTCATGGCGAGACACCATTGGATTCTGAGTACTATGCGCCTTCACGGGCTAGTACAAAAAAATCTAAGGCAGGACAGGCCATACGTCACGAACGTGCTACGCCAACAGTAAACCAGAAGCATGCACTCAAAATCATGCTCGCTACTGATGGTATGCTGTACAGAGTCAACTCGGGCGCATCTGTGCCCGAAACGAGTCGGCTCTTAAAGTCCCTGTCCCGTTTGGGCGCATTTACTGCATTTCGAAGCAAGTCTGGCTGGATAACTGCGATGTTGAGTCCATGCGCCCTCCTGGGTGACGCGCATGAAGTGGACTCAAGTTGCCATAAATGTTGTTCCTCTACCAATGAGCTGGACGTATTTCATGCGCATGAACCAGATCAGGGGGTACAACATTCACATAACTACCCTGGTGCTTGGCTTTGCCATGAGCCTGATGGGGGTGTTAAAGTAAAACTTTTCCAACATGATTTGCGTAATATGATCAGTCATAAACGCAGATTAGGAGAGCCGACCAATAAGCACAATGTGTCCCTTGCAGGGTACACCTGTGCCATGGTCACCATCAATTGCTGTTGTTGTAAAACAACGGCTCCACCATAAAGGCAGTCCGTGTTTCAGCAACTACAAACTACGACACCTATCCGACGTTGCCTCAGAAAGAAAGTACCAATTAAAGACGAAGCGGAGCCTGAGATTGCTTCCTGTCATGTTGTCTCTTCATCTATGAGAAAGACAACCACCAACTCCTCAGCCTCTGTATCCAAGACAGCTGAGGAAGAGAAAAACAGTGATCTCGTCCCCAGGGGTGTATGAACTTACCCGAGCAAGGAGCAAGGCCCTGGCGGAAGCAACATCCAGGGGTAGTCAAGCCTCTGACAACCCTTCCCTCGAAGATGAGGAAGCGCTTCCACAAATCGACCGTGACATAACTGGGGGTAGCCAACACGAGGCCTCAGAAGAAGAAGCCCCTCTACAGGAAAGCGAGGTCGAAAGCGAAGCGTCGACTGATCCATCCACTTCCACCCATGTCATGACAGCTTACATGGCAGGGGGTAGCGACGAAGGAGAATCAGAAGCTCCAGCGCTGGACATCGTGCATCGCATAGACACTCTTGAGGGGAGTCTCAAGACCCTCTTTTCCTCCATGCAGATCCTGACCCAGGCGGTGTTCGACATTCGAACCACTCTGGCAAAGGCACCTTTCTCCACCAGCCCGGATCCAGGGGCCAATGGAGATTCAACTATACCCCCTCAATGGGTATCTTCAGGGGCAGAACATCACACTGTACCGCGAGCGTCAGCTACTTCCAATATACAACTTTAGGCCATACCGCCTTCACCTGCTCCCAGCTTGACAGAAGACTTGGCCAAGATGATCAGGGACCTACGTGAACGCTTTGAGGCCCGAAACAGGCAAGAAGAACGTCAGAAGTTGGGGCTTCCTCAACCCTACCCTCTTGAGTGGAACAAGGTGGTTTATCCTCCCAAGTATAAACCATATACACTGACGCCATACGACGGGAAGGACTCTCCTCGTCGGTACTTGACCTACTTTCAGTCTCAGACGGGACATCTCCCAAAAGAAGACGCCTTGCTCACGAGCCTGTTTGTCAGAGCTCTGAAGGGAGTTACCTACGACTGGTACTGCAGTCCTCCTGACATTTCCATATCATCCTTCGATGACTTGACACGCCTCTTCCTCGATCGGTTCTATAATGGATGGAGAGACATGACCATGTCGTCTCTAATCGAAGTACGACAGACTGAGAAGGAGACTGTTCGATAATTCATCGAACGCTTCCGAAAAGCATGCCTAAGGTTGCCTCCAGGCATGTCGGAATATGCACTCATCGACTACTACAGTATGAACATGATCCCCGCGATCAAGCTCTGGCTCAACTCCACTCTCCCGCCCGATTGGAGTTCGTTGATCATTGAAGCCGAAGCTGCTGAGAAGAAGGCGCGTAACGCTCGTCTTCTGGGGGTTAGCTTCCCTACCTTTGACGACAAAGGGTAACGGCCTGCGACCAGCAGTAGCAGCCGCGAAGTGAAGGAGAAGCAGGCATTGACTGTCAATGCGTCTAACAGCATGCAAGGTCCTGCTCAGAGGCCTCCTACTGTACCACAACCAAAAATGGTCTACTCCTTCTACGATGAGGATACCCTACAGCTCTTCGAGATGCTGAAGCAAGGCGACAAAATTAAGTTGCCTGATCCCGAGCGTCCTGACGAAGTAGACAGAGTTGGCAACCCGAGGTATTGTCACTACCATCGATTCATTGGACATCCAACTAAAGACTGCCACGTCCTCAAAGACTACATACAGTGCATGATCAATGCGAATGTCATCTCAGTCGATTATAAGGAGAAGACATTCTTGGCCAATATGGTGTCGCTCCAGTTCGGCACCTTACCGCCTACCACAGCTCAAGATGGTATCGTCCCCATCCCAAAGGCGACAATGGAAGTAGTCAACCTTCCACCAACCCATGACAACGTGGGTGGGCTCACACCACTCATAACATCCAAGGGGGAGATCATTTGGGTTCACCCGGATCTCGTTCCAGAACTAACTCAACCGGAGGTACCCTCTACCTCCAAAAGCAAAGGCAAGCAGACAAAGTCTTGCCGAATGGTGACTTCCTCCCTTGAGGAAGCACTGCTCGTACAAACACGTTCACAGCAGAACGCCTAACCAGAGGAGGCTCCGGCCGAAGTAGCGCCTCCCATCATCACCACAGCTGTCCAAAGAGAAGGTTATCCTAACCTCCTACAGCTGACAAATAAAAGCAGAAGGAGGCATGCTTCGACAGGCCTCTTCGAAAATACAACACTCTGGGGTCAGCCAAGCCCCATAACTTCGATATACTGGAACAACTGGCCAGTACTCCAGCACGGCTTTCCCTATTCGAGCTCCTCCGCCTATCCAAAATACTTGGGAGGCTCTTTGCGAAGCCCTGAAGGACGCCGAGTCTTTCATCAGTCAGGTCAAGTAGCCTGACGACGATCTTACAGCATGTCTACACTGTCATAATATGAGGAAGATCTTCTCCAACATCACATTCACTCAACAGAATATGCTGCTCAAGAACAACAGGCACAACAGACCCCTGTATTACACAGGGTATGTCGGTACCATCAAGGTGGATCGAATGCAAATTGACCCTGGGTCTTCTCTTAGCATCATCCCCCAAACTTTACTTCAGACGTTGGGGATCCCGATGCATCGCCTGACAGCATCTTACACTACCATCAGTGGCTTCAACGCCAGTAATAGTGAGCCGCTGGAGAAGATCCGCTTGAAGTGTCACATCGACGATCTCCAGACCGAGGTAACTTGCTATGTTGTGGATGCAGACGTCAACTACAACATCCTGTTGGGACGACCATGGATACTTGAATACATGGTGGTACCATCCACCCTCCACTAATGTATGAAATATGTATCCACCAGCGGCATCATCCGAACAGAGTTTGCTGATGTCGATCCCTTCAGAGGGATTGAAGCCTTCTTCACCGACGCCAATTTGTACAAATCAATTCATCTCGAAGGTGAAGCCAATGACGCTGATGACGAGGCAGAAGCTGAGGTCGAAGCTGACTCAGAGGCGGATATGATAATCAATGCTCCCTTAAAAGTGCAACTCAAAGGGAGGCCACCTCAAACACCGGCTCCTATGGTAGTTAAACTCCGCAGGAAGGCGCCAGCTTCTCCGGGCACTACACCCAATGAAGCTCCATTAAAGATACGCCTCAAAGGCAAGCCCCCTCAAGTGGCGGCTCCCCTCGTAGCCAAGCTACGGGGAAAGGCTCCAGTTTCCGGTATACCAACCGAGGCTCCCCTCAAGGTGTGGCTCAAAGGCAAGCCTCCTCAGTTGTCAGCGTCCGTCAGGCCAGAAGAAAAGAACTCAGCGTCCTTCTCAGCACAGTCCCAGGAGCCAGCACGGGCCAAGCTCTCGAAAAACTCTTCTGAACCTCCTAAGGCTACTCCAGTTCTCACTGATGAAGAGCTTGGAGAGTACATATCGGTTAATGTCGATGCCCCATCCCTCGATGATGTAATCCCTCGGGACAAGATCCTATATTTTATCAATAATAGAGTGTCTTTCAATTATTCTTGTCTTCCACATTGGAATACCATGTACACTCTAGATAACGCTCTACAGTCGTTGCAAACACAAATAACGACTGTGAGCCATACAAATCGAGTCGTCCTGTACCAAGGAGTCTGTTACATAGTCCCACCTCAGAACAAGGACGAGAAGCCCATTATCTTTGACAAAGTCGAGCATCACCAAGACCTCCCACCAACAGAGCTAGAACCCGACACCGGAAGAATACAAACCTACCGGTACAACGATCGAGCCAAGTATCTGTCACGACCCGCATCCGTTTTTCGGAATACGAGTGCGTGTCCAAGCCAGCCTATGCTGCAGTGTCGGCGGTAGAACGCCGTCTAGCCACAATACTCAAAATCATAAATAATGCTCATTCACAAAATTAATTTAATTTACAATATTCACAAGTTTTACATTTGTAGAAAAATATAAACTCTTACAAATATTGAAATGATTACAACTCATCTATCTAGCAAATCTCTAGGTTTTCATCTACAAGTACACCCGTATCTCTCAATGCTAAGTGAAGCCACAGCTAACCTGAAAAATGTTAGTTTCCAGTCAGGAATGGAACGAGTACAATTCACTAAATGCAGTTCCAATATATGAAAATGACTATAAAGCAGAGGTTAGCCATTAAATATATGATTTGAAAAATAAACACAGAAAGACAAAGTAAAACTAAATAAAGGAAAACAGTAAATAAATACAAAGACAATACTTACTGACTGACTAAAGTAGCTTTGATATGTGATCGGTCTCGGGATAATTACACGACACGGTCTACGATATCTACACTATATAATATACACTGTCTAGACTGCATAAAGCAATAATGAAACACTGTTTACACGGTATAATGCAATAATGAATCACTGTCTACACTGTATATACTGTATAAGGTCAGATCACACATCCTTGGTACTTCACCTCTCCGACACGATAAAATATAACCAACATAAAAGACGGAAATCATATATCTATTGACTAACAATGAAGTATAGTAAAGATCAATATCGAAAATAAGCAATAAACTGTACTTGCCTGTGGTCCTTTGCTGGTGAAACCGATAATCCGAACCATTCAGTGTGCCACAACAATCAAACTCGTACAACAGTCTTCGGATGCTGAAACAGATATTATCAATATTTTTAGAATAGTCAAATTAGCTAGGATTGCCTGTCCATAAGTCTAATTCTGGACACAGAAGCAAAATGGTAATTTTAGGCCAAAACGATATCCGCTGTTGGACTCGCTTTGCACCGAAAAGCGTACCAGAGTTAATGGTCTCTAAAGTCGTCAAACTACATGTCTACAAATTTGTTTTGATGATACGAACCCAACCGTATATCTAAAGTTAGATTCCGGCAGGCTGTGCATAAAATCATCCGTTGAATCGGATCGTGGGGCCCGCAAAACGACGATCCGCTCAACTGTCTCAGAATCGGAACAAACTTGGCATACAGGACCAGAAAAATGATACGGTTCTGTTGGCGCAAGTTTTGTCTCGATCTGACGAGTATACACAAAGTAATTGGAGAATTTGCAAATATGCCGATACGATGAATTTCGATGGATACACATCAAATTCGTCGCGTACACGTGACCAATTTGAATTCTGTCAAAGCCCACACGTCCGCGAAATCGATACGCACCCTTTGATACTTTCGGTTCGCGACAACGTCGCCCGGTTTGCCGGGTCGCACGTCGTATCAGAAGAATTTTCTATATTTTTAATATTTTAAAATAGTTTTTCGCCAATCTTTGGAATCCGATTTCTTGGCACGTAGTCGATGAAATTGATTTCTATAAACTGGGTTTCAGTGCCCTATAGGTTGTCTAGGATTGTCATTAAATAGTTTTTGAAAAATCCAAATATTTGGATCAGGAAATGCCTTCCAAAATGGCACTCTGGACAGGATTGATCCTGTTCTATTTTCAGAAAAATGGGGTTTTTGTCCTGATTTCTCTTCGATTTCTCATTGAATCCCATCCAGTTCAACACGAACTAATTGATAGGGTTTCTAGACGGTTAGGGTGTCTATCCAGCGGACTAAACGGTTCGAGATTTGATCGAACAGATGCAAAGAAATCACTCGAAGAAAAGAGGTACCTCACAGTGAAGCTGCTGTCGTTACTGCTGCAGTTTGCACGGTTGTGGTCACGCGTGGCCGTCGGCCTCTCCGTGCCGGCGGCCGCGAAGGGGTGGCACGCGTCAGAAGGGGGTCGCGTGCGGTCCAAGGGGCAGCGCTGGGTCAGCCACGGGGTTAGGGTTTGGTGTTCGGATAACTCCCTTTCTTTCCCTCATCTATACATATATATATATGCGCGGCTTTGCAAATTGGGAGGGAAAAAAAGCGCGGGTTTGGGCTGTTGTGTGACTCACGAGATATTGGACCACCACCAATATCTCGTGAGTTGTTTTTTTTATTTTATTTTATTTCTTTTCTATTTATTTCTTTTTGGTATTTGTATATATATATATATATATATATATATATATATATATATATACATGTATTTATAAGGAATATAGATAAATATGCATCCATCATTCCTAAAACGAATCTACATTTATTCTCGCTCCAATATATATACTATACATTTATATATATGGCTACTCCATAAAATCTAGGAGAAATCTTAAAATACTTTTTCAAGTACACGATATATATATAAGATGTGTACATACATATTTATTTCATAAAACACGAAATAGTCTATAATAAGCTATTCCAATAATAATAGTAATAATAATAATAATAATAATAATAATAATAATAATAATAATAACGAAATTCAATAAACCAATAATGGTGTATATACCATTATGTACAGTCTAATAATCCCAAAAATATACAAGGACCTATTTTATACAAATATCATTGAATATCAACTAATAATGATATTTATAATATTTAATTAGCAAATACTTAGAAAATATTCATTAGATCATTAAAACAGAATACAACAGAATCATACCAAAATACATCAACACGAATGTCATTGGATGTACCGCATGACTACATGGGCTTGGACTTGTTTTGGGTCCAATCTGGACTAGTTCGGTACAACCTGATTCCCTAAAACTCAATAATATAATTAATAAATAAATAAATTCTCGGTAAGGATTAAGTCGTAACTTGGCCTTGTTTTCCTAGTTAGGACACACTTATGGCTTGGTCTTCCCTGGCATGGGTAATACACTAGTCAAGGTACGCCACTGCACTATCCGTGCCACAATTTCTAGTCACCTTGTACTCCAATCTCTAACAACGATTAAAGTCATCTACCGTAATAATTAACTAATTAATTATTTATAACAAATCTAAAAATCACCATTTAAATCAAATAAATAATAAAAAAATATTTCAAAATTTTTTGGAAAGATGAGTTACAAATCTACCTACCTTAAAAATAATTTCGTTTTCAAAATTTAAGGGAAGAGTCCATCAGTTATGATAGAAGACGGGTTCCATTAGCTATCATTTATTCTCATGGTCATTTCGTACTACTAATCCTTGAGAATTTCTACCCACCTTTAGCTACACTACTCCCTCAAATCTCATGTCGCTAAAACTTTATAATCATCCAACTAATTGCTAAAATTGCTACCAATAGATATCTACTACATATGGCATCTATAATCCTCTCCTATCTATCGAGCAACCCAAAAATTAACAAGCAACAAATTTACACAAGTAGCTAAGAATTATTGATAAATTCTAATAAGCATGTCCATTCGTCGTTCTGAAATAGGAAGGACAGGAAGATAAGAAAGAATAATCGAGAACAAATATGAAGTTTCAAGAGCGGTAGAGAGTATCCAATGATGTAGATAGAACGCAAGTTTATGAACCATTGACTTATTTGCTAGATTGGACTACTCTAGTCCAATCACTTGCTAAATCGAAGAACCCTTCGTTTCTTGGAGGGACTTGCAATCTATGTATTACATAAGTCTCGTTCTCTAAATTTTTCTACACAAGGTTCCATAATAGAACCGAATTTAAGAAATCGAGATTATGATATTTTTTGTGGTTATTTAAATACACGAGCAAGGGATATAAATACAATACAAGATCGTATCGCGACTTCCAGGTAGATGGAATAAGGGTTACGAATGACTTCACATTCTAAGAGGTGGAGACTACATAATAGGTATATGGACCTTTTTCAAATAGTTCAATTTTATAGTCCCAATATGGTGGTATGTATGGATAGATTTTAATGGGTCTTAATAGGTTCTCTGATTGGAAATCAATCATTGGTTGGATGAACCTTGGATTTTAATCTATATTGACTGGGCAAGATTCCAATGATAAAACTATTTCTACTATGTTAGGGTAACCTAGAATAGTTTTTCACCCAAGTGGTTGAGCTAGTTGCCAGTCAGGTTGGTTAGCTAGGTCCTTAAAGCCCAAAAATGTGCCTTCAGTGACTTTTGTTTTTAAGTAGCACATGAGGCCTCAATTGGGTGGCACACTAGTGGCATGTGCGTAATGGACTTCGAGTAAATTACAACCATATATTGGGTCGAAGGAATTAAGACGAGGTTGAGGCTCTAATGGAAGTCGGGAAGTATACCGGTATTATGGTAAGGGTTATAGCTAGTCCTTTTGACCTGAAGGTCGTACCACAAAATAGAGTACAAGGGGACGTGTTTGAGTGGGACATGATATACCTATATGAAGGTGGACTCGTCTAGATCTTGCATATAAAATTTGTTGGGAGGTAACATCTAGTATTACTCTCCGAATATTAATGTCACGATCAGGGACACCAAAGACCTAAATAAAAGTGGGTGTTTATAAGACACAATTTTCTATCCTAGTGGGGACCAACTTATCGGTTCAATCGGTAATACTAGTAAATCCTAAAATTTAGAGGCTGATATCCTATATCCTATATACTTCAGGAATTTATTTCTCGAATTTAAACCAAGACAAAGTTTACGATAAATGGAGTTAGAGCAATTCAAGTCGTGATCACGGGGTAATAGAGAACGTGATATGATAGATATGGATCAAGTTTGAAGATCGTTTTCCAATTTCAAATAGATGGAAAGTGATTCCACAATAGCTTTCATGGCCATAGATGATATGGCGAGCTAAGGGTAACATTCTGGGTATAACTTTGCTCAAATACGGGCATTTGCCTTTCTTCATTAAGTAAAGGAAAAAATATTAAAGAGTTCCAGGAAGAGGGAATCGAATGCAAATACGGGGTTCCAAAGGGGATCACATAATTCGAAAGAGTTTTCAAGACAGTTGCGGATGAGATCCTAGAGACATCTACATCTCAATCCATGTAGGTTAATCAGAGGAAGAGCGAACCAAGTGCACTAAGGTTGATCAGACCGTAATGCATCGATTCTGATTATACATATGTTAATCAGAGGGAGAGCGACGCTTTTGTCCTAACATCATGGACGTTATCGACAAAGAGATCGACAAACTCTTGGACAGCGGGTTCATTCGTGAAGAGCAACACCCCGACTGGATAGCCAACATCGTCTCCGTCACCAAGAAGAACGTGAAGATCCGAGTCTGTATCGATTTCTGGGATCTCAACTCTGTATGCCATAAGGATGAGTTCCCACACCCGATTACTGACGTAATGATCGACAACACATGTGGCTTCGAGCGTATGTCCTTCATGGACGGCTACTCAGGCTACAATCAGATCAAGATATTCCCAGACGACGAGAAACACACATCGTTCAAAACACCAAAGGGGGTTTACTGCTACACAGTAATGCCCTTTGGCTTGAAGAATGTTGGTACCACATACCAACGAGCTATGAGCATCATCTTCAGTCAACACCTTCGTAAGACAGTCGAGTGCTATGTTGATGATATCGCCGTCAAGAGCCGTCTTAAGGGTGATCACCTACGAGACCTGAAGACAGTCGTCGACCTTATGCGGGCGGATCAGCTTAAAATGAACCCCGCTAAATCCTTCCATGGGGTCTCTAGTGGAAAGTTCTCGGGCCTCATCATCACTGCGAAAGGCATTCATGTCGACCCCGAGAAGACTAAAGCCATCCTTGACATGGACCCTCCGAAGAACCTCCGAGAACTTAGAGGCCTACAAGGGCAACTGGCCTACATTCGTTGGTTTATCGCGAACCTTTCTGGAAAATGTCAACCCTTCATCAAGCTTATGAAGAAGGGAGTTTCTTACGTCTAGACGAAAGAATGTCAGAAAACTTTCGACGATATCAAAGCTTATCTGACAAGTCCCCCAGTCCTGGTGGCACACGTCGCAAACAAACCATTCTTGCTTTATGTCTGAGCAATGGACCATTCCCTTGGCGCTTTGTTGGCCCAAAACAACGAAGCAGGCCATTTACTAGCTCAGCAGGACAATGGTTGTGGCCGAACACCGCTACAACCCTATGGAAAAAGAGTGTCTAGCCTTGGTGTTCGCCATCCAGAAGACTCGCCACTATGTTTCGGGACAAACGATCCATGTCATCTCCCGAGTCAACCCACTCAGAATTCTCATGACAAAACCAGGAGCGTTAAGCTCTCAATTGGCCACGTGGGCGATATTATTGACACCATATGACATGGTATTCGTACCACAAAAGGCTGTCAAGGGCCAAGCATTGGCCTACATCCTAGCCGCATACCTAATCCCGGAATCATCCAGACTCTACGAAGGTATCCCCGATGAGGTGCAAGAAGCAAACGTTACCGAAGAAAGCCCAGTCTGGCGAATGTTCTTCAACGGTGCTTCCAGAACAGGCAAAGGCCAGATTATTGCAGGAGTAGGGGTGGTCTTAATCTCTCCCAACAAATTGGTCATCCAGTGCGCTTATTCTCTTTCAGAGTCGTGCTCCAACAATGTTGCGGAGTACAACGCTCTCATCATGGGGCTTCAGTTAGTAAGACAGTTGGGGGTGGACTACCTCGAATCTTATGGCGACTCAAAGCTCGTCATCAATCAAATTTTAGGACAGTATAAGGTCCACCATGAAGACCTCATCCCCTATCAAAAAGTGGCGTTGGACATCATCTCAACCTTCACAGAATTCTTTATAGAGCATGTGACTCGGCTACAAAACTTGGAAGCTGATGCTCTGGCCGGCCTCGCAGTCTCATTGGCTGCATCCATCGGGACTCAACACTTTATTACGGTGATGGGTCGGGACTTGGTTTGCCCCAAAAATAATCTGTGCATGTGGACAACTCTTGCCATGGCCACGGACCCTGGCATCAATGTCAGAGACTAGAGATTCCTATTTATCGACTTTGCCGTCTACGAAATCCTCCCGGAAGACCCGAAGGAGGCAGTCTCAGTCCGAAGATGCTCCCTCCATTTCTATTACGATACAGCCTCCAAAATGTTCTACCGGCGCTCCTACGATGGACTTCTCCTCCGATATCTATCTAATGAAGAAGCTGCCGAAGCTCTTCGAGAAGCTCATGACAGAACGTGCGAAGCTCATCAACCAGGTCCTAAGCTACAGGACCGACTTCGATGCATGAGCTATTACTAGCCCACCATGATGGCCGACGCTGTCGAGTATGCAAAGAAGTATCGTACCTGTCAGTTGCACGCCGACTTCATCTACAGACCGTCAGAGCCTCTATACCCGACGGTTGCCTCTTGGCCATTTGAAGCCTAGGGCATGGATATAGTGGGGCCTGGCCTATCACCCCTCCTTCGTCCAGGGGACACCGCTTTATCTGGCAATCACAGATTATTTCTCTAAATGGGCACGGAAGCAGTACCTCTCACAGAGGTGAAAAGCTCAAGAGTGACCAGCTTCATCAAGCATCACGTCATCTACCGTTTCGGGTTACCTCGGAGGATTATCCACGACAATGACCCACAATTCATCAGCCATGCGTTCAATAGATTCTGCGACAAGAACCGTATTCAGAATGTGGCATCAACCGCTTACAATCCGGCAGAAAATGGATTGGCTGAAGCTTTTAATAAGACCATCGTCAAGCTACTCAAAAAGGTCGTGTCATCCAATAAGCGCAACTGGGACAAGAAGCTTGGCGAATGCCTTTGGGCCTATCATACAACGGTACAGACTCCGACGGGCAACACACCGTTCTCCATGGTTTACGGGAGCGAAGCAGTGCTACCGCTGGAGATCCAAATCCCCTCACTCAGAGTGGCGATCACAAATTAGTTGACGGAAGAGGACAATCAACGTTGCCGTCTGCAAGAGTTGGAAGCGCTGAACGAAAAATGCATCTTGGCTCAACAACGCATCAAACTTTATCAAGCCCGCATATCACGGACTTTCAACAAAAGGGTCCGACAGAGGACTTTCCAAGTGGGCGACCTGGTTCTGGCAGTCAGGAGACCGATGGTGATGACTTACAAAACACCAGGAAAGTTCGAACCCAAATGGGAAGGACCCTTCATCATAGAGACGGTATACTCAAACGGTTCTTCATCTCGCCCAAACTAATGTGGACTTGTTCATGATGCCCATCAACGACATGTTCCTGAAAAAGTACTATTCTTGACCTCCATCAAAAACATACTGCCTCTTCCGAGAGAGAGGACTGGTGAACTTGACCAAACCAGGTTGACGCCCCTTCTTTTGACAAATCATATGCTTCTGGAATCCAGTTGTTTCGTTGCATTCTATCCCCAGTAGAAGAACAACCATGTCCACATCACCTATGAGTTGCCTCTCTATATCTCATCAAGCAGGATCCTCCACCGTGTAAGATCATGCTTAAAGCAATATTTACCACGTCCACATTACCTCTGAGTAAACAATCCATACAACAATTCCTATTGTTGTACCATAGAACATCCACGTCCATATCACCTCTGAGTTGTTCTATAAAACCCCATAGAGTTCACCCCTACCATGTCCATGTTACCTCTGAGTAGGAAAACTCTACCATTTTAGCCCATATTTACCATGTCCACCTTACCTCTGAGTAAATATGTCGGTCCTCTCTCTCAACATATTATCCGTACCTAACACCAAGGTACGCCAAGGGTGATAAGTCTACACAAAAATTACCCTATATTCACTACGTCCATATTACCTCTGAGTGAATGTGTCGGCTTTCTGCGTGAGTAACTTATTATCTGCACCCAGAAACCAAGGTGTGCAATAGATAATGGGTCCACAAAAATCACAGGAAATGAACAAAGCAGAAAGTTCTTTTATTTTTTTCAGCTAAACAGAGAACAAAAGAGTACATCAATATTTGAAAAGAAATAAACTGCATCTTCAGGTTTCTTCAGATCTCAGAAACACTAAGACAAAATAGGGACATTGACTTTATTCATATTCCCGAAAATGGCGATTGCAAGGGCAACCTACGAATCCTCAAAACCATGAATCGTAGTTGCGTTGAGACATGTACCACTCCTTCAGTCACTTTGCATATGAAGGCTCAATCTGGTTGAGGTCTTCTGCAGGGACATGAGGGTTAGTCCCGATGCTGCTACTCTCTGACGGTGGCTCTTTCTTAACTTCAACCTTGGGAGCAATCTCTTCCTTGAGGGTCATCGGTTCTTCCTTGACCTCGACCTTCGGTGATGCCTCCTCCTTAACGGTCGCTGGCTCTTGTTTGACGAGAGAAAGGGGTATCTCTTTCTTCACGAAATCCTGCACCTTCGACATGGATACTGCAACAGAGTCGAAGAGAAGTTAGCAAAAAGACTTAGAAGCTCAAAACAAGTATCTTAGGCACATCAACAAATCTGGCGCATCAAACTGGGTCAAAACCTATGCGCGCAGATAGAACCTCATCTTCGGTGCATCATCAGGACTTAAGTCCATGCGCGTCAGCAAGTGAAGCTTCGGTGTATCATTAGGACCTAAGTCCATACGTGTCAGCTGAAAGGGCTTCGACGCATCATCAGGACAAAAGTCCATGCGCGTCAGCCTAAACACATCCACATAAGGTGGCTCATTTACAGTTGGATCACCCCAACATCACTGCAACAAAGACCAAGGCAAGAAAATACCCACCGAGCACTTCTGGGCGAACGTCGGTGTGGGTCGCCACGACGACGGGGACTTCCTCCGTGCCGACCTCCAAGGGTTCCTTGCCTCGACCCCTTCCTCGGCTAGCAACACCGCCTCGGGGAGTCTTGGTAGCCATCTCTCTAATAAAGAAAAAAGGAGAAAAGAGCTCTAAGAAAGAAGAAAGCTTTTGCAGAAAGTAGAAGACTCTCTCTCCTCACAACCCGCCTATTTATAGGCTTGGCCTCGTGCGTAAACCGATGAGGCGTGACATCAGCAGTCAGTCGCTACGGGTCTCGAGAAATCGATGGCTGCTTATCTTCAAAAGATCATCATCTTTCCTAAGATCGAGGCGTTATCTCTTCAGAAGAAGCATGCGCCCCAGCAGTATGCGCCTTAGCAATAATCGTTCCTCACAGCAACAAGCAGAATGACTATACGCCAAAAAGAGCCATGCACCTAGGCGAGGGGCACACGCCCAGAGTCGCTAATCCCTGTGCTTCTTATTCAAAGTATTCCAAAACTTGCCCAGAAAGTTTTGAAAACTTTGAAGGGGGTCTAGTAGAAGCATGGAATTTCAGGCGCATCTACGGGCCAGAATTCCTATGCGCTCAACCCAACCATGCGACTGACTCAAATGTGCCAGAAAGCTCAAATAGATGCTTGGCACATAAAAAAAATATAAATTTAAAGACATTCAAAAGAAGACTTTTATTATGAAAGTTTATTACATGTCTAAAAAAAGGCTTTACAAAGGAGAACTCCTACAAAAAAGAAAGTTCCTAAACCTACAACCAGGCACAGCAACTGCCATGTACCCCCTGCCAGGCGTATTATCTGCCAGGCGCATCATCTGTCAGGCTCATCATTCCAGCATCTCAATGTATGCGCATCTTTGTGTATAGTCAGAGCGAATCACTCTCTCTCATCAGCACCAATCAGCACTTGTGTAGCAGGAGGAAGAGCTCTCCTAGCTCGACAAAGATCGCGGCACGATGCCCCAGTCTTCAGAAGCAACATGCACACTGGCAACCTGTGGTTCTATCAGCATAAAGAAAGATGGAGCGCAGCCGGCTCGATCTTTGGATGCAATAGGTACCATCGGCCTGTGTCGGGACTCGACGGTCCCGATATTTCGATGCAACCGACACTATCATAGAAGCTTAGAGCGACGGAAAGGCTGGGGCAGCGCATCTTTACCCTCGAAAAGAGCTCGAGTTCGACAGTTTGCCAAGACAGAGCTCCGGTCTAGTTCATCTTTACATCGAAACGAGGAATGAAAGCAAAGCTTTCCCTCATGCGACTATTTATAAGCACGGGAAGCCTACACCCGAGTGCCAAATGGCCAACGTTCTAAATTCCATGCAATGAATTTGCATTAAACATCCGTCGCCTCGTATTCGGCTAAGTCAAAGCAACCACTAACGCCTCGAAAAACTCAACAGGCGGGCCAAAGATGATGCGACACATTGGCAGATGTGCCGTCGATATCGTGCACTCCCCATGGATGCACCCAGCGGGCCATAGCTATGCGCCCAGATTGGCACTAACTAATACAACTCTCTCCATCAAAACATTTAATACTGAATGACAAAGGCGGCAGCTAAGAGCCGTCCAATCAGCTGTGAAGAAAACGAAGCACCGCTGATGTTAGCACCGTCATTACACCTAGGGTCGGCAACGTGGTAGACTGATCATTCGTATACGTCTCATGTCCATGCGCTCAGAAGACTGCGTGTGCCCCAGTGGTCATGCGTCCCCCGACTTACTTCTAACCCCAAGCAACAGAAGGCAAAGCTCTGTATGCGCCTCAAAAGCCATGCATTTGGACTTGCTCATGACTCCTAAAGATCATGAGACCAAGTCGCCTCCCCTGCGCCTGATTCTAGGCGCACCCTGACGCGAAGCTCTGCATGCGCCTCAAAAGCCATGTGTCCAGCCTCGTCTATGATGCCTAAAACTGATCATAGACTAAGTCGCCTCCATACGCCCGATCCTAGGTGCACCCCGATAGATCACTCTCCTCCAAAACCGAGATCTTTGAGCCACAGGCATACGCCACGCGTCCCTTGACTCAGTTCTGTTCAAAGAATGGGTGCTAACCACCCAAGATCTCAGCAATAACCAAATTTTTGCGGCTGCCACGTGCCAGCTCCATCGTAGCCTAGTGCAGCAGTCCAGCAAATTCAACTTCAATCTAGGGCGCATCAACCATGCACCCACGCCAGCATCAGCCACATGGCATTCCAACGTCCAGGCACATCTGACATATGTGCACATGAGCAGCCAACCTGCTATCTATAAATAGAAGGATCATTCCTTCACCATACACACACAGACAAAGACGGACATGCATACTCAGAGAGAAGTACATCCACAGAGGCCAGTGTAATGTCCATAGTTCGTATTGCGTATTTTGGTATATTTGTACGTATTTTGACTCGTATTGCATGTCTCATTGTATGGTTTATTTTGGTATTTCAATTGCTTGGTTCGGTTTGGCTTGCTTGGTTCGGCCTGGTTCGGTTTTGCATGTGGACTAACCCTACCTACCACCCTCTCTTCCTTTATTAGCTGCCACCCCTTCTCTCTCCTCATTTACTTCTTCATTAACTCTTCTTCTTCTTTACCATCACTCTCCACCTACCAGAGAGAGCCTAGGCAAGTGCAACTTGTTTCATGGTGGAACTCAATTTTTATTGTTCCATTGTCTTCCTCATGGAATTCTAAGACACTTTAATACTTAGCATATTTACTTTCCATGGTTCAATTCATGTAGATCTAAGTTTATTATATTTTCAAATTTTTTGGGTTTTGATCTATCTAACCTTGTTATTTTCAAGTTTTTATGGTTTCATGATGTAGAGAATTTCTTTCTGCCCTATTTTGACCTATGGAAGTCCGGTTTCTGACCTTGGATGAAGGATTAAGGGAGTTTGGAAGCCATGGATTCCATGGTTCTTCTTCTCGAAAAAGTGGAGAAGAAGAACAGTGCTTGACCGCATGGATTTTTATGCGGTAAGTTTTCCTTGGTCGTATGGCAGCCTTAGCCGCATGGCAGCCTTAGCTGCATGGCAGTTTTGGCCGCATGGCCTTGGCCGCATGGCTCTGTCCGACTTCAGCCGCATGAACTTCTGCTTCTTCAGCCGCATGAACTTCTGCTTATTCAGTCGTATGAACTCCTGAATTCCTTAGCCGTATAAGCTCATCTCCCCATTTCCGCATAAGCTCATCTCCCCATTGCCGCATAAGCTCATCTCTCCATTGCCACATGGCTCTGCCCGACTTCAGCCGCATAGCCATCTTTAACCCGAGCCGTATGAATCCCTTAACTCACTGGCCGCATGGCTCAAGTCGCATAGGCGCTCTTTGCTGCATAAGCCCGCATTCCCTTCTAGCCGCATGCGCTCCGCATTCTCCAGCCGCATGAACCCGTTTCCTTCCAGTCGTATGTGCCCCGTATTCTCCAGCCGCATAAGCTCTTTCCTTGGCCGCATGAGCCCCTTTCCTTTCCTAGCTGTATGAGCTTGTTTCCCTTAGCCGCATGGCTCTTACCATAGCCCTTGTCCTCTTTTTTAATATTATTATTATATTAGAATGTTACAATCATGCTCATATTTTCTGACCCTCTGTGTAGCTTGGTTTCCTTGATAGAATGCTTGTACCATGTAAATTCTATACATGATCCATGAACACGATATTGGCCCGCCGTGGCGCACTCTTGATAAGTGAACCTGACATGATATACCTTGATATGCTGTTGTGACAGCTAGCTCGACATGACAAGAATGATTGGCCTGGTCACCGTGGACGATTGTGTTTGTACAAATGAACCAGCATTGTCTTGCATCATGTCTAGGATAGGGACCCCTGAATACCACGGTCAGGGGTACCTACTGAAATTGACTAAGGCTAATAACTAGAAACTCCAGTAGTCATGGAGAGATTTTTCAGCTATAGGCAATCACGTTATCTGGGCGCCCCATCATGGGATTTGTAGCCTGCCGTTGAGTAGGGCACATTTCCAGCACACTGTCATGTGTTACACCCACCAAGCTACTTAAGGGTACATACGTTTCTTGGACGATGTACCCGCATGAATTCAATCCCCTAATTACGTCTGGATAACCTGGATGGTCTGCAGGTCTTGTGGCTGTTGGAATAATCTCATTGCATCTTGCTAATAACTAGGCCTGTGATAACCCTAATTAGTTAAAGTATCATGCCGTACTTTTTGCTTGGCCGTAAATGTTGGATGGAGTTTAAGTCTTGCCCTGTTCCGGTACCTGGTTACTTCAATAACATGATTATTTATGCTTACCTTAACAATAATGATCAGGGATCCAGTTCTGTTCAGGCAAAGGGTTACAACCCCGGTCCTTGTTTGGTTTAAGAGTTGTAACCTGGCTCCCGGAGCAGTTCTCCGTCCTCTCTTCGTTTATTGTCTTATTGCACCCGACGTCATGTTCATCATGTTTTACTTTACCAACAAGAATTTGAGACGGGATTCTATTCAGGTGAAGGGTTACAACCCCGGTCCTTGTTTAGTTTAAGGGTTGTGATCTGGCTACTTGAATGGTTTCCTCGTACTTAATTTAATGTTGGTGTCTCTGTTATTATCAGGTTCTTTTATAATTATCTATAATATCCATTTATGATATGTTGGTTTTAGTTCCTAAGTGAAGCCTCCTTTGTGGCACTTGCTCTTTCTGGGGTCTGACCCAGCTGGTTTTGCGTGGCCAGATATTAGAGCAGCTCCAGAGGATCTACCTACCTTCCAGCCAGATGGTGACCACCAGGCGTAACCAAGGCAACGAGTGGGTTTTCCTTTTTGTTCTCCCACTCTATTGTAAAAATATTCTTTTGAGGCGTTTAGCCGGCGAACACGTGTTAGCTCGTATTGCACTTTACTTACTGTCTGCCTACGGGCTGTAACATGATTGACAAATCCTAGGGTTGATCATGTATGACTGAAATTCTTGCTAGTCTTGACATTTTGTATGACTAGCTTCATGATCATCCAAATATGTAATATATGTGATGCCTTACTATTGTATATTTGGTGCTCTGATATCTTGTAACTATTATTACTTGCTTGAGATTGAGACAATAGACTTGTTCATGACCATAAGAGACTGATGGCTTGTAGTTAAACCCTCATATATCTAGACAGCCGTGACCGTATAGCGAGGTGGGTTGTACTTCAATATACGTAGCTGGCTATATATGCCCTCGCTCTCCAGTATTCTGGTTCTGGGGCGTTACATGGTTTAAGTGGTGGCCCATGCAGGTCTTATAAATCAAGATATGTGAGGGTTTACCGAATAGATGTCTCAATCAGCACTCATCCTTGATCTCTGCTCGTATCCTCTAAATCCTTGAATTATTGACCTGATCACATGCTTGTATCTTTGATCTGTCCTGGTCCTTCCTTATTCTTCCCTATGTCGTCTTCTTCAGCGGCATTGTTCCTGGTCCTACCGATCGGCAAGGCAGAGCACCTCCCGTGGACCAGCAGCAACCTGGAGATCAAGCCCAGCATTCAGGAGTAGCCTCCAGAGTCATGCCTACTGGGGGTCAAGAGCCACCAGTTCAGCCCGTCCAGCCTGCAGAGCCTGATGATGGCACCTCGGTGGGTCTCATCAGGACATTGTTAGCCTCTCAAGATCGTCGGGGCGACGCCCTACACCAGGCAGTGACAGATACTCTAGGCAGAGGAGGTCATCAAGGTAACAGTGCGGCCAACAGCTTCAAGCGCTTGAACCCTCCGTTCTTTGATGGCAGTGAAGATGCTATCGCTGCTGATGCATGGCTTCAGGATACATAAGTGATTCTAGAGGCCGCCAGGACTCCAGAAGATAAAAAGGTGGCCATGGTGCGCCTGCAGTTATTGGATCTTGCCCACAGCTGGTGGACGGCATAGGCCATTGGATTAGTGGCACCTGTTGCGTGGACAATATTCCATAAGAGATTCCAGACCAAGTACTTCGATGTTGTAGTTCGGTACGATCTACAGACGAGGTTCACCAATCTGAAGCCGATGGGCAGGACGGTCGATGGATATACGGTCGAGTTTTTGAGACTTAGTCGGTTTGCTCCCACCTTGGTAGCGACCGAGTTTGACAGAGCCCAGCGATTTCAGCAGGGGCTCCATCTAGAGATTTTATTGGCAGTAGAGCAGTTTGAGCATCAGACTTTCGATACGGTATTGAGAGCAACCAGGAAGCATGAGTATACCTCCCAGAGGATCGTGGATAGGACCGGGGGTCGGAAGCGATCCTACAGCCAGATGAATCAGTCTTCAGCACCAGCCCCGACAGCTAGGGCTTTGACCATTGGAGCTCCGAGGCGGGCGGCCTCAGTAACGTCGGTTCAACATTCAACTCCGACGTACCCCCAGAAGCAGAAGCAGTCTTCCGCAGTAGGATGTTCACACTGCGGTAAGCCAGAACATGTTGTATCAGAGTGTCGCAGAGCACATGGTTTGTGCTTGGTTTGTGGTGCCCCGGACCACAGGGTTGGGAACTGCCCGAATAGGGGAGTTCATCTTCATTAACCTTCTCTAGTCCTTCAGTAGGGGACCAGTTCTAGTACCAGTCCAGCAGTAGCAGTACCCATTTCCGAGGCCCTTGCCGCTTGAGGCCTAGGCATTTTAGTAGCAGAGACCGCAGCAGTATGCCCACGTCCAAGCTCAGACCCAGAATCACCAGAGAGGTTTTCAGCAGAGGGGACCTGCACCCTGAGGACATGGTCAAGTGCTGGCCTTGACTATGGGAGAAGAAGGATTGGCACCAGGTGAGGTAGTGGCAGGTACTATTCTCGTCAACACCTTTCCAGCATCAGCGTTATTTGATTCTGGTGCATCACATTCATTTATGTCTGTACGATTCGCGATACGGATAGGACTGGAGCCCGAGTCATTATCAGTAAGGCTCAATATGCTTACTGGTAATGGACTTGTGGGAGTAGATAGAGTGTTTTCCTCGTGTCGGATCATAGTTAGCGGTAGAGAATTCCCCGCTAGATTGATAGAGTTCCCGATGGCCGACTATGATGTGTTCTTAGGGATGGATTGGTTGAGAGACCAGTATGCTAGGATAGACTGCCATATTGGCAGGGTTGTTTTTAGCATTCCAGGCGAGCCAGAATTTTCATTTTTCGGAGGCGAAGTTGAACCTTCTCCTCCAGTATTGCGGATGGCAGTAGCAGCAGTGCAGTTACCCCGGATAGTCGAGGAGTTTTCAGATATTTTCCCAGAAGAGCTTCCAGGAATGCCGCCAGAGCGAGAGATCGAGTTCACCATAGACTTGATCCCGGGGACAGCCCCAGTGTCGGAGAGAGTCTACATGATGGCGCCATCAGAGTTAGAGATATTGTACAAGATGATTGAAGAACTCAGGACCAAGGGATTCATTCGTGCTAGTGGATCACCTTGGGGAGTCCCGATGCTTCTTATGAAAAAGATGGATGGTACGCCCAGGTTATGTGTAGATTATCGTACCTTGAACTCAGTGACAATCAAGAACAGATACCCTCTCCCGAGGATAGATGACTTGTTTGATCAACTCAAGGGGGCATCAGTATTCTCGAAGATTGACTTACGATCAGGATACCATCAGATCAGAGTCAGAGAGCAGGACATCCCGAAGACGGCTTTCAGATCTAGATATAGGCATTGTGAGTTCCTTGTTATGCTATTTGGAGCAACCAATGCGCCAACTGTATTCATGGACCTCATGAATCGTATCTTCATGCCTTACTTGGATCAGTTCGTGATTGTGTTTATAGATGACATCTTGGTCTACAGTAAAAGTGTGGTGGAGCATGAGCAGCATCTCCGTATGGTTCTGCAGATTCTCAGAGAGCACCAGTTGTATGCCAAGTTCAGTAAATACGAGTTCTGGCTGGATCATATTTCGTTCTTGGGTCATATCATCACCAGAGGAGGAGTAGAAGTGGATCCCTAGAAGATCGTGGCTATTGAGACATGGCCAGTACCCAGCACAGTTGCAGAAGTTCGCAGTTTTTTTGGATTGGCCGGCTACTACCGGCAATTTATTTTAGACTCTGCTCAGATTTCAGCGCCATTGACCCAGTTGACCCGTAAGGATGTGCAGTTTGCTTTGACAGCAGAGTGTCAGGATTCATTTGAGAAGTTGAAGCGAGGTTTGATGACAGCACCCATTCTCACGCTTCCAGATGGGACTGGGGGATTCTCAGTATATTGTGATGCTTTAGGCAAAGGTTTAGGATGTGTTCTGATGCAGCATAGGAAGGTAATAGCTTATGCGTCACGTCAACTTCGTGATCATGAGAGGAATTACCCAACCCATGACTTGGAGTTGGCAGCAGTAGTGTTTGTACTTAAGTTGTGGAGGTACTACTTGTACGGAGATAGGGTAGAGATTTTTACCGACCACAAGAGCCTGAAGTATGTGTTCACTCAGAAGGATCTTAACATGCGTCAGAGAAGGTGGCTAGAGCTACTTGTGGATTATGATGTCAACCTGCAGTATCACCCAGGGAAGGCCAATGTAGTAGCAGATGCGCTTAGCAGGAGAGCCAGAGTTTATTTCCTTACATCGTAGCCAGAGTTATTGTCAGATCTTCAGAAGATGGGTATAGAAGTTGTCCTTCCTACCAATGTGGCATTAATGGCCAGTATGCAAGTTCAGTCCAGTATAGTTAAGAGGATCAAGTTAGCTTAGTCAGCAGATTCCAAGCTTCAGCGACTCAGAGCCGAGTGTGAGGAAGGACGATGGCCAGAGTTATGTATTCATGAAGATGGTACACTTCGACATGGGAGGCGTCTTTGTGTACCCAGTAGTGATATCAGACAGGAGATCATGGTAGAGGCTCACAGTTTTCAGTATTCGGTTCATCCCGGTGGTACGAAGATGCACCATGATATTCGTCAGCACTTTTGGTGGAATGGCATGAAGAGGAAGATAGCCCGGTTTGTCTCTCGATGTTTGGTTTGCCAACAAGTTAAAGCTGAACATCAGAGGTCAGCTGGACTTCTTCAGCCCTTGCTAATTCCAGAATGGAAGTGGGAGCATATAACCATGGATTTCGTGATTGGATTACCTAGGTCCCCGGCAGGTAGAGATGCTATTTGGGTTTATAGACAGGCTCACGAAGGTGGCTCACTTTCTCCTATTCAGAGTTGGTCAGTCGACGGCTCAGCTAGCAGAGATGTACCTCAGGCAGATCGTCAGATTTTACTGTGTACCAGTCAGTATCACCTCAGACAGAGATTCAAGATTTACGTTGCACTTTTGGCGCAGCCTGTAAGAGAGTTTGGGAACTCACCTCCAGTTCAGCTTAGCTTATCATCCGCAGACAGATGGTCAGTCAGAGCGTAGCATACGAACCTTGGAAGATATGTTGAGATCTTGTACATTCGACTTCGGTGGTTCTTGGGAAGATCGCCTGCACCTGGTGGAGTTCTCGTACAACAACAGTTTCCAGGCCAGTATCCAGATGGCACCGTTCGAGGCACTGTATGGTAGGAAGTGCAGATCCCCGCTAGCATGGGACGATATTGGAGAGAGACAGATGCTCGGTCCAAAAATGATTGCTCAGACAGTTGAGGTGGTCAGAAGAGTTAGAGATCATCTTTGCATTGCACAAGATCGCCAGCGTCATTGGGCCGATTCTCATCGGCGTTTCTTTGAATTCTCGGTCGACGACCATGTATTTCTGAGGATTTTGCCTAACCGTGGCGTCATTCGTTTCGACGTACGGGAAAAGCTTAGTCCTAGGTATATAGGACCGTTCGATATTCTGGAGCGAGTAGGTGATGTATCCTATCGTCTCGCTCTTCCGCCATCGTTACGTGAGGTGCATGACGTGTTCCATGTATCCCAATTACGATGGTGTATCCCGGACCCGAGCCATATTCTGGATCATTCAGAATTGGTTGTTGGTACCAACCTTTCGTATAAGGAGAGGCCCGTATCTATATTGGACCGGAGAGAGAAGATACTCAAGAATAAGACTATTAAGTTAGTCTGTGTTGCTTGGGGTCATCACTCTTTGGGTGAGTTAATGTGGGAGCGTGAGGATGATATCCAATCGCGATATCCCAACCTGTTTGACTCGCAAGGTATAATGTCTTCCGTATGCCTTATGCTCTCAATTTCTTGCTCGAATGAATGATTGCTTGATTGATTGCCTTGATACAGCTTGTCTGTGATTAGTATAGCTTGTTTTTGTCTCTCTAGCCTCTTAATTAAATTTCGAGGACGGAATTCTTTTAAGATGGGTAGAGTTGTAATGCCCATAGTTCGTATTACATATTTTGGTATACGTGTACGTATTTTGACTCGTATTACATGTCTCATTGCCTGGTTTATTTTTGTATTTCAATTGCTTGGTTCGGTTCGACTTGCTTGGTTCGACCTGGTTCGGCTTTGCATGTGGACCAACCCTACCTACCACCCCTCTCTCCCTTTATTAGCCGCCACCCCTTCTCTCTCCTCATTTACTTCTTTATTAACTCTTCTTCTTCTTTATCATCACTCTCCACCTACCAGAGAGAGAGCCTAGGCAAGTACAACTTACTTCATAGAGGAACTCAGTTTTTATTGTTCTATTATCTTCCTCATGGAATTCTAAGACACTTTAATACTTAGCATATTTACTTTCCATGGTTCAATTCATGTAGATCTAAGTTTGTTATATTTTCAGATTTTTTGGGTTTTGATCTATCTAACCTTGTTATTTTCAAGTTTTGATGGTTCCATGTTGTAGAAAATTTCTTTCTGCCCTATTTTGACCTATGGAAGTCCGAATTCTGACCTTGGATGAAGGATTCAGGGAGCTTGGAAGCCATGGATTCTATGGTTCTTCTTCTCAAAAAAGTGGAGAAGAAGAACAGTGCTTGACCGCATGGATTTTTATGCGACAAGTTTCCTTTGGCAGCATGGCAGCCTTAGCCGCATGGCAGTTTCGGCCGCACGACATTGGCCGCATGGATCTGCCCGACTTCAGCCGCATGAACTTCTGCTTCTTCAGCCGCATGAATTTCTGCTTCTTCAGCCGCATGAACTCCTGAATTCCTTAGCCGCATATGCTCATCTCCCCATTGTCGCATAAGCTCATCTGCCTATTTCCGCATAAGCTTATCTCTCTATTTTCACATGGCTCTGCCCGACTTCAACCGCATAGCCATCTTTAACCCGAGCCGTATGAACCCCTTAACTCACTGGCCGCATGGCTCGAGTCGCATAGGCGCTCTTTGCCGCATAAGCCCACATTCCCTTCCAGCTGCATGCGCCCCGCATTCTCCAGCCGCATGAACCCGTTCCCTTCCAGTCGCATGCGCCCCGTATTCCCCAGCCGCATAAGCTCTTTCCTTGGCCGCATGAGCCCCTTTCCTTTCCTAGCAGCATGAGCTTGTTTCTCTTAGCCGCATGGCTCTTACCATAGCCCTTGTCCTCTTTTATTATTATTATTATTATTATTATTATTATATTAGAATGTTACAATTATGCTCATGTTTTCTGACCCTCTGTGTAGCTTGGTTCCCTTGATAGAATGCTTGTACCATGTAAATTCTGTACATGATCCATGAACACGATAGTGGCCCGCCGTGGCGCACCCTTGATAAGTGAACCTGACATGATATACCTTGATATGCTGTTGTGACAGCTAGCTCGACATGACAAGAATGATTGGCTTGGACACCGTGGACGATTGTGTTTGTACAAATGAACCAGCATTGTCTTACATCATGTCTAGGATAGGGACCCCTGAATACCACGGTCAGGGGTACCTACTGAAATTGACTAAGGCTAATACCTAGAAACTCCAGTAGTCATGGAGAGATTTTCCAGCTACAGGCAATCCCATTATCTGGGCGCCCCATCATGGGATTTGTAGCCTGCCGTTGAGTAGGACACATTTCCAGCACACTGTCATGTGTTGCACCCACCAAGCTACTTAAGGGTACATGCATTTCTTGGATGATGTACCCGCATAAATTCAATCCCCTAATTGCGTCTGGATAACCTGGATGGTCTGCAGGGCTTGTGGCTGTTGGAATAATTTCATTGCATCTTGCTAGTAACTAGGCCTGTGATAACCCTGTAGGGTGTGAAAAATTATGACACGCTGACATAAGATTCAACCAAAGCCATACGCTCAAGGCCATACGCTCAACTAAGGCCATACGCTCAGCCAAATCCATACGCTCAAGGCCATGCGCTCAGCCAGAGCCGTACGCTCAGTGAATATTTTATTATTTCTTGTATGACAGCACATCATACATTTAATGAAGTATGAATCTGACACTTCGTATTTCGTGCAAAGACAGCTGCCCTATGAAGATTAGCCGTCGTATAGGTTTTCGAGAATTGATTTTGTCTCTTACGAGGATAGCTCATCAGCCATCATAAATGCACATCTATCATTACTGTCATTTCTGACAGTCTGTCAGCCATCATATCTGCAACACGACGCTCGAGAGATATTTGTCAGTTATTAGAAGATATGGCATATTTGAGAATATTGAGGACAGCCACGTGTCTATTCCCTCGATGCTTACGACTCCTTGCCAACCAAGTGAGCGTATGGACTCCATACGACTCCTTGCCAATCAAGTGAGCGTATGGTCTCCATACGACTCCTTGCCAACCAAGTGAGCGTATGGACTCCATACGACTCCTTGCCAATCAAGTGAGCGTATGGACTCCATACGACTCCTTGCCAATCAAGTAAGCGTATGGACTCCATACGACTCCTTATCAACCAAGTGAGCGTGTGAACTCCATACGACTCCTTAATAAAGTGAGCGTATCAGTTTTGTATGACTCCTCTTCTACAAAGACAGTGTATCACAGCAAATGCGTTCAAGATGACTTCAAACGTACAGTCAACACACGTTCTCACGTGTCCTGTACTCAGTTATCCACTTACTCAGAAGTTATGCAACGTGGCATCCATACCATCAATCTCTCCTAGATATATTCCACTACTTTCAACTGCACCCTAATGTGTCTTCATCAGAATTTGCCACGCGTCCCTGCAGTTATGCACACGTCAAGTAACTGACTGAGCGTATGCTTCAGAACAGTTATCTAGAACTCTATAAAAGAGAGTTTCTCCATCTTCATCAGACACTACAGTCAATTCAGAGAGAACAGAGAGATTGCCCAGTTGCTGTCCAAGTTCTTCGAAGTTCGAGTTTTCTTCATCGCATCATCCAAGGGATAAAGTAATCGTCTTCTAGATTAGATTCCTACAGTTGTAATTTTCCCAGAAACACAATAAATAAAGTGAATTTATTTATGGAAAACAAATTGGCGACTCTGCTGGGGAAAGCTGTCTCCTCCAACGAGATAGCAACAACTCAATGTGATACTTCGTCGATCGGCTCGACGAAGAAAGTGATGGTCGTACAATTCGACCAATCTGCTTACGAAGAGATGCTCAAAGCGAAGGAGGGCCGAACTGCTTCCTCCGCTCTTCCTGCTGCCAAGAAGAAGGGACACTCTGTCTATGTCCCTAAGTCTTCTTCGACGGCCCGAGACACTTCTGTCACTCACGCTGACAAGAACACGTCTTCAACTTCAACGAAGCATGCCTCGGCTTCTCTGAACACGATAACAGTGGCTTCTCCTAGTCACACTGACAAAGTGGGTTCTTTAACCAAGTCAGCGTGTCCAAGGAAAACCATCTCTGGACATGTCAAAGTCTCTTGTCCTTCTACCCTTACGACAGCAGTCGGCTCTTTAGCCATTAATGACTCTGTGCGTATGGAAGTCAAAGGGCAACGTGCGGCAAAGGCAGCGTATGCTAAGCCAAAGCCAGCGTATGCTAGTAAAAAGGCAGCGTATGACCAGAATTCCAAACTGAAGTCAGCGTATGCCAACCAATAAAGTCCTTTGATTGTTTCTCAAAAGCAGGCTGGGGGTTCTCTTCCACAGAACATACAAATGATTCCCCCACAACTTGCACATCTTGTGCCAACTAAGGAGAAAGACTCTTTAGTCAACTCCTCTACTCCTAAGGTCTTTACCTCTGGAGTTAATTTGACTAGTACTTTTACTAGATCAAACAAAGGAAAACGCCGTTTGGCTACTTCCTCTAAAGATGGATTATTACCGACTCCCAGTCGGAATAATGTCCATTTTCCTTCTCTCAAGATTTCCCGATCTGAGAAAGGCAAATTAGAAGTATCCAAGACTGATACTAAAGTTTTATCTCCTACGGATCTTCGTAACAAGCTTAACCGGAATCATCTCGGTTCTACTTCCGGTATAAAGAAGCCTTATCAAACTGAGACAAGTGTACTAGACCCTGATGCAGAATATGCCAAGAACTATATCGCCCAAATTAATCGGTCTTTATACACTCAAGAACCGAGAAGATAGAAGAATAAAAGACAGGTTTCCACACAGAAACTATCTTCAAGTACTTCCCAATCTGTTCCTACAGATCTCCGGGAACATTTGTAAAACAAACGGAGAATCGACACTCCATTTGGCTATGACATTGCTCATATTTGCCATGAAAAGTATGGTTGTAATTTCCAACCTCGGGTTGTGATTCAGTGTTGTTGTTCACCAAAAAGACGATCTGTTTTCGAACGGATTCAATATGAACCAATACTGGACGAAGATGAACCTCTTTATGCTTCTGTCAACATGACCTCCAGAAATATTAGGGGTAGAATACGATATGATGCTATGTCAGATTCTGAAGATGGTGTTTACCTCGGCACCCGATCCAGGAACGGAGCTTCGACTAGGGTCTCTTCTTCTTCTCATCCAAGTAATAATCCGGAGATCACAGAGGACTTCCTTGGAGAGTACAGCTTCCCAGTATTGACTCCCGTAAATAGCCCCGAGAAAGATACTGATTCTCACAGCGATGATTCAGAACAGACCGTTTCATCATCTATTCCTCGAACGATTACCACTTATATGGTAGATAGTAATCAAGAGCCTTCGACTAGCACTGAAGCTCATGAACAGAGGATTTCTTCCTTGGAACAACAGTTGCGGGCTATGGTAGACACATTAACTGCTATGCATACTCTTATGCAAGCTCAACAACGAACTCAGCAAGTTCAACCAACAGGGCCACCAGTGGTATTAAATACTCCTGTTGCCCCAAACCTGGAACCCTCTACTATTCTGGGGGTACAGTCTAATGTTCCTGTACAAACCACTCCAAGTCAGTCCGGAGCTGGGGGTGATACATATGCTGCAGTCCCTCCTCCTAATTATACTCAACAAGTAACAACACCGCAATCTTTCGGAGCTGTCACTGAAGAGTTGAAAAATCTTCGGTCTCAGTTCGAAGTATTCAAGCAAAAAGATGGTTTACAAAGATTTGGTATCAAGCAGCCTTATCCCATACAATGGAAGGAGGTATCGTATCCACCAAAATACAAACCTCCGACCATCTCTTTCTTTGATGGGACTACCTCCCCAAGTCAGTTCATTAATCATTTTGAAGTAATGACTGATCAGTTGCAACCAAGCGATGCCCTCCTTACTCGGGTATTCGTCGGTTGTCTTAAAGGAACCGCTTATGAATGGTATCGAAGTCTCCCTGATGGGTGTATTACTTCATTTGCTGGATTCAAACAGATGTTTCTAGAACGATTCTATGAAGGCGTCAATGACATGACCATGTCAGCCCTTACAAGAATTAAACAGAACAATAATGAAAGCACGGAGAGCTTCATTGAAAGATTCAGAAGAGAAGCCCTCAAAATGCCTCTCGGAACTCCCGATGCTGTTACTATCGATACTTGCAAGTCAAATCTCCTACCAATCATCAGCATGTGGACAGGGTCCACTCAATTCCAAGATTGGCCTTCTTTCATCGTCAGTGCCAAAGCCGCCGAAGTCAGTGCTGAGACCTTCAAAGGCCTAGGGTACAAATGACTCCCAAGGAATCAAATCAGAGTACTGGTAATAGTGCTCGACCCAACACTCGCAAAGGAAAAGAGACTCTCGAAGTCAATCTACAAAGCAAAAATAAGAGGTAATGTCTGCTCAAGTTACCCCAGCTCCAACAAATCAACAACAGAGACCTCCTCGGCCGAAGGAAGAGTATTCTTTCGACGATGACGATGTTCAGGGTATCTTTGAATGCTTGCTCAAAGGTAACAAGATACAATTGCCAGAAATCAAAACGCCTGATGAAGCCAACAAAACGGATTATCCAAAATACTGTCCATATCATAGAATGCTGGGTCATACAATCCGGTCTTGCTATGTATTAAAAGGAAAGATCCAAGAAATGATTAAATCAGGAGCTGTGACATTGACACCTAAAGACAAGACAGTCATAGCAAATGTGATCTCAAAGCAGTTCGGTGATTTCCCTCCGTTAATGGTGGAAAGTGGGATTGTTCCTATCCCCAAAGCAACTCTTGAAGTTGTGAACATCCTACCAGCACAGAATAAAGGACTTGTTCCTATCACAACTAAAAGGGAGAGATCATGTGGATTCACCCGGATTTAATGACGGAGTTCGAGACGTCTTCCTCTTCTCCTCAGAAGACTCCTTTGTCTAAAAAGAAACCTGGAAAGACTAAGTCATGCAATGTGACTTCTAGTATTACACCCAATCTTTTTCTAACCTCTACTTTTATCTTGGCAGGAAATTCACCCCCTACGGAAGTAAAAACTGTACCTCAATTTGAAGATAGATATAAGCCTGCATTCCATCTATATAGTTCACAATCTCGTGAATTAATGGCGAAGATGGGTTATGATCTAGCCACTGCTCCTGGTTTAAACTCAGGCAAAGGAGTCCAAGCACCTTTAGCCATCACTATGAGACATAATCAATCTCGTGTTGGCCTTGGTTTCTGGAATGAAACTCTTATCAAGCACAAAAGAACCAAGAGCAAGATGAAGAATTGCAACATGGTTTCGGTAGACCCTGAACCTGAGCCTGAAGGCGAAGTTCTTGCTGGAACTCGATCAGGAAAAATATATCTGAAAGATTATGCTGAAATTCCTGAAGAAACTCCTGATGTCCCCCCGGTTACAACTCCAATCTCTAACGAAGGTCCTTCAAATGTTCCTGTTGAGACGGTTCCCTCTAAACCAACAGCAGCTGACAAAAGTAAGTAACAAGTCCGCTTCGACAAACCATTGAAGAAGTCATCTCCTACAGGACTTGAAAGGCCTTATAATTTTGATATATTGGCTCAACTAGCCAATACACCAGCGAAATTGTCAATATTCGAGCTCTTACGCCTCTCTAAAGAGACTCGAGAAACTCTGAGTGAAGCGCTGTTGCAAGCAGAAACCTGCCTAACTTTCCTCAAAAAGTCGGAAACAGAACCAGTCTCTCGTCTTCATTGTCATAATGTATTGGAATTCATTCCAAACATTACCTTTACGCAGGACGACATGCTGCTAGAGGATAATCGACATGACCGTCCTTTATATTATACAGGATATGTCGATTCTATGAAGGTTGATCGTCTACTGATTGATCCAGGATCCGCTCTCAGTATTATGCCAAAGACTATGCTAGATGCATTGAAAATACCCGTGCATAGTCTTTCCAGTACTATCACTACCATCCTGGGATTCAATCAAGGAAAAAGTGAACCTTTGGGCAAGATTCGCCT
This sequence comes from Iris pallida, assembly GCA_029216955.1. Classification (NCBI taxonomy): domain Eukaryota; kingdom Viridiplantae; phylum Streptophyta; class Magnoliopsida; order Asparagales; family Iridaceae; genus Iris; species Iris pallida. Next base: position 118,691 of record JANAVB010010814.1, read on the forward strand.
CAAATTTCAAATAGACAATCTTCGTACTAAGGTTACTTTCTACATCATCGACAATCATGGTTGCTCATATAATGCTCTATTGGGGAGACCATTCTTGCATGAACATAATATTGTTCCTTCGACTCTTCATCAATGCTTCAAATATGTTGATGATAATGGAGAGGTTCAAAAGGAAGTGGCAGATCTATATCCATTCAGAGGAGTCGAAGCTTACTTCAATGACGCTCGCATGTACAAAGATGAATACTCAAAAGTCTTGCAGGCTATGGATGACGAAGATGAGACATCAAAAGTCGACACCTTTGTTATTCCTGTAAAAGGGCGTATCACTCATCCGCAGTCTCTTAAACCATCTGAAGAAGGTTCACTGATAATTCCTGTTAGTGGACGTACTACTGCATTGTCTTCTCAAGCTCCACAAAGTTCACTAATAATTCCTGTCGGTGGACGCACTACTCCTCCTCCATCTTCTCAGGCTAGACCAGATACTCTAGTCATTCCGGTCAGTGGACGTACCACTTATCCATGATCTTCTTCAAGGGAGCTCACCTCTTTTGAGCCTTTTGTTATCGATCTGAATCGAAACAAAACTTTTGATCGCTCTTATTCTCCCCCTTTAGTCATTAGTTTGACTAAGTCTGATAAGGCTCAGCCTTCTTCTGTAAATATAGCATCTAATATCAATGAAGCATCTCCTTTACAGTATATTGATGTCTGTAATCATGTACAAAGTTATTTACAATTGCTAGATAGCTTAGAGCCACTAACCATAGGAGTTGTTCAAACTCTTCACACAGAAGTATCATTAGAGTCTATACAAAAATCATACTTCATAGTCCCTATTAGAAAGTTGGGAGAAAATCCAATATTCTTCTATAAAGGACCCCAGAATCCTCCTAACCTGGAAGAAGATGACAAAAACGACGATACTGGAAGGCTACAACTACGTCGCTATAGTCAGCAGTCCAAAAATATCATCAAGAATATGGGTTATGACTTCAGAACCAGCCTCAATAATGGAAAAGGAAGAAGAATGCCTGTTCGAATTCCTCCATTGAAATACGGAAGGACAAAATGTGGTCTAGGTTATATTGCTCCTATCTCTTTTATCAACACAGTCCATGAGGATTCAGAATCCGATAGAGACGAACGATCTGAGTCTTCCGATTCCCTCTCTTGGGATTCTGACACAAGTATTGGCGATCTTTATCGTTCTATTTTATCCATCAATATGGTTTCTGTCGATGGCCCGCAAGAAAATGATGAAGATGAGGATGATTTTGAAATATCACCTAAATCAGAATAATGGGCTCAAAGATTAGATAACCAATGGGAATTCAGGTTCGAGCAAAGAGAACCTCCCACCAAAGATAAATTGATCCAAATTGATGTTGGTGAAGAGGGGTCCCCCAAACCAATATTCATCAGCGAAAGTCTTTCAGAAACAGATAAGCAAGACATGATCAAGCTTATTCATGATTATATCGATGTCTTCGCCTGGAGCTACGAGGATATGCCAGGACTAGATCCGAAGATCGCCATGCACAAACTTAATATCATGCCAAATGCTAAACCGGTCAAACAATAACAACAACGATTTCGTCCAGACATTATGGATGCAATTGAAGCTGAAGTCAGTAAGCTTATGGCTTCTGGATTTATTCGAGAGGAACAACATCCTGAATGGGTGGCTAATATCGTTTCTGTCCTCAAAAAGACCGGCAAGATCCGAGTCTGTATAGACTTTCGCGATCTCAATGCGGCTTGTCCTAAAGACGAGTTTCCTCTTCCAATTACGGACGTCATGATCGATAACACGTGTGGTTTCGAACGAATGTCGTTCATGGATGGGTATTCGGGGTACAATCAAATCAAAATGTTTCCAGATGACGAGAGACATACTTCCTTCAGAACGCCGATTGGTACATACTGTTATACAGTGATGCCATTTGGTCTCAAAAATGCAGGAGCAACATATCAGCGAGCAATGAGCACTATATTCCGCGAACATCTCCGAAAAATAGTTGAATGCTATGTTGATGATATTGCAGTCAAAAGTCGACGAAAGGAGGATCATATCCAAGATTTGAAGACTATCTTTGATTTAATGCGTCAGCATCAACTTAAAATGAACCCTACTAAGTCCTTCCTGGGCGTCTCTAGTGGTAAATTTCTCGGCTTCGTCATTACCGCTAAAGGTATACACGTGGATCCCGAGAAGATCAAAGCCATTCAAGAGATGCGTCCTCCACGCACCTTAAAAGAGCTACAAGGATTTCAAGGAAGAATTGCTTATATCAGGAGATTCATTTCCAACTTATCAGGACGCTGCAGACCATTCAACAAACTTCTGAAGAAGGGTGTATCTTTCGTCTGGAATGAAGAATGTCAAAAAGCATTTGATGATATCAAACAGTATCTCATGAACCCTCCAGTTTTGGTACCTTCCGTCTCGGAAATACCATTCCTTCTATATGTTCGAGCCATGGATCATTCTCTCGATGCATTACTCGCCCAGAAAAATAAAGATGGCCATGAACAGGCTATTTATTATCTCAGTCGCACAATGACAGGTGCTGAACCGCGTTATTCTCCAATTGAGAAAGAATGCCTAGCATTAATGTTTGCCGTTCAGAAGACGCGACATTATATTATCGGTCAAACGATTTACGTCATTTCCAGAGTGAATCCCATCAGGATTATGATGAAGAAACCCGGTATTCTCAACTCTAGACTAGCTAATTGGGGAATCTTGTTAGCTCAATACGACATGCATTATATTCCTCAAAAGTCAGTCAAAGAACAGGCTCTTGCTGATTTTCTGGCAGCTCATGCGATTCCAGAAGATTCTAAATTATATGATGAGATTCCAGATGAAGTTCTGGATTCAAATCTGGTTTCTGAAGAAACTCCCACCTGGCGTCTATTCTTTGATGGAGCATCTAGAATAGGTCCTAATGGCGATACTGTCGCCGGAGTTGGGATTGTTCTCGTATCCCCAGAAGGACTAACTATTCAGAGGGCTTATTCTCTGGACCAATCATGTTCAAACAATATAGCCGAATACAATGCATTGCTCATTGGTCTTCAACTTGCTAAACATCTGGATATTCAATATTTAGAAGTTTATGGAGACTCCAAGCTTATCATCAATCAGATCAGAGGAACGTATGAAGTCCGTCATCAAGATTTGATACCTTATCATCGAGCAGCACTTTCTATGGCCTCCGTCTTTGAAGGTTTCTTTATTGAACATGTTCGACGAGCTTATAATGCAGAAGCCGATGCTTTGGCTAATCTTGCCGCTGTGTTAGCCATACCAATCAGACGTCAGCAAATGATAGTGGTTCATAACCGAGAACTATTCTATCTTGAGAATAATTTGGCTTTGGGTTTTCCCCATAATCCAGACGAAAATTCTCTCAATCTTGATGAATTTTCATCCAACCTTAGTACTGGATTAAAATTTGACAGAACATCATCGTCTTCTTCCGATTCTACTATGGAACATGTCTTTTCTAACAAAATAGAAGCCATAACTGAAGACTGGAGACGTCCATTTTTAGACTTTGTGTTGTATGACATACTTTCCGACAATCCGAGCGAAGCAGCATCTATCCGGCGTCGATCTCTCAGATTCTACTATAATCATACAACGAAGACGCTATATCGTCGGGCCTACGACGGTCTTCTCCTCCGATGCATTGCTGGTGAAGAAGCACAACAGATTATCCGTGAGGCACATGATGGTGTTTACGGAGCCCATCAACCAGGTTATAAGCTTCAAGATCGTATCCGACGCATGGGTTATTATTGGCCCACGATGGTGGCTGACGCCATTCAATATGCTCGGAAATGTAAAGCTTGTCAAATTCATGCAGACTTTATCCATCAACCATCAGAGTTCTTACATCCAACAGCGGCATCATGGCCCTTTGAGGCTTGGGGCATGGACGTTATTGGTCCTATCAATCCACCATCATCAAAAGGACATCGGTTTATTCTAGCAATAACCGATTACTTTTCTAAATGGGCTGAAGCAATCCCGTTATCTGAAGTCAAAACTTCTAATGTCATCAACTTCATCAAACATCATGTCATTTATCGATTCGGTGTTCCTCGGCGTATTATTCATGATAACGGACCGCAGTTCGTCAGTCAGAAATTTACTCGATTCTGCGACGACCATCGAATCAATAATTTAGCTTCCACAGCATATAATCCAGCAGCTAATGGATTGGAAGAAGCTTTCAATAAAACGATCATCAAACTCTTGAAAAATTTCGTTTCTTCCAACAAACGCAACTGGAGCGAGAAGCTGGGTGAATGTTTATGGGCCTACCGTACTACAGTTTGCAATGCAACTGGATGTACACCTTTTTCTTTGGTATATGGGTGTGAAGCTGTTATTCCCCTTGAGATCCAGATTCCTTCTCTGAGAATCGCAATCTCCAATGAACTTACAACAGAAAATAATGATCATCTTCGACTTCAAGAGCTGGAAGCGTTAGATAAAAAGCGATTATATGCTCAACAAAATATCGAGCTGTATCAAGTCCGAATTTCAAAAGCTTTTAACCGGAAAATGAAAATCAGAGCATATCAGAAGGGAGAATTGGTCCTTACTGTCAGACGTCCTATGACCATGACACATATAAGCAAAGGTAAATTCGACGCGAAATGGGAAGGCCTATTCGTAGTAAACAAAGTCTTCTCTAATGGAGCATATCAACTTGCCTCTATGGATGGTAAAGTCACGATGATGCCTATCAATGGCAAATTCTTAAAGAAATATTATGTATAAATTTCATCAATGTATAATATTTTCATTATTCTCCAGCAAATATAAGATCAGAGTTAATTTTTTCCTACAAAAATTATCTCGATATCGTTATCCCCAGCGGAAACTGATATTCTACCACGTATCATCTTCCCAGAGAATTTGATATTCTGTCTTATTAGATTCCCAGTGGATTTAATAAAGATATTATATAGAAAATCACGTCCATATTACCTCTGAATTTTCTATCTCAGTATTATTCTATGAAAATGATATCCAGTCTTTTGATTTCCGAGTTCAAAGATCATGGAAAATAGAATCCAAAGATATCTTTATATTTGAATTCTATTTTCTCTAAATCAGTATTAAACTAAAATTATCTTTGGTTTAATATCATCTGATAGAATTGCAAAGTTTATTTGTATATTCTATTCTATTGAAATATGTCATGTATTATTTACCTCTGAACATATTTTCTACAAAAATATTATCCACAGAATTGAAATCAAGTCAAGATATTCATTTCTTCAAAGTCAAAATACAAGTGGGTATCAAAAAAATTCAACACATGAAAAATGTAAAAGATCTATTTAGGAGGAGTAATTATCTCCTGAATACGAACAATTACATTATTCATCTTTTCTTCATGAGCTTTGTGGATTCGCTCTGCTGCTTCAACTCCAACCATTCGTTGGTCATAATCCGCGATAATAAAGCTACGACGGTTTGTCTCTTCAATCTGGTTAGCCTGCATCAGTTCCCGCTCTTGCTGTAGAAGTTGGCAGCGTTCAGCTTCAGACATACGAGCAGTAGCAATCTCCGATTGCTCCTTTTCCATAGAGGCAATTCGCTCCTGAAGACGAGCCAGCTCCTCTTTCAACTCCTTAAGCTCTTCAGCTTTTGAAGTTTCATCTTTCTCCAGACGCTCCATATTCTGACGAGTGGTTATTATCTTCATCTTTTGCCATTAACTCTTCAGAAGACAGAGCGAGGAATTCTTTCAAAGCAGTATGCTGAGCTTGAGCTTCATTTTCCAATTGGGCAATCTCAGCTGCAGTTAAAGACTTAATATCCTCCTTTTTGATCTCCCAGTACTTATGGATGGTTGCTTCTAAATCATTCAGGAGATGCTCAAAGAAGACACACTGGGTCTCATAACCAGCCTGTCTCAAAGCTAAAAGCGGGAAATTGAGCGCCGCTCGAAGACTCGAAAAAGGCATAGTTTCATCCTTCATAAGTTGCCTTGAGAATGTATCCAAGTATGAATAAATAATATCGGAATACATCCCCATGACCTTTGCTATCCCTGTTTCAAAACCGGAAGTCACTGCAACTGTAAAGGAAGGAGCAGGAGAAGCCTCTATTCTGGGAGTTGAAGTGGGTGCTTTTGGGGAACTAGGCAAATGTGAGCTCCCCTCACCAATATCAGTCTGGACAAGTAAGGCTTGAGTCGAGCTCATTGCCGGTGCAGTTCCTACAACTGTTGGGATCCAAGAAGCATGATCAAAATTAAAAGACAATAAAGCAAGGAAAAGACAAAACTTTGCTGAATAAAATATTAACTGAAGCTGGTTCATATTCTGTTTCTTTCGGATCATTCAGTCCAGCTCGTAGTCTGTTCAGAGTGTTTTCTGACACTAGATTTATTTTACTGCTGTCCGCCCCAAAATTACTCGGAACATGGACTTCTATTTCTAGAAGTTTCTCTGGCTCTGGAATCAACCCTGAATGTTGACCAGCTGTCTTCAATACATCAATTTGAGATTTAGATGGTGACTCATCTTCTATCTCCATGTCCTCTTCTTCAAAGGAATGAGACGAAGGTTCATAGTCAACCAGTTCGTCATCACTCTTATTGCTCTCTAAAATTTCAGCAATTGGCTTGAGAGTAGTGGCTTCATTCATTGATTCTCTCAAAATCAGTAAGTCATTAGCTGTTTCAGTCTGATTCTCAGCCTCTACCGCAGGTTGACTAGTCACCTGCGCATCATCGGCCGTTGGCGGAGTCAACTCCATATCAGAAGGCATAGATGGTTCAGCAGGTGCAGGCACATCCTCTTCAATAGGTTCTATCTTTACAGTAGAAGCAAAGGCAGCTTGCTTCTCTAAAGCCAATCGTTCAGCACGATTGGTGGGACTCTCTGCATCGAGACAAATCACAGATTTAGTCTTTGAAACTATCACCTTCCTTCCTATTCTTTTTGTTAGTAGAATAGTAGGATAATCATCTTTGGAGTCACTACCTGCTTCGTCCGTATCTCTGATTCGTATTCCACGAGTACGAGCCTCTGCCCGAGTAACCCTTTTTGGAGCAGGCCCAGAAGCATCTTTGCCCCGCTTCCTTTTCGGTGTACTGTCGGCAGATACACTCTCTTCAGCACTTCTAATAGGTACATGTAATGGCTGATGAAGTTCGTCAGAGAAGAAAGTCTCTAAAACTTCATCATAACCTTCATCAGTAGCCAGAGGATCTTCTCGGTCATGACAATCTCTTGGCAGGGCTGATTTGGTTGATCTCTTATCAACATGGATAAAGCTTTTACCTAAGATGCTGAATTTTCCATCAAAGGTATTAGCCGATACATAGAATTTGACATAAGACGCCAACATTCTAGCTCCTCTCCGATAAGTAACCGGATCTGGCATGGAAAAGGTCGCCCCGGTACCTTTAGCAATATAATATATCCATGCTCTGGTACCATCAATTAATCCGCCTTGATAGCCAAAATATGTCGTTGCATTTTCCACATGCAACTGATCATAGCCAAATTGTCGAGCAAACCTACTCGGAAGGTATGGCTCCAGATAGGTGACATCATCACGGCGACAGATCAAGTGAGATGGCCTGATCCTCTTCAGCCATTCATGTTGAATATCATCTAACTCATTAGCACCAATGCCATCAATCAACTTCTCAGGCATGGTTTCATAACCAACAGGTGGAGGAACACAAGTAAAACTCCATAATTCTCCCCTGTTTAATATGGTTCGACAATCTGTCAGAGTGTTATACCTCCACTTTGGTGTGTGACGATATCTTTCCAAAAAAGTATCGTCAGGTCTGGCCATTCCAACACTCATGAGAGATTCGAAATGGAGAAGCAGCCACCCAAATAAATATGTAAAGGGCATTTCTACCCGGGGAAAAGTTGTGAGCTTCTTTTTCGCCAATTCAAACATTCTGTCTGTATATGCCCTTAAGCCAGCATTCAGACGGCATGTCATTGCTGTCAGCAAATCCATCTTATACCCGAAAGTCAGACGGACTGCTGCAAAAACAACTCCTCTGTGCATCCTGTCTGCTGGACAGGTGCCGGGTACTACAAACTTTCTCAGCCAGAGGGATATAAATCCAGCTAGATGACCTTCATCAGATAATTTTTGGCCACCTTGTTTTATATAGGTCTCCAACCTATCACCAGCTTTGTAGGTGTCTTCGTCTTCTTCAATGATGATGTCGTCGTGAGTGGTGTCCTGACTTAATTTATCAATTTCAGCCTGACTCAAGGGTTTAAAGCGACCGACATATTGATCAGTCTTCTTCTTCTTCTGGACTTCTTCAGTGCGGCCTTGGAATAAATAGGCCATCCACTTGGAAGAATAGCAGTTGTAACCTCCCTCTGTACCTTGTGCCTTATAAAAAGCCTTGCATATACTGTAATGGCACATTAATTCTTCAAATACATGAAGAACCAGTGGGTTGGCCTCGAAAATTTTGTTCATTTCATCAATGAAAGGAATATATTCATCATATAGCAAATCTCCTGTTGGCAGTTGAGAAATGTATGCCATCTCATGGAGGGCGAATCCCATCTCGCCTCTTGGAGTCATGAAAGTGCCAGTACGGTAATTATACCTTTCTGCTAATGCCAAGAACAAATCTGGGTTTGGCCTAAAACCATAAGCTGTGTACTTAATGGCATTATATAGGCCTACCGCCTTTAACTATTCCCCAAAGTTGTTTAGAATCTACCTTACGAGAACGGTCCATATGGTATTCTCCGGATTCACCAGACCAGTAAGCCTCATAGACTGTTTTGGGTAAACATCATTTGCTAACTGAACAAATTCATTTGCGAAGATTGAGACTCTAACTGGCTTCAGAAGTGCCGAGTCCTCAGGAGGAATGGTAGCTGGAAGCAATCCTCGCAAAACTGAGACATGTGGTTCAGTACCACTGCGGAATCTTCCTTGACTGTATCCTATCCATCCAGCTTTTGCTTGACGGAATGGAGTGATATCCCACTTCATTTGCCTTTGATGACTCGTATGGAATAAGCGAGCTATGTTGATGCTTTTGGACAAACCAGTCAAATACATTGGCTGATTCGTATCACCATCTCTATAATATGAGTATGATACTTTATCAAGAGCAGGCTGGGAGTTTATATCAATAGCATCTCCAAAAAGAAATGCTGGCTTCGAGTGGGTAGCACTATCCATACTCTGTAGAGGCAGTCCACTCATCATATTTAGCAAAGTGTCATTCTCCTGATTTGTCAGAATAGCTATCCTTGTAGAAGGTGTTGACACAAAGTCACAGTCAACCAAATATTGACTACATTGACTAAATAATATCTGTATAAATTCAATACGACACACGACGTCTGCTTTCAGCTCGGGACAAACGACAGCTCAGTTTTTGACTCTCAGTATATTTTCGAGTCTGTACTTTTACATTTCATTGAGTCTAGAAGTATGTACTCTGAGTTATGCTGAGCTCTTGGAACTTGGTCTACAAGCCTACCCAAAATCCCAAGCTCCACCAAAACAAAATTGCCCACAAGTCCCACTTAGAATCACTCTGTGCTCTGGAGACAGAGTTCGGGCCGAACTCTGCCTCCACACAGAGTTCGGGCCGAACTCTGTCCCCTAGAAATCAGGAACCCTAATTTTAGGGTTAGCTGGTTGCTAGCTGTCCAACGGCCAAATTTTTGAATTCTTCTACCCGAATTCTGGCCGAATTCTGCCTCAAAAATCAGTATAAATAGGGCATGAATTCTCTCATTTTGAATAACTCAATCTTCTCTTCTCTTCTCTCCTACAAGCTCTATAAGCCATACCCTTCCCATCTACTAGCCACAAGCCTCCTAAGTCTCGAGTGCTCAGCATCTCTCAGTTAGGATTCTTGTGCAAGAGTGAAGAAATCGCTTGGACAATTCCAAGCAATCGCCACTGCGATTCTCTGTAAGAAGTTGACGTGCTCTTCTGAAGTAAAGGCACGGGTTGTAAGCTACTATTTCATAAATAGTGGATTTAATCCTGAGCTAGAGTTCTCAGGCCTGGACAAGTCCTCCACGAGGGAAACCAGGTTAAAATTGCTGTGTTTGCGTATGCTCTCTTATCTTTCATTTACATTCCGCATTTTACTCTGATTATTCATTGTTCGTGAAAGAGTAATTTTTTAATTGGTCATTATATATATATACTCTATTCACCCCCCCTCTAGAGTTGCCAAACTGTTCTTCAATTGGTATCAGAGCTCTGTTCTCTTTACAAGGACTAACATCCTAAGAGCTGATCCATGGCAACCACACAATCCTTGATTTCCAATCATGGTGAAGGTCAGTCCACTCATAGGCCTCCCCTATTTGATGGGACTAACTACACATATTGGAAAACAAGGATGAGCTTCTATCTTAAGTCTCTAGACTTTGACCTGTGGACTGTCGTCACTGACGGTTACAAAAAGCCCGCCAGGATAGTTGTCGATGGTGACCTCATTGAGAAACCACACGACAAATATTCTGTCGAGGAGAAGAAACAGGCAAGTCTAGATGCTAGGGCTATTAATGCTTTATTCTGTGCTATAGACAGGAACGAGTTTAACAGGGTCTCTACATGCACCACTACTCATGAAGTATGGAGACTTCTGGAAGTGACGCATGAAGGAACCACTCAAGTCAAGGAATCTAAGATAAGCCGTCTCACTCAAGAGTACGAAGCCTTCAAGATGAAGCCAAATGAGACGATCACTCAAATGTTTACAAGATTCCTCGACATCATCAACCCGTTATCCTCGCTTGGTAAGCAGTACTCAAACCATGAGAAGATCCGCAAGCTACTCAGAGGGCTACCAAAGATTTGGAACCCTAAGGTGACAGCCATCATAGAAGGAAATGATCTCACAAGTATGTCTATGGAGACTTTGATGGGCAAGCTCATGACTCACGAGCTTGACCTCAAGGACTTCGAAGAGCCTGCTCCGAAGACCAGGGAGATCGCACTCAAAGTTCATCGACGAAAGATTTATCACGATGAGACTGAAGATGATATCTCAGATGATGAAGACCAAGCTCTCATGGTACGTAACTTCAAGAAATTCCTTCGCTTCAATCAAAGAAAGAAGGAACCACAAGAAGACGATGAAGAAGAACCAATCTGCTATGGTTGCAAAAAGACTGGACACGTCAGAAGAGACTGTCCGCTCTTAAAGAAAAGCAACCGGTATGAAAAGCCCTACAAGAAGAACTCATCAAAAAGGTATGCCAACACAAGCATTTGGCATGAAAGCGAAGCAAGTGACTCCGAGGAAGAAAAGAACTCTCCTCAAGACAAAGCAAATGTGTGCCTCATGGCAAATTCCACCAAGGTATCAAATGAAACTTTAGATGACTTCTCTTTTGATGAACTTGGCGATGCTTTCACCGATTTACTTGATGATCACAAAAAGGTTATCGGTAAATATAAACATGCTAAGGACAAAATCAAAAGTCTAAAAGATGAGATACAAAGAATTTCTTTACTTCTTGATAATGTTAGAAACACATCACCCACTAATGACACTGATGAAGTATCCAAGCTTAAATTAAGCTTACATGATGCTGAAGCACGTATTGAGCAACAAACTCAAGAAATCACTACTCTCAACACATTGCTTGCTGAAGAAAAGAGTAGACACAAGATTTCCATGACTAAGATTTATGGCTTAAATATTAAGGTTGATGAACTGCAAGCTGTTTCTAAAAGATTAGAAACCAAATTGGGTAAACAGGTTGTTCAACCTCAAACCCAATCACATGGGCATAACACCACTCATGCTAGTCAACCACGTCAATCTCATGCAGCACATAACCATGCATTTATATACACAAACTTTCACAAACCACGTGCACGTAAGAACAATTCTCACTCAGTACACACTCATCATGCACAAAGACACAATCAACATCACTCCACACATAAAAAGCACCATGCCATGCCATATAGACAAAATCATCATGCAATGCCATATAGACAAGATCCTCATATACCATATAGACAAAATCATCATGCCATGCCATCTAGACAATATCAGCATGTCACACATCATAGACAATACCATCAATCTATGCCTCATAGACACCATCAACATGCCACTTATTCTATGCATAATCATCTTCACCATGCTAACTCTTCACATCATGTCCATCCTCATCCTGCTGCTTATAGATATTATTCTCATGCTCCTAGTATAAATAAGAATGCTATCTGTACTTATTGTGGATTACATGGACACATCTCACCACAGTGCAGAGTTAGAAGACTTGTAGATAAAAGGATATATGCTTGGTTTCCAAAGACTAACTTTTCAGGACCCTCAAGAATTCGGGTACCAAAGGTCACATCTACTCTTGATGTAGGTGGACCTTCTCTCCTCAACTGAAAGTAAGTAGATTCTCGATAGTGGATGCTCGAGACATATGACGGGAGACGCAAATCTTTTTGCATCACTATCGATGAAGAGAGAAGGATACGTATCCTTCGGTAACAATCTCAAAGGGCACATTATAGGTAACGGTATCATTGGTCATCCTCCTTCTCCTGTTATAAAGGATGTCTGCCTAGTGACCGAGTTAAAGCATAACCTGCTCAGCATTAGCCATCTTGCTGATCATGGATATGATATTAACTTTGGACAAAACTGTTGCTATATCTATGATAGGTCAACAGGAGACATTGCTTTTGAAGGGAAAAGAGAGGACAATATCTATATTTTCTATCTCTCTATAAATACTAACCATGCAGGTAGATGTTTATATGCCCACAAAGACGAACGACTACTTTGGCACCAGCGTCTCGGTCATGCCAACATGGATGCTATATCCAGGCTTTCTACCAAGAAGCTAGTGAGAGGATTGCCTGACATCACATTCAAAAAGGTCACGGTATGTGCCGAATGTGAACTAAACAAGGCAACTAAATCCTCATTTCATTCCATCAACTCTGTAAGTACTACTAGACCCTTGCAATTACTTCATATGGATTTATTTGGTCCTAGTAGAATAGCTAGCCTTGGTGGCAAACTTTATGCTTTTGTTATTGTTGATGATTTTTCGAGATTTACTTGGGTTTTCTTTCTCGCTAATAAGAGCGACGCTATCTCTGTTTTCAAAGTTTTTGTAAATAAAGTTCAAAACGAAAAAGGCTACATGATTACTCGAATTCGAAGTGATCATGGAGGCGAATTCGTAAATTCAGATTTTGAAAGTTTTTGTAATGCAAATGGTTTTGATCATGAATTTTCTTGTCCTAGAACTCCTCAACAAAATGGTGTTGTGGAGCGGAAGAATAGGACTCTTGGCGATATGGCTAGAGTCATGTTGAATAAATTTTCTCTTCCAAAATATTTTTGGGCAGAGGCTGTAAGTACAGCATGCCACATTTTGAATAGGGTGCTTATTCGTCCCATTTCGAAGAAAACACCCTATGAGCTTTGGTTTGGGAGAACCCCAAATGTTTCTTATTTTAGAGTTTTTGGCTGCAGATGTTTTATCCTTAACACCAAAGACAACTTAGGCAAATTTGATGCCAAAGCTGACGATGGTATCTTTCTTGGTTATGCCGCCAAGAGTAAGGGATATAGAGTTTTCAATAAACGCTCACTTATTGTGGAAGAGTCAACAAATGTGACTTTTGATGAAGACAACAGTGCAGCAAGTACTCTTGATGATGACGTTGAGCCATCAACTTCTACTCCAATGAATACTTCAACCGAAACTAATTCTCTGGAGGGTTTGCCTAAGAAATTCTCTTTCAAACCTTCTCATCCAAAAAATTTAGTTATAGGAGAAGTTTCACGTGGAGTAACTACTAGATCATCACTAAGAGACTCCGTTGCTAGCACTGCCTTCATTTCACAAGTAGAGCCTAAAAACATTTCTGAAGCTTTTAATGATGAATTTTGGATTTCTGCTATGCAAGAAGAACTCAACCAATTCGAGAGAAGCCAAGTATGGGAACTCGTTCCTAGACCGGTTAATCACTCTATAATTGGTACTAAATGGGTTTTTAGAAACAAAGTAAATGAAGATGGTTCAGTCACACGTAACAAAGCTCGTCTAGTAGCTCAAGGATACAACCAAGAAGAAGGTGTCGACTACGATGAGACGTATGCTCCTGTTGCTAGACTAGAATCCATTCGGATGCTTTGTGCTTTTGCTAATTTTCAAAACTTTAAATTATTTCAAATGGATGTTAAAAGTGCTTTCTTGAATGGCTTTATTAAGGAGGAAGTTTATGTCAAACAACCCCCTGGCTTTGAAAATCACAAATTTCCCGACCACGTGTTCAAGCTAAAGAAAGCGCTTTATGGCCTTAAACAAGCCCCCAGAGCTTGGTATGAAAGACTAAGCAGCTTCTTGCTTGAGAAAGGTTTTTCTAAAGGGAAAATTGACACTACACTGTTTATCAAATCCTTCAAAGACACCATTCTATTAATTCAGATTTATGTTGATGATATTATTTTTGGGTCTACTGATGAAACTCTTTGTCAAGAATTTGCCAAGTGTATGCAGACGGAATTTGAGATGAGCATGATGGGAGAGCTCAACTACTTTCTTGGTCTGCAAGTAAAACAATTGGCTAATGGAACTTTCATCTGCCAATCAAAGTACACCAAGGACATGCTGAAAAAGTTCGATCTTGACAACATCAAACCAATCAGCACGCCAATGGCCACTTCAACCAAACTCGAACCAGATGAGAGCGGCAAACCTGTTAATCAACGTAAGTATCGAGGTATGATAGGCAGCTTACTTTATTTAACTGCTAGTCGTCCCGATATCATGTTCAGTGTTTGCCTATGTGCTAGATATCAAGCTAATCCTAAGGAATCACACATGACCGCAGTTAAGCGTATCTTTAGATACCTTAAGGGTACGGTTACAGTAGGCCTATGGTATCCCAAGTCAACATCATTTGATCTTATTGGTTACTCTGATGCTGACTTCGCTGGATGCAAGGTCGACCGTAAAAGTACGAGCGGCACGTGTCATTTATTAGGAAAAGCTTTAGTCTCCTGGTTTAGCAAGAAACAGAACTCTGTTGCACTATCCACAACAGAAGCTGAATACATAGCAGCTAGGCGTTGTTGTGCACAAATTCTGTGGATGAAGCAAACCCTGGAAGACTATAAGTTATCTTTCATGCATATTCCTATATTCTGTGACAATACTAGTGCCATCAATTTGACTAAGAACCCTGTATGCCACTCACGCACTAAACACATTGAGATCAGACACCACTTTTTGCGTGATCATCAGCAAAATGGTACGATTAACTTAGAATTTATTGACACTGATCATCAGCTGGCAGATTTCTTTACTAAGCCACTATCCGAAGAGCGTTTCAATTTTCTTTGTCGTGAACTTGGAATCTTAGATGAAGCAGTCATAAATTGAAACTCACCTGCGTAAATATCGAGTATATTGTGATTCTTTTACGAAGAATTTGGTATGGGTACAAACCGAAAGGGTCCTTCTGACAACAAGACGTAAAAGCCTAAGCGACACGGTGCACTAGTCCTCAGGACTACCGCTAGCTGGGATCCGGCCCCTGCAGCTAACCCATGGCAAATTTGGACTATTGAACCATAATATATATCCTTATTTATTATATGGCTCGTTTCGATTTAATATTGCCTAATTGATATTTTCTAAAAAGTTCATTCTGTTTTCTGTGTACATCTCCCTCTCTATCTATTCTATTCTCTTTGGTGTCCTCAACTTTCTTTTGTTTAACTCTTAAATCTTTTTCTTTGTTATCATTTCTTGTTATTCTTCAACTTTTGTTTTTATTTTAGCCTTTGTTCTGTTCTGGACCAATGATCCAGAACTCGGGCCGAACTCTGCTCCTATCCGAGTTCGGGCCGAGTTCGGTCCCTTGGTTCCAGGGTCGGGATCTGGCTCTGCCGTTGGATCTATTCTAATCCAATGGTCAATATTTCACCCGACCAAAGACAAAACCCTACTTTATGTCGGGATTCTTTCTCTCCCCTTCACTATTACCACCTTTTCTCACCTATACACACTCTTTCCTTGAAACCCTAACCCTAGTTTTTGATCTAGAGTGCCTCATTGCTTCTCAAATCAAGAAAAAGGTGTCTCCTCTCCATTCTCCTCCATTGTTCTTTACCTGTTTGAGGTACCATTTTTTAATGGCTCCTTGCTTGTTCAATCGCGGGAAGAGGATTCGAGTTGAGAGTATTTCCTCTTCGGATTCTCCTCCATCAATTGAACAAATCATTGAACAACTTCAACCACCTCACCCTTTGTTCAATCCACCTCGTCCTCAACATCCTTCCACTTATGACAATAGACTTTTTGTCTCACTTGATGCATCAAACAACTGGTTTAGTGACTTTCGGAATCGTCAGGTATTCACAGGACATCCTATCAATTTTTCCATATTCTCTCAATATGATTCTTTATTCCATGACCTCTATTTTGATGAACTAGTCACTACATCTTCTGCTATTTATCGTCATGCCGTTCAAATGTTCTACTACAACTTAACCTTTGATGACCTTCGTATTTATTCACGAGTTGCTGGTATCGATATCTCGTTTGATGACTTTGAACTAGCCGAATATCTTGATCTTCTTGAGCCAAGTTCTTGGGAAAGGCTTGTTGATGCTCGCTCGTTCCGTTTTCCCAACGGACTTTCACTTGAAAGCTTCAAGGACGATTTGTGCACTCCATACACACGTCCTCGAAAGCTCATGACGAAATATCTCAACCCATATTTTTCTGATCTTCATTGGATCATCTCTAATACCATTCTACCCAAGATCGGTTCCCCTGATGAAATCACTTATCTTGACATTTCTGCTCTTTATCATCTTCACTTTGGAATTCATTTCAATCTTCCACGTACTATGATGGACTGGATGATTCGCTGTAGGAGGAAACCACGAGCTTTGGTTTATCCTCTGTATCTTCCTATGATCTTTCGTGCTTTTCGTATACCACTTGATGCTTGTCCGTTCCTGCCGGCACCTACCTTTCTATCTAAGGTACGACGCCTTCAGCCTGTTGCTACTACTGAGTTGTCTGCTGATGAGGAGCCTGACGCCCCTCCGCTCGGTCAGACTGCACCTCCTGCCAACCTGGATTCGCTTCAGAATATGCTTCGCGATCGTTTTGCTATTGAGGATGATCGCTGGACGCAGCAGGATTACCGTACCACTCTGCAGATTAGTGCCCTTGGGAACTCTCTGCATGATATGCGGTATTCGCTTGCTCGTCATCCTGATTTGCATGTGCCTATTGAGCGGGATCCACATCGCTCGGGTCATCGTCTAGACGATCCGTGGGTCATGCAGTATATGGATCCAGATGATACTTTTGTGGATCTTCAGATGTTCCAGGATCTTTTCGTTGGCTCTTTCCCTGGTCCTTCAGATGTTCCAGGACCTTCTGGTGCTCCGTGATGGAGACTGGCTTGTTATGCTGCTGCCACTGCTGATGGTCTTAGTTGCTTTATGTTTTTAGTTATTTAGTTATGGATTTATGTACTGGTTTTTTTTTTATCTTAGAACCCTGATGATGTGTTTGACATTCTGGTTGGTGGATATCATTTTATGCTATTTCTTGTAGTTTCTTTTATGCCAATGCACTCTCTTGTCTAGTATTATACTATTTTTTTCTCTTGGTGTGGTTGCATTACTATTCATTGCTTATTTATATTGCTAACTGCCAAAAGGGGGAGAAACATATGTATATTTTTGTGCTGGCTTGTTTTGGGAAACTATTACAGGTTCTATGCAGGTTCTATGCATTCATCTGTGTATATCTGTGCTCGTTCTGGGAATATGTTATCTATCAGGTTACAGGGTATATGCACTGTTTACGGGGGAGAGCTACTACTTCTAGCTCGGAACCGTTCACTGATTACGGGGGAGCTATCCGTTTCTAGCTCTGCATCAGTTATGGGGGAGCTATGTTGTAATCAACTGTGTCAAGGTATGAATATTGAAATATACATATATTATTTTGTCAATTATCAATATGGGGGAGATTGTTGACACAAAGTCACAGTCAACCAAATATTGACTACATTGACTAAATAATATCTGTATAAATTCAATACGACACACGACGTCTGCTTTCAGCTCGGGACAAACGACAGCTCAGTTTCCGACTCTCAGTATATTTTCGAGTCTGTACTTTTACATTTCATTGAGTCTAGAAGTATGTACTCTGAGTTATGCTGAGCTCTTGGAACTTGGTCTACAAGCCTACCCAAAATCCCAAGCTCCACCAAAACAAAATTGTCCACAAGTCCCACTTAGAATCACTCTGTGCTCTGGAGACAGAGTTCGGGCCGAACTCTGCCTCCACATAGAGTTCGGGCCGAACTCTGTCCCCTAGAAATCAGGAACCCTAATTTTAGGGTTAGCTGGTTGCTAGCTGTCCAACGGCCAAATTTTTGAATTCTCCTACCCGAATTCTGGCCGAATTCTGCCTCGAAAATCAGTATAAATAGGGCATGAATTCTCTCATTTTGAATAACTCAATCTTCTCTTCTCTTCTCTCCTACAAGCTCTATAAGCCATACCCTTCCCATCTACTAGCCACAAGCCTCCTAAGTCTCGAGTGCTCAGCATCTCTCAGTTAGGATTCTTGTGCAAGAGTGAAGAAATCGCTTGGACAATTCCAAGCAATCGCCACTGCGATTCTCTGTAAGAAGTTGACGTGCTCTTCTGAAGTAAAGGCACGGGTTGTAAGCTACTATTTCACAAATAGTGGATTTAATCCTGAGCTAGAGTTCTCAGGCCTGGACTAGTCCTCCACGAGGGAAACCAGGTTAAAATTGCTGTGTTTGCGTATGCTCTCTTATCTTTCATTTACATTCCGCATTTTACTCTGATTATTCATTGTTCGTGAAAGAGTAATTTTTTAATTGGTCATTATATATATATACTCTATTCACCCCCCCTCTAGAGTTGCCAAACTGTTCTTCAGAAGGCCCATCAAATTGAGGAAAATGGACATGTGATAGGTCACTGTTATAGTTGTTTCCTACACATCCTTCAAATTGTGCATCTTGAGCCAGAATATCCACTACAAAAGAAGAATAAGAAGTTAGAAATCTTCAACACAAAGAGATGTAAAGACCAACATACGCTCACTCTATCCTAAGCATATGACGAGTTCAAAGATCAATATACGCTCAGTCTATCCTAAGCGTATGGCAGATTCAAAGATCAACATACGCTCACTCTGTCCTAAGCGTATGGCAGATTCAAAGATCAACATACGCTCACTCTGTCCTAAGCGTATGACGAGTTCAGAGATCAATATACGCTCAGTCTATCCTAGGCGTATGATGAATTTTAAAAAGTTCAGTCTACGCTCAGCTTTTACTCAAAGATTAGAGGATGATGGGGTCTTTTTCTTAAGCATATTAGCGTATGGTTGACAAGATGTTCATAAAAAATACGCTAACAAAGGAGTTAGCGTATCCCAGTGAGACAACTTGACATAGCGTATTCCTTCAAATCAGCGTATTTTGACATCTCTATCAAAAATACGCGTATTTTACAGAATACGCTCCAAACATATTTTTCGTATAAACGAAAAATATGGAATACGACTAAACCCTAAAGAGGGAAGCATATTTTCTGACGTATTAACCCTAAAAAGGGATACGTTTTATGATTTTGTCCTAACCAGAGCCCTAAATAGGAAATAGTTACTGTTCATCATCCTCACCATAGAGGGGCTTCAATGGGCGTTCACTTCGTCGAAGACGTTCATCAACAGTCTTCTTAGTGGCAGCGGCGGCAGGCTGAGATGACTCCGTAGGAGCCTTCCCCTTTCCCTTCGTAGCAGCGTCAACTTTGGGCGCTATTGATGGAGATTGAGTCGAAGAAGAAGAAGCTTTGAGTTTTGGAGTTTTTTCTCTCTCTCTCGAAGGCAAATGCAAAAGTAAAGAAATGAATTAGGTCTTGAAAGACCTATTTATAGAAGAAAAGAGAAGTTGAAACGGCGGCCGTTCTTTAAACAGAATCCCTAAAGATTTGCACTGATATTGAGGAAATCATGCCAGCGTGTCAAGACTTATTCTCACTTTAAAGTTCAAAGTAATTTCGAACTTTTGAAATTTATAAAGTTCAAAAACTTTGAAGGGGGTCTTGTAGGGTATAAAAAATTATGACACGCTGACATAAGATTCAACCAAAGCCATACGCTCAAGGCCATACGCTCAACTAAGGCCATACGCTCAGCCAAATCCATACGCTCAAGGCCATGCGCTCAGCCAGAGTCGTACGCTCAGTAAATATTTTATTATTTCTTGAATGACAGCACATCATACATTTAATGAAGTGTGAATCTGACACTTCGTCTTTCGTGCAAAGACAGCTGCCCTATAAAGATTAGCCGTCGTATGGGTTTTCGAGAATTGATTTTGTCTCTTACGAGGACAGCTCATCAGCCATCATAAATGCACAGCCATCATTACTCTCATTTCTGACAGTCTGTCAACCATCATATCTGCAATACGACGCTCGAGAGATATTTGTCAGTTATTAGAAGATATGACATATTTGAGAAGATTGAGGACAGCCACGTGTCTATTCCCTCGATGCTTACGACTCCTTGCCAACCAAGTGAGCGTATGGACTCCATACGACTCCTTGCCAATCAAGTGAGCGTATGGTCTCCATACGTCTCCTTGCCAACCAAGTGAGCGTATGGACTCCATACGACTCCTTGCCAATCAAGTGAGCGTATGGTCTCCATACGACTCCTTGCCAATCAAGTGAGCGTATGGACTCCATACGACTCCTTGCCAATCAAGTAAGCGTATGGACTCCATACGACTCCTTATCAACCAAGTGAGCGTGTAAACTCCATACGACTCCTTAATAAAGTGAGCGTATCAGTTTTGTATGACTCCTCTTCCACAAAGACAGCGTATCACAGCAAATGCGTTCAAGATGACTTCAAACGTACAGTCAACACACGTTCTCATGTGTCCTGTACTCAGTTATCCACTTACTCAGAAGTTATGCAACGTGGCATCCATACCATCAATCTCTCCTAGATATATTCTACTACTTTCAACTGCACCCTAATGTGTCTTCATCAGAATTCGCCACGCGTCCCTGCAGTTATGCACACGTCAAGTAACTGACTGAGCGTATGCTTCAGAACAGTTATCTAGAACTCTATAAAAGAGAGTTTCTCCATCTTCATCAGACACTACAGTCAATTCAGAGAGAACAGAGAGATTGCCCAGTTGCTGTCCAAGTTCTTCGAAGTTCGAGTTTTCTTCATCGCATCGTCCAAGGGATAAAGTAATCGTCTTCTAGATTAGATTCCTACAGTTGTAATTTTCCCAGAAACACAATAAATAAAGTGAATTTATTTGTGGAAAACAAACCCTAGTTAGTTAAAGTATCAAGCCGTACTTGTTGCTTGGCCGTGAATGTTGGATGGAGTTGAAGTCTAGCCCTGTTCCAGTACCTGGTTACTTCAATAACATGATTATTTATGCTTACCTTAACAATAATGATCAGGGGCCCAGTTCTGTTCAGGCGAAGGATTACAACCCCGGTCATTGTTTGGTTTAAAGGTTGTAACCTGGCTCCCGGAGCAGTTCTGCATCCTCTATTCATTTATTGTCTTATTGCACCCTACGTCATGTTCGTCATGTTTTACTTTACAAACAAAAATTTGAGACAGGATTTTATTCAGGTGAAGGGTTACAACCTCGGTCCTTGTTTGGTTTAAGGGTTGTGATCTGGCTACTTGAATGGTTTTCTCGTACTCAATTTAATGTTGGTGTCTCTGTTATTATCAGGTTCTTTTATAATTATCTATAATATCCATTTATGATATGTTGGTTTTAGTTCCTAAGTGAAGCCTCCTTTGTGGTACTTGCTCTTTCTGGGGTCTGACCCAGCTGGTTTTGTGTGGCCAGATATCGGAGCAGCTCCAGAGGATCTACCTACCTTCCAGCCAGATGGTGACCACCAGACGTAACCAAGGCAACGAATGGGTTTTCCTTTTTGTTCTCCCACTTTATTGTAAAAATATTCTTTTGAGACGTTTAGCTGGCGAGCATGTCTTAGCTCGTATTGCACTTTACTTACTGTATGCCTACGGGCTGTAACATGATTGACAAATCCTAGGGTTGATCATGTATGACTGAAACTCTTGCTAGTCTTGACATTTTGTATGACTAGCTTCATGATCATCCAAATATGTAATGTATGGGACGCCTTACTATTGTATATTTGGTGCTCTGACATCTTGTAACAGTTATTACTTGCTTGAGATTGAGACAATAGGCTTGTTCATGACCATAAGAGACTGATGGCTTGTAGTTAAATCCTCATATATCTAGACAGCCGTGACCGTATAGCGAGGTGGGTTGCACTTCAATATACGTAGCTGGCTATGTATGCCCCCGCTCTCCAGTATTCTGGTTCTGGGCGTTACAGCCAGAAGAGACACTTAACATCTGCTTCTCCTCGCAACGCTTCGGCACCCAGAGCAACCCAGACCTTCAGAAAGTTCAAGATCGTCGTCAGATCGTCAACGGAGTTAACGCATTACCACTCGTTCCACCGACATAGTTTTCAGATAAAAATAAAAGTGTACTCCTAGGACTACGTCTAAGTCCTATATTGTATATAGTTCTGTTTGTAATTGAAAAACCAAAGTTTTAATCAACAAAACCTTATCGCATTTTCGATGGCAAACAACATCTATATGAGTGGTCACTTGTAATGTCAAGCTATACTGGATCTTTTGCACACGGAGACCATTCGCGTGCGAGCTCTACCGAATGGTCCCACAGTCTATATTATAACGGTTCACTTCAAGGCGAGTCGCACCGTCGTTGAAGGCTGTACCATGACCATACAAGACTCAACTCGATTTACCATGTCCTTCTTTATTCATGACTGTCACGACCCGGTCTCCAAATACTTGGGTCGAATCGGATCATGCCCAGCCTGCACCGTTGATGAGACGGCGGCAGTAAGCTATAATCCATATGCAGGTAAATCAACAACAAATACTAAGATTGCCACAACTTTTATTTAATGGATAACTTAAAAACTTGTTCTGATACAAAAGATCCATAAACTAAAAATTAACAAAGATCAAACTAAACTCTCAAAGACTAAAGCAGAATCTATGGAGACGCTACTACATCATCATCAGCTGGTAGTACCGCCGGGTATAGATCAGGATCATAATAACTGTTAATCAGCAGCTCCGGGTCGTCAGCAGAACCTACGGTTATCCAGTCAGGAAAGGAGCAAAGTACAATTTATGCTAATCTTGATAATTAATTTAACAATAAAATCATGCACTTTTAAACAGTTTTGAAGATAAACAGTTTTGCAATAATTTCAGTATTGTGATGTGAATAGGCAATGTATGACCGGCTTGGGTTGTACAGTTGTATCCTATTGATACGATATGGCTTATTCCCGTGTGTGTGAGGGGTAAGCTAACACAGTTGTTATACTAGTTTGGATGTGGTCATAAACATTACTCTACTCCCCCAGTCCCCAACAGTACAGTCAATACTCCCGAAAGAGTTCGTGTTTAAACAGTGGTTTAAAATTGCAGTGAAGTGATTATTAAATAATTGTAATCAACATAAATGTACTTGCCTTAAAATTGATCGAACTGAAGAGTTGGTACTTCGGGGTTGATGGTCAAAAACTTCCTCGAAACCCTACATTCGAAAATCTGTCTCAGAACCAAACTATTCAGAACTGCCACACTAGTTGCAATATCTAGTTGTTTCCTAGTCAAGTTTTAGTCTTGTTTTAACTAATACAACAAAAGCGCTTACTAGTGCGTTGTCATTTAGAACATTCAATTTATATTTGATTTTTGGGAAAAACTTGTATTTATCAAGTTATTTGGAAAAACTTGGTATTTCATAACTATATAAATATAAAACTAAATTTTTTCTTTTTAATGAGAAATACATGAATTTCTATTTTAAAATTTACAACTTAATTGCTAAGTGACAAAATATTTATTATTATAATCTTTTTTAAAATATAATAAATAATTATCATTTTTTATTTCTACTAATCCCACAATCAAAATCATCCAGAGAAATAAAAGAAAATAAAATAAAACCTAAGCTATTACAATTTCACAACCAGAATAAATAAATAGGCTTATGCCTTTACATTTCCAAGAATTAAAATAAGAGAAAATTCGTTAGTCCTGTAAACTGCCTACAAAATTAAATATAAAATATTATTGAGTCTCAGAACTGGTCCAATCGTCATTTTATAGCTAATGCCTCAACGTCCGGACGAAACCGGTTTCGTTTGCACTTAGCCAGGGCCCACTGACCAATACGGTCGTCGCCCAAAATGTTTCCAAATTTTATATTTTCCGAAAATCATTTTAAAACTATATAATTAAATTTTATAGAAATTTCGGCAGCATTCCCTCTATTTTTGGGATAACCCAAAACTGGGAAACGTGCCGATTTTTCCTGCAAAATAAATCCCAAACCAGGGATACCCAAATATATCCACAAAACTATTTTCCGAAATAAATTCGAAATCTCGAAATGATATCGGAATTCCAGAAGTAATATCGGAAACTCACAGAACCCTTTCCGAAGGGTTCTCAAAAATTCCGAGAAAAATCACAGAACCAGGTTCTAACCCAAAATAATATCTA
Organism: Iris pallida; assembly: GCA_029216955.1. Classification (NCBI taxonomy): domain Eukaryota; kingdom Viridiplantae; phylum Streptophyta; class Magnoliopsida; order Asparagales; family Iridaceae; genus Iris; species Iris pallida. The sequence continues at coordinate 143,408 of JANAVB010010814.1, forward strand.
TAATCACAGAATTACTTCCGAAGCAAAACCAACAGAAACTAACCAAGAACCCAAAATTCCTAATTTCCGAAGGAATCTGTGGACCAGTTTTTCATCATAGACTAAGAGGAACTATGGGACTATCCAGAAGTTACTGAAATCGAAGGAATCCGAAGTGATGCCTCGGACTCGGAACACGCAATTCTGCGGAAATGGAACCGAACTCGGAATCGGTCAACTCCAAACACACCCGAGACTGGCTATTCAGCACTGCACACGGGTCAGGACTGGTCGGTGGAGCACGGCCACGCCTAGGAGCGGATCCGACGAAAACAGCGCCGGGAAACCCTCGAGTCGGGGCGGTGAAGGCGGACCTTCGGTCGCCAGCTAGGGCACGCTTGGGGGCGGCGCCTGGGTTCGCAGGGATTGGCGATGAGATGTCGGCCTGGAGGGCGGAGCCGCGTCGGAGAGGGCCGGCGAAAATAGTTCGGCGGTCGGATGGCCGAGATCCGGCGGTGAGGAACGCCGTGGGGAGCTTGGCCGGAAATGACTAGGCTGGGTTGTGGGAAGAAGAGGGTTTGATGAGGAGGATGAATAGAAGGGTTTATATATAGGAGAAAACCTGGAGTTACGGAAACGAAGAGTTGTTGCGATTTCGGAATGAAGTCTGCGGCCATGAAAGCCATCAGTTATTCTCCAGCCGATCGGCCATAGCCAACCAGTAAGAAAAGAAAAGTCATGCTTCCTAAAGAAGGAGAGAAGGTACAGGTGGTATTAAAGAAGACTTTTTTTTTAATAGGTATTAAAATTGAATTATAACTAATGAATTTTTAAGAAGAAAAAATTAAGGTTAGAAATTACCTCAGGTTAGAAATTACCTCAGGTCTCAAACAAATACGGGTATTTCTCCCGCATCTCATCTTCTCGCTCCCAGGTAGACTCGCCTGGGGAGTCGTGCCTCCACATAACTCTGACTATGGGAGTCACTGAAGTCCTGGTCCTCTTTTCGTCTCTGTCCAAAATCGCCACTGGCTTCTCTGGTACTGTAAGACTCGGTCCAATCTCCAGCTCCAAGTGATCCAAGATGTGACTCGGATCCGGGATGTAGCGTCTGAGCTGCGAAACGTGGAAGACGTTGTGCACGCCCTCAAGATTAGCTGGTAAAGCTAACCGATACGCCACTTCACCAATTCGGCTCAAAACTTCAAATGGTCCGATGTATCTGGGACTCAGCTTCCCAGCTCTGCCAAATCGGATAGTTCCTCTGGTAGGAGAAATCTTCACAAAGACACTATCTCCTTCTTCAAATTCCAGTGGTCGACGACTGCTATCTGCCCAATGCTTCTGCCTGTCTTGGGCGATCCTTAGCTTGTCTCTAATTACCTTCACTTTCTCTGCTGCGTCAGTCACCATCTCTGGCCCCAGTAGTACTCTTTCTCCTACGTCGTCCCATGCAAGTGGAGTACGGCAACGACGTCCATATAGTGCTTCAAATGGGGTCATACCAATGCTAGCTTGGTAACTGTTGTTGTAGGAGAATTCCACTAAATGTAAGTGATCCTCCCAAGATCCTCCGAATTCCAGGACGCAAGATCTCAGCATATCTTCTAGCGTCTGGATGGTCCTGTCAGATTGTCCATTAGTTTGGGGATGATAGGCTGTGCTGAACTTCAGTTTTGTTCCTAAGCTGTCATGCAAACTCTTCCAAAAATGTGAGGTAAATCTAGTATCTCTGTCAGATACAATACTTACCGGTACTCCATGGATCCGGTAGATGTGTCGCATGTACAGTGCCGCCAACTTCTCAGTAGATAAACCAACCTTGAAGGGAATAAAGTGTGCCGACTTAGTCAGTCGGTCCACAATCACCCAAATGGCGTCCTTCCCTCCTTGGGATCGAGGCAGTCCTGACACAAGGTCCATTGTTATATGCTCCCACTTCCACTCCGGAATGTCCAGCGGCTGTAGAAGTCCTGCGGGTCTCTGTCTGCTAGCCTTCACTTGTGGGCAAATCAAGCATCTAGCCACAAATCTGGATACATCTTTCTTCATTCCATACCACCAAACGATGGTACGCATATCCCGATACATCTTATTAGCTCCAGGATGTATCGAATACTACGACTGGTGTGCTTCCTTCATCAGCTCGTTCTTCAGTTCGCCAGATGGTACGCAAAGCCTCGTACCATTCTTCAGAGCTCCATCACTGGCGATTGAGAAACCCTCAAGTGTTTCCGCCAACACTTGATCTCTCAGCTTGCAAAGTGCCTCGTCTTGAAACTGTGACTCCTTGATCTTGTCCATCAGATACGAGCTCACTTGCAACTTCATCAGTACTGAATCAACATCCAGCTCCATCCTTCTATCTCCAGGCAATATGATCTCCAGTCCAAGCTTCTCAATGTCCTCTAGCAGATGCCGCTCCTTGGTCAAGAACATCGCTACTGGGTATCGACTAAGTGCATCAGCGACCACATTAGCCTTACTCGGGTGGTATTGCAAGTCGATGTCAAAGTCCTTCATTAGTTCCAGCCATCTTCTTTGCCTCATGTTCAACTCCTTCTGAGTAAAAACATACTTCAGACTTTTATGGTCTGTGTAAATCTCTACTCTCTCTCCATACATATAGTGCTTCCATAGCTTTAATACAAAGATGACTGCAGCAAGCTCCAGGTCATATGTGGGATAATTCTTCTCATGGTTTCGTAATTGCCTAGATGCGTAAGCAATCACTTTTCTATTTTGTTGAAGAACACAATCCAGTCCTTTTCCAGAGGCATCACTGTAGATTGAGAAACCACCAGTTCCTGCGGGTAGCGCCATGATTGGTGCAGTGGTAAGCCTCTTCTTCAGCTCCTCAAACGCCGCCTGGCAATCTTCCGTCCAGATGAACTCTTCATTCTTCCGAGTAAGCTTCGTCATTGGTTCAGCAATTCTGGCAAAATCCTTCACAAACTTCCGGTAGTAGCCAGCCAAGCCTAAGAAACTTCTGATCTCAGCAACTGAGCTTGGGGTAGACCACTTCTCCACAGCAGCTATCTTCTTAGGATCCACCGAAATTCCTTCTCCTGTGACAACATGGCCAAGAAAATCCACCTTGTCTAGAAAGAATTCACATTTGGATAGCTTACCATATAACTTCTCTTTTCTCAAAGTTCCCAGAACTTTCCTGAGGTGCTCCTCATGCTCTTCTTCAGTCTTCGAATAGATCAAAATGTCATCAATGAAGACAACAACAAATTGATCTAAGTATTCATGGAAAACCTTGTTCATAAGGTTCATGAATACAGCAGGAGCATTTGTCAGTCCAAACGACATGACCAAGAATTCAAACTACCCATACTTGGTGTTGAACGCCGTCTTAGGAATGTCCTCATTCCTGACCTTGATCTGATGGTAGCCAGATCTGAGATCAATCTTCGAGAACACCTTGGATCCACTGAGTTGGTCAAACAGGTCATCGATCCGGGACAGAGGGTACTTATTCTTGATGGTGATATTGTTCAGCGCCCGATAATCGATGCACATCCTCACAGTTCTGTCCTTCTTGGGAACAAACAAGACAGGTGCTCCCCAGGGTGAAGCTCCGTCTCGGATAAATCCCAAAGTCTTTAGTTCATTGATCTGATCTTTCATCTCCTTGGCCTCCTTCGGGTTGACTCTGTAGCATCCCTTAGAAATAGGGAAAGAGCCGGAGACTAGGTCAATGGTGAACTCTATGTCTCGGTCTGGGGGTAACTCGGGAAGACTATCAGGGAAGACATCCATAAATTCTGCTATTATAGGATGGGGAGATCCGGATTCTTCTGTGATAGAGGTGTAGGTAATACACTCCATATCCTCCAGAGTTCGAGAGATTTCAAATTTCGGCTCTCCAGGTGGGCTGAAGACTACACATCCTCTGTGACAGTCTATCAGCGCATGCTGCTTACTCAACCAGTCCATCCCTAGGACTATATCATAATTGGGTAAGGGCATCACAAGCAAAGGTGCTATGAATTGGTGGCCTGATATGGTGATAGGGCAATTACACGTCTCAGTGATAGGTAGGGGTCCACCACCGGTCATGACTCTACATATCTTCTTTCTAAAACCCATATCTATGTGGTGTACAGAGATGAATTTTGTGGATATGAAACTATATGATGCTCCTGAATCAAATAAAGCTAAGGCAGGATAGGAATGCACATAAATAAAACCTGCGATGACATCAGCTGTAGGTTCCTGCTCTGGCTCTTGTTCCTCTTCTGCTAGGGCAAAAGCTTGTCCAGTCTTTTGTTGATGCTGTCCAAATTGTTGTTGCTGAGTGGGCAGGGGTCCTTTCTGCTGAGTTCCTCCAGTTCGATGGACCGACAAAAGGTAGTCCCTCACTTGGTGGGTGGTAGACCCACAGATAAGACATTGTCCTAGCCTCTTCCTGCAGATATTCGACTGATGTCCTGGCCTCTTACAGAATTCGCAGACAGAAATCTGCCTCTGAGGGGCTTTATCATTGTTCCTCGCTTGCTGATAGGGAGGACGGTTGTTGTTGCTGCTGTTGTTGTTATTAGGCTTCTTCTGATTACCCTGGAAGTTGTTAGTTCCGGGATAATCCCTCTTCAAACGAGCAGGTTGACTCTTCTCTATATCTTGTGCTCGCTCCAGGATCTTCTCATAAGTCTTAGCACCGCCTGAGATCACATGGGTGCGGATCTCTTCTCTTAGCCCATATCTGAACCTTTCAGCATGATCATCAGGGTCAGCCACCAGATTCTTGGCAAAACGGCTGAGTTGGCCGAATTCTGCCGTATATTCACCAACAGTCATATTTCCTTGCTTCAGATTTTGAAATTGCCTCTCCATCTCCCGCAACTCTGATGTTGGGAAGAACTTCTTCTTCAACAACCTCTTGAAGGTGTCCCAGTCAACCTGCCTATCTTGGAGTCGGGGTTCATTTCGATACCAGGTGCTTGCTACATTTTGCAGTTGGAGTCCCACTGCTTCAGCCTTGAGGTCTTCTGGAAGTCGAGCGACGCTTAGAAGATGCTACATATTATCGAGCCATTCATCAGCATAGACGATTCCCTCGGTTCCCTTGAAGGGTCGAGGGTTCTGCTTCTTGAAACTCTCAATATCGCCCATCTTGGCAATATGATTCCCATTAATTAAATGGCTTTAATATTACATAAATTAATCCTTAATTTTATGTTTACCTTGGCAGACCTTGGTTCCTGTTGAACTGCTTCTCCTCTTTCCAGTGCAGCCATTGCCACGCTATGGGCATTCTCCATGCCTTCTCTCATAATGGTCGTCTGTTCGCGATGAGCTTCAGCTTGAGTTCTCTGGGCTTCTAGTACTCCTCTTAGCAGATCTATAAGGTCGGTGGGGTCCACAGGCACCGGTGGAGCAGCTGGAGTGGGCGAAACCACAGGGGGCTGCATCTTCGTCCGGGAAGATGATGGATCCGCCGTTGTATTATGGGGACGGTCGGCCAGCTGCCGAGGTGTCGGATCCGGACTTAATTGGGGAGGTGGGATATGATAGGGTGAAGATACCCCATCGCCAGCAGGATTGGTATTGTCAGTGGTCATTCTCTGGAAGGTTTAGGATATAAACATAAGCAAGGTAGCCTACCAATCTATAATCAAACAAAAATATTTATATATAATTTGGACCTATTATTGTGACAAATATTCTAGTGTTCTAATTATCTCTAGATAGGTTTTTCCTAAGTTGTTGATTTTACCTGCATGGGCCACCACTAAAAACATGTCACGACCCGGTCCCCAAATACTTGGGTCGAATCGGATCATGCCCAGCCTGCACCGTTGATGAGACGGCGGCAGTAAGTTGTAATCCATATGCAGGTAAATCAACAACAAATACTAAGATTGCCACAACTTTTATTTAATGGATAACTTAAAAACTTGTTCTGATACAAAAGATCCATAAACTGAAAATTAACAAAGATCAAACTAAACTCTCAAAGACTAAAGCAGAATCTATGGAGACGCTACTACATCATCATCAGCTGGTAGTACCGCCGGGTATAGATCAGGATCATAATAACTGTTAATCAGCAGCTCCGGGTCGTCAGCAGAACCTACGGTTATCCAGTCAGGAAAGGAGCAAAGTACAATTTATGCTAATCTTGACAATTAATTTAACAATAAAATCATGCACTTTTAAACAGTTTTGAAGATAAACAGTTTTGCAATAATTTCAGTATTGTGATGTGAATAGGCAATGTATATGACCGGCTTGGGTTGTACAGTTGTATCCTATTGCTACGATATGGCTTATCCCCGTGTGTGTGAGGGGTAAGCTAACACAGTTGTTATACTAGTTTGGATGTGGTCATAAACATTACTCTACTCCCCCAGTCCCCAACAGTACAGTCAATACTCCCGAAAGAGTTTGTGTTTAAACAGTGGTTTAAAATTGCAGTGAAGTGATTATTAAATAATTGTAATCAACATAAATGTACTTGCCTTAAAATTGATCGAACTGAAGAGTTGGTACTTCGGGGTTGATGGTCAAAAATTTCCTCGAAACCCTACATTCGGAAATCTGTCTCAGAACCAAACTATTCAGAACTGCCACACTAGTTGCAATATCTAGTTGTTTCCTAGTCAAGTTTTAGTCTTGTTTTAACTAATACAACAAAAGCGCTTACTAGTGCGTTGTCATTTAGAACATTCAATTTATATTTGATTTTCGGGAAAAACTTGTATTTATCAAGTTATTTGGAAAAACTTGGTATTTCATAACTATATAAATATAAAACTAAAATTTTTCTTTTTAATGAGAAATACATGAATTTCTATTTTAAAATTTACAACTTAATTGCTAAGTGACAAAATATTTATTATTATAATCTTTTTTAAAATATAATAAAAAATTATCATTTTTTATTTCTAGTAATCCCACAATCAAAATCATCCAGAGAAATAAAAAAAAATAAAATAAAACCTAAGCAATTACAATTTCACAACCAGAATAAATAAATAGGCTTATGCCTTTACATTCCCAAGAATTAAAATAAGAGAAAATTCGTTAGTCCTGTAAACTGCCTATAAAATTAAATATAAAATATTATTGAGTCTCAGAACTGGTCCAATCGTCATTTTATAGCTAATGCCTCAACGTCCGGACGAAACCGGTTTCGTTTGCACTTAGCCAGGGCCTAATGACCAATACGGTCGTCGCCCAAAATATTTCCAAATTTTATATTTTCCGAAAATCATTTTAAAACTATATAATTAAATTTTATAGAAATTTTGGCAGCATTCCCTCTATTTTCGGGATAACCCAAAACTGGAAAACGTGTCGATTTTTCCTGCAAAATAAATCCCAAACCAGGGATACCCAAATATATCCACAAAACTATTTTCCGAAATAAATTCGAAATCTCGAAATGATATCGGAATTCCAGAAGTAATATCGGAAACTCACAGAACCCTTTCCGAAGGGTTCTCGAAAATTTCGAGAAAAATCACAGAACCAGGTTCTAACCCAAAATAATATCTATAATCACAGAATTACTTCCGAAGCAAAACCAACAGAAACTAACCAAGAACCCAAAATTCTGAATTCCCGAAGGAATCGGTGGACCAGTTTTTCATCATAGACTAAGAGAAACTATGGGATTATCCAGAAGTTACCGAAATCGAAGGAATCCGAAGTGATGCCTCGGACTCGGAACACGCAATTCCGCGGAAATGGAACCGAACTCGGAATCGGTCAACTCCAAACACACCCGAGACTGGCTATTCAGCACTGCGCACGGGTCAGGACTGGTCGACGGAGCACGGCCACGCCTAGGAGCGGATCCGACGGAAACAGCGCCGGAAAACCCTCGAGTCGGGGCGGTGAAGGCGGACCTTCGGTCGCTGGCTAGGGCACGCTTGGGGGCGGCACCTGGGTTCGCATGGATTGGCGACGAGATGTCGGCCTGGAGGGCGGAGCCACGTCGGAGAGGGCCGGCGGAAATAGTTCGGCGGTCGGATGGCCGAGATCCGGCAGTGAGGAACGCCGTAGGGAGCTTGGCCGGAAATGACTAGGCTGGGTTGTGGGAAGAAGAGGGTTTGATGAGGAGGATGAATAGAAGGGTTTATATATAGGAGAAAACCTGGAGTTACGGAAACGAAGAGTTGCTGCGGTTTCGGAATGAAGTCTGCGGCCATGAAAGCCATCAGTTATTCTCCAGCCGATCGGCCATAGCCAACCAGTAAGAAAAGAAAAGTCATGCTTCCTAAAGAAGGAGAGAAGGTACAGGTGGTATTAAAGAAGACTTTTTTTTAATAGGTATTAAAATTGAATTATAACTAATGAATTTTTAAGAAGAAAAATTGGGCTTGGAAATGGGTTTAAGAATAATGGGCTTTAGGAAAATGGCTTTGGGTTTCAAATACTTGGGCTAAACAATTATGGTGGGCTAAAAGAAAATATTAGAAAAAAAACTATAAATAATTTTCTTTTGGAAAAATCTAACTAAACATTACAAAAATAATTTTTAGTTTCAAATTGGGTTCGTGTCTGGTCAGACAGTCAAAATCAAACTCCAGAAAAATAATACTTATTTTCTAAAAAAAATGATTTTTCATAATTAACAGGTTTAATTAAATATTAAATACTATTTAACCTAACTAGAATAATTTATAAACACAATATTTAATTAATTAGAGAAAATACGATTTTTAACAAAATTTCCAGAATTAATTAATTAATTAATTAATTTAAATAATGAACTAAAAATTACGGGTTTCACAATGACCGTGCTTTCCATATTTCTATCGAGACTCCCAAGTAGCGGGACTGGTCTCGGCGACAACCAGTCGCGTGAACTTTCTATCGAGACTCCCAAGTAACGGGACCAGTCTCGGCGACAACCAGTCGCGTGAACTTTCTATACTTTGAAACCCAGGGAACGACTACTGTATAGTCTTCCAGCTTAACTTGAACAAAACGTGTGTTCTTTAAATGTGGCATACTTATCCTCGAACCTACCGTGGCTCGTGCTTTAAACCAACTCGTTTTCCAAGCGACACTACCGCGCAAGTCATACTTTATATGACGAGCCTTGAGATCGTGGGACTATGTGACTTGACAACCGCAGAAAACATGAGACATTGCTTGCTATGACTTCAATAGTCCAGCAAAACTGTTGCCTAACTCAATCGTGCTTCAACTTAATGAGAAAAGGCTATGCCAAGCCTCGTATCTCGGGAACGTGCTGTGCACGCGTTCGACTTGAACAACCAAGTTCGTTGTGTGCCTAAACTTATGTCTTAAGCCGTGCGACGCAACTTAACCCGTGGGACGAGTAAAGGCTATGCCAAGCCTTGGACGATGGGATCGTGCATGTTTTAACAAGCATTTATACATGCGACGCCTATGACTTAGGCTAAGTTCATAGCTTTGTGGCAGCATCGACCCACTTTTCTTCTCTCAAGCCACGGGATGGACCGAGTGTCATTTTGAAAGCACGACGTGCAACACTTCTAAGCCGACCGTGTGACATTTTTCATGTTCTAACTCAATCCGACCCGACTTGGGATTATTCCCTTAGCTATGTGGATTCGTCTCTTTTATTATCAAGCCCACTTGTGCATTTGAAAACTTAATTTTGTTTTATTAGTGTGAAGGCCAAGTTGAGGCAAGTTCATCGAAGCCACCCACCTGAGCGAGGAGTCGCCTCGACCGAGCGGGTCTTCGAGCAGCCATTGTATGGCTAAGTCCGAACGCCGTTGGCGTTTCGATTCCTCCGATTGAGCTGAGCGGGACGGAGCATTACAGTGTGCACAAAGTCCTATGCTTTGCATCGAAGATCGCAAAAGAAGAAGAAAAATGGCGTACACACATAAGTACTCCAATCCAAAACTTTTTTGTTTTGTTTTTTTCTCTATTTTTTCTCTCACATATTTTGTTTTGAGTTTTTTCATGTGAGTCAGTCCATACTTAATCCACTTCGGCCGCTTAAATTCGAATTTTTGGTACTGTTCTTGATACCCATATATCATGTACTAGCTTACGTACATGGAACATATAAAATATACACATACCTCTCGATTCGGTTATTATACATTTTTACTTTTCTGTAAATTTTGCTTAAATTGTGTGCCAAGCGAGAATGAACTTGAATATACTTGCACCAAAACTCTAGAGTTCGCAACCAGCTAGACTTTTCTATGTTGTTTGATCAAAACCTGAGGTTTTATGTGTAAGCATGCAGCATGTTGTTAATTTGGACTCTACCAATTGGTTGGGGTAAGCGTTCTGTTTATTTGGTTTAAATCGAATCGAAATAGTCAAAACTGAATCGAAATTAGCCAAAATCGGAACTGAACTGAACCAAATAATAAATTCGGTTTAAATATTTCTATTCAATAATGGATTGGGTCCAAAGTTGAAATTGTGGTTGAATTGTATTAAAAATTATAATTTTTATACACACATTTGTTGTATTTCAAAGTTGTGTCCAAAGTTGGACTAGTTGTTAAATTATCAAAGTTGGACTTCAAAACATATTCATAAAATTCATTATTCTCAAAATATACTCATTTTTCATCACAAAATATGCATAAAATTAAAGGTATTTATATAATTGTGTAAGTTTTATTCGATTTTTTTATTTTGGACCGAAACTGAAACAAAAACCGAAATTGAATAATTTTATTTTAGTATTTTTAAAACCGAAATCAAATTGTTTTTTTTTTCCTTTCAATCCGAACCGATTCGATTCGGTTAGATTTGATTTTCTGTGGCTATTCTCAATATTCCTCTTTCCAGTAATTGCACATTGGACAAGCTTGTTTGGAAATACACAGTGGATGGTGTTTATACTACAAAATCAGGATACAGGGCTATTCATGAATGCTTACACAAAGATCTCCCTACTTCTGTTGCTCCTGTTTTTAAAGACTGGAAGAAGTTTTGGAAACTCTCTCACATATATCCTCGTGTCCTTCTCTTTGCTTGGCGAGTGCTGACTAATTTCTTACCCACAAAATCAAACATAAATCGGCGCATCCCTGAAATTGCTGCAACGTGCCCTATATGTCAGGTATGTGATGAAACAGCTGACCACCTTATTTTACATTGTTCTATTTCAGGTCAATCTTGGCAATGCAATCCTGCAATTTCCTGTTTGATTCGACCACACACAACTGTGGGCACACTGATGGCTACTCTGTTACAAGTTGGAGACAATGAGGTTATATCAAGTTGCTTATACCAAATGTGGTCCATCTGGAAGGCCAGGAACAACTTCATATTCAATAATGTCAGGATATCTACACCAAAAATCGTCTATGAAGCTAAACTTCTTCAGGAAAAGCATGCAGCTGCATTCGGTTTGAGTCCAGCTTCTCCCATTTTGGACTCTAACAGACCAATTCCTCTAGTACATTGGCAATCACCCGCTCCAGGAAAGTGGAAAATCAATGTTGATGGGGCTTATCTAGATGGCAAGATGGCAGCCTCGGCTATCTTGCGTGATTCGGAAGGTACATTCATCACTGCTTTCTCAAAACGTCAAGAGGGCGGATCACCAACTGAAGCTGAAGCTCTCGGCATCCATTTGGCATTAGTTATTATTGAGAGAAGACACTTGAAGTCCGTCACTATGGAAGGAGACTGCAAAGTCATCATCGACTCCATTTCTCAACAGGAAGACTCCTCTGTTTGGCTCGCTCGACACACTATTGCAAATGCGAAGAATTTTCTTCACTTAAACAAGGGTGTTTCGTTCTCCTACATTCATAGAAATATTAATGTCTGTGCTCATGTATTAGCCACCCACTCTTTACTCAACAACTCTTTGAACTTTCTACAAGTTCATGATATCACCCCTTCATGTATTTCTGATCTTATCATTCGTGATAGATCTGCTTGTAACTCGCTTTTTACTGAATGAATGAATTATGTTGTTTTGTTCAAAAAAAAATTAACCAAGTGGACTGAGTGGTCAAGAAAGAAAGTGGTAACATTCTGAAACTGGAAACTATATCTAATATTATTCTTCCATGGTAGAAAATTTGATGACACTTTGCTTTCCTACTGACACCAAAGTGTATATATGTATAGATATCAGCAGTGAAAGTGGCCCAAAGATGGTAAAGACTATGGATGGACGGATGGAGAGTGGCTGGAAGGAGACTGACTGAATGCATGTGGGTAGTGGCAGAGATTCTACAGCTGCTTTGAAGCGAGACCGTACGGATTGTATGCATGTCTCCTCTCCTCTCCTCTCCTCTCCTCTTATGAATTTTCCTTTTCTCTCGTCTTGTTTATTTAACTGCAGTTACTTTGAGCGGAGACCTTCCTTTCTTTTTTACTGCACTGCTACTGATCACTGGGGGGTCTCTGCATGCATGCATGGATCAGGAAAAAACGATCATCAAGACCAGAGGCCAGCTGATGAATCTTACGGGCGAGCATTATTGGATTTTGGATCGAAAATCGAATCGAACCGAACCGAACTGAATAAGAAATTCTGTTCGGTTTGAAAAAATCGATTCGTTTTTGAAAATACTAAAAAAATTTATTCGATTTCGATTTTAGCTTATAGGTTTCGGACCAAAAACGAATAAGAAATTTTAGTTTATATATATATATATATATATATATATATATATATATATATATAAAGCACAAATAAATCGAAATATTGATTAAACTGAATAAACCAAACCGATTTAATTCGGTTCGGTTTGATTCAGTTATAGGCAAATTCGGTTCGGTTTCGATTTTGTTTATTCAGTTTTCGGTTATTCGGTTCTGTTTGAACCGAATTAACCGAATGCTCACCCTACTGATGATGGCTTTCAAATGAGGAATCTGTGACTACGTACGAGGGCTAGCTACCACGCTTCTCTATGTACGAGGGAACCGTGCACGCAAAACCGAGGACACGTGGTGGTTCCTCACTATCAAAATATCTCATATTAGCGATACCTAACGCCGCTAAACAGCAAAAAAACGTCGCTAACTTCTGACAGCGACGTTTTTAGAGACGTTTCGCACTACAAAAATTTGTCAGATTAGCGACGTGTAAAAATGTCGCTAACCTCGGTGAAAACGTCGCTAAATTAATTTAGCGACGTTTAGGACGACGTTTCAGGAACGACGGAAAAAAACGTATCGCTAAACGAGAAAACGTCGCAAAACGTCGCTAGGACGACGTTAGTTGGCGACATTATTAACGTCGCCAATTAGCGATGTTATTTGCGACGTTTTAACGTTGACGCTAATTAGCGACGTAAAAGGCGACGTTAGGGCGAGGTTGCCGTTTAGCGACACTATTGCGACGTTTTCGGCGACGACGTGCTGACATAAGATTTGGTGCCACGTGTTGCCACGTCAGCATTTAGCGACGCTTTAGCGACATTTATTAACGTCGCTAAAATTTAGCGACGAATATGAACGTCGCTAAAAACGTCGCTAAGTTCAAAAAAATAGGTTCCAGAATGCAAATGGAGCTGGAGCCTGAGCCAAAATACAGAATACAAAATAAAAAAATACAGAATCCAATCCCTGGGTTCGTCGACCCCCTCGGTGGAACTCTCAACACCGGCACGTACAATACATTCCAGAATATACAAAAAATATAAAGAAAAAATAATATCCGCAACGAACAATGTCAATATATAATATCCTGAACAAACCAAATCAATATCCGCAAATACGTACAAACTCAATATCCTCAACAAAAAAACTGAATATCCCCAAATACATACAAAGTCAAAGATATAGTACAGTCCAAAAATGCAAAAACAAAACTACTGATCGCCTGGAGCTGGAGCTGGACCCGGTGCTGGAGGAGGAGCGCCACCAGATGACTGTCGTCGCAACGTCAGGATCGTCTGATACTCCTCCGGTGACAACAGGTGGACGAGCATGTCCTCCCGTGCACCGCCGGATGTAGACGATGCTCCCGGCGTACCAGCAGACGGTCGCTTCGTAGCCATCTCCTGGAAATGCTGCATCTGCTCGACTAACCGCTGCGTAGCGCGGGTCATTTGTCGCATCGCCTCCGTAGTCTCCTCAAGCCTCTCGAAGCGTGAGATGAGCGCAGAATCATCTATATGCGGCCCCCATCATCTGCAGCATCTCGTCATGCAGAGCTACGATCTGCGCATCGACACTATGCTGGTGGCGGAGCGACTCCTCAGTCTGTGCGGGGCCGGGCACACTAGTGGCGGTCGCAGAGGCCTGTGACGCAATGAAGGCACCATAGGAGCCCGTACCATAGTACGTACCCCTATGCATGCCACCAACGACCCTCATCCACAGCTCGTCATCAGACTGAGCTGCGGCGGCCGGGGACTGCTGGGAAGTGCTAGCACCAGCTCCCTCTGACCGTGTCGGCCCGGCCTCCCTAAGCCTCAAAAACTCGGCCTAGAAATAACATCTATATGAATTCTCACGTGGTCGCTAAAAATTAATACTAATGCACTAGCATTAAGTAAAACTTCTAAAACTCGGCCTAGAAATAACATCTATATGAATTTTTTACGTAACTAAAAATTAATATTAATGAACTAACATTAAGTAAAACTTACGTAGGTGTCACAGGCCTTGTCGTCTACGAACCGCTCCCCCTTCGTGTGCGTGGTGAGGAACAAGGTCACCATATTCGGGTCTTCTCCCGATTCAACATGTTACGAAATTATTATATGATTTGTCAGTTAAGTTGAAAGAAATATATTACTATAAAGTATTAATTATGAGTATACGGCGAGATACGTACCATATGGGTGAAGAAATCCATGATGGACCGTGATCCACCACACTAATGTGACCCCGCCTGTCGCGCTCTTTTAGACTTCGCGGACTTCTCCTTGTAGGCTCTCCTCTAATCTCATCTTCATTACCGCCCAGTCGGCGACAGAGATCCAACCCTGAATTGGCTCTCCCCGGCGGTCGCGATTCTTTTGGTCGAGGATCGCGTCCCTAATGAGCTTGCTGGCGATGCTGGAAAATATAGCCTCGACAGCAACGACGCGGTGGGGAGGGAAGAAGTAAGTCCGCTGAAAAAAATCATAGAAGTACATAAGTTATTATAACATAACATACTAAATGTTAAAAGGAAATAAACTTTTATGTACCGAAAAGTGCTCAAACCAGAAGGCCTTCCTGTCGGCCGGGACATCCCTCCAGTTGATCCAGGGCCCGCCGTAGTTCTGTCCCAGGAATGTACCCAGCGACCGGTGTATGGAGGAGGGATGATACTTGTAAAATAGAAATTAAAATTTATTAAACAAGTTTAAAATAAATTTAAACTAATTAAATACAATAATTTTACTTACCGCCTTGTCCGAGTACAGGCCCAAATCTCCAACCTTAGATCCCCCTCCGGGCGACACGGAGGATCCGTCTCAAATGGGAGCTGCACTATGCCCCTGCCCCGCCCCCTGCCCCTGCCCGCATCCTGCCCCTCGGCCTCGGCCTCGCCCTCGCCCTCGACGTGGGCCTCGCCATCGCCCTCGACCTCGACGTGAGCCTCGGCCTCGGCCTGCTCCTCAATAGTGGGGTCGCCTCTGGAATACTCGACGGTACTGGATGCGTAGAAGAAGAAGGCCCTAGCCTCGAACTGCTAGAGCCGGGTATGGAGGTACTGCCGGCGACTAGACCGCTAGTGTATACTGGAGTGCGGGGGGATGAGGAGTCGGTAGGAGTGGTAGATTGAGACTGTCGGGGTCGTCGACTCCCACCAGCACCGGAACCAAATGATCCACGTCGAGCCATATCTGAAAAAATACAGAAGTATACCATACTACATCTTAAAAAAAAATAAAAGTATACCATACTATAGCCAGGAAACGTCGCTAAGTAAACCATACTATATCTGAAAAAACAAAAGTAAACCATACTACATCTGAAAATGTCGCTTATTAACGTCGCTAAAATAAAAGTAAACCATACTACATCTGAAAAAAAGAAGTAAACCATACTACATCTAAAAATTAAACATATTTAATCCTCTTCTAAAAATTTATCTTGTTCCGATTCCTCTCCGTGTGCGGTCCATTGGTAGTAATTCGGAAGGAAACCCTTTGTGTATAAATGATACGTCACATCCAATTCTGGTTGAAACTTTATGTTCCGACATTTTGCACACGGGCACTTAATGTCCATGCCGTCCATGGATTGAGGAAATGCCTTCGTGAATTGTAGGAATTGTTCTACTCCGACGATGTATTCATCTCGCACACCGCATCTGTCATCTCGAATGCGGTTGTACATCCACGAACGGTCTAGCAGATACATGGATATAGCCATTTCTAGATATCTGCAAATATGAATAAACTTCAAAACTAAAACGAATATACTACATACTACATACTACGGCCGTGACTCGGGACCATTCCTATGAGTCGGGACCATTCCTACTACATACTACATACTAAAACGAATAAACTTCAAAACTAAAACGAATATACTACAAACTAAAACGAATATACTACATACGACGGCCGTGACTCGGGACCATTCCTATGAGTATCGGGATCAAGGAAACTACGTGTTACAAATATCGGCACTATCGGTACGTGTTACAAATGTCGGCACTATCGTGCTACAAATTAACCAACCAACAAAACTACGTGTTACAAATATCGGCACTATCGGTACGTGGTTTCGAATCGAAGGATCACATTTTTCGGTGTCAGAAAACAAATAAATATTACTAAATTATCAGTTGTTTTGGCACTATCGGTGCCCCTGACCCAGCCCTCCCGTACCCCTCCCCCCTACACCACCCCTAACCCTAACCCGAACCCTATTCCTAACCCCTCCCCCACCAGCCCCAGCCCCCCTCCCCTCCCCAGCCCCCCCAACCCCTACACCACCCCTAACACTAACCTGAACCCTATCCCCAACCCCTCCCCCACCATCCCCCCTTCCCTTCCAAGCCCCCCCACCCTCACCCTCCAGCCGCCCTCACCCCCCCTCCTGTCACGCCCCGAGTCGACAAGCCGTTCGTCCCCGGTATTACTTTGCCGATTCGATCGTCCTCGCTAAGGCGTGATGCAGCACGAGCCTGGAGTTGCGCTCGTGCAAGGCAAGATGACAAGTTCTCAAATGGTTATCTTTTGATTTTGATATTAATACGCCAAGTCGAAACTTCACAAATCACATCAGAATATAAGACGCAGTATAGGAAGATAAAAATGCTTTTCATTCATAGCTTGCAACGAAGTGCAAGTCGTAATTTACATTGGATGCCGTTGCGGCTATATTGATTAAAAACATAAGGAAATACATTCGACAAGTTGCCTGAACTAATGCTTGTCGTCCCATACATTTGCCCCTTTATACATAAGCCGTCGACTTGAATTGGCTTCAAAATACTTCAGCATAGGAAGAGCTTCAAAACGCCTCTCTGTAATTCAGCTCCAGTTTAGTTGGGCACGCCCGTCGCACCTGGGGAAATTGGGGGAATGGGATTAGCACACTTGCTAAGTGGACGAGACGGACCCACTCGTCTAAACCGACTCTGATTGTTAGGGTAGGCATGCTTTAGAGTTGTCTTTCTATTAGAACTAAATGAATTCAGTTCATATTCGATAGCCATCTTTGCGTAATAAAGCATACAGTGAACCATAGTAGTTTATTATATTTTTTACGACGGCCGTGCTCGTCCCTGCATAAAAACAGAGATAATATTTACACCTGCATAAGACAATAGGTGAGCATTCTACTATCTTATATGCGGTCATTGATGTTACACATCACGTGGGACTTTATATGGCATTACGACGTGCCTGTCAGCGTGGGTTGCAAGCCCTGCTGCAGGTCTCGTAATGCCTCGCGTCGAAGTACGACTTTAATTTTTCCTCCAAGGTCGATTCAGTTTCGATGCCCCGGATACCGCATCGAGGAAAGATCAACTTGTGCACAAGCCGTCCATGACCATGCCAATGCGTGAACAGTTTAATATGTGCAAGCAGTTTGTATAGCGCGGACAGTATTGAACGACATTATCATTTTCCCCCAACTCATGCAACAATTCATTTTCTCCGAAACCATACTCTCGATTTAGCGTCCCGCAGGCACCAAATTGTCCGAGGCATCAAATCCCATAATCAACGTTTCATAATATTTTGCAGCACTTGAAATAGTCTATCTTTTTCCAAAAACCTTAAACTTTCTGAGTTATGTGATAAACTTGTATTTTTTAGAGTAGATTACTCTAAAATGATACATTTTTCTCGAGTTCTTGACTTAGTGGATTGGCATACAATTAACTTGGCATGGTTCGATTTGAATGAATTCGAGGCAAGGAATAAGTTTGTGGGACAGAGTAGAAAATAAGGGGCCGAATCACCCACCGATTACTTTGCTTCGTGCAGGTCGTCGAAGCGCTACGTAACGTCAATCTTTAGTTACGCGAGCTCCTGCAATGCATCAACACTTTGTTAGATTTCCTTCTTTTCCCTTGCATCAAAATTTGTAATTGCATCCTTGAAAACGACGCGAAAGCACTTCAATCAAGCCCAGCGGCAAAGCTCCAAGAAAACCATACAGCGGTCTAGTCCCGTCGAAGGGACTCTTATAAAGAGCTCACGCGCCGAGACGCAGCCGCTGCATCTAGGACTTATTCCAACAGAAGTCGTTCCATTAGTTGGATCGATTCTCGTAACTTCCGTCCAAATCGATTTGAATCGATGCCGCAAGGCGTTATCGTTTACCAAGCTTAGCGATCGAGTCAGATGGCCATCTAAGTTTCCGACCGATCTGACTCGGCGCAAGCATATTATGAAGTTCCGTCGCCTATCGAAAGCGGGGCGCTACATAATATACCACTAAGAAAAAGTTTCGTCCTGAAACTTAAGAACAAGGGTCTGACCTTAATTTAGACGAACAACGCAGGGTACTTCTCTTTCATCTCCGCCTCCATCTCCCACATCGACTCCTCGACTGAATGGTTCCGCCAAAGCACACGGACCAAGGACATCGACCGATTTCGTAGCACCTTCTCCTTGCGGTCCAAAATTTGAATAGGCTCCTCCGAGTAAGACAAGTCAGTACGTAGATCCAACTGATCGAAGCTAACCACATGACTTGGATCGTGCACGTATTTTCGAAGTTGTGAAACGTGGAAAACATCGTGCACATCAGCTAAGGCAGGAGGTAGTGCGATCTGATAAGCAACCGTCGCAACTCGCTCAATGATCTCGAAGGGGCCTACAAATCTCAGGCTCAACTTGTCTTTAACGCCGAACCGCATCACACCGCACATGGGTGTTACTTTCAGAAACACATGGTTCCCGACCAAGAACTCTAGCGGTCGTCGACGAAGATCTGCATAGCTCTTTTGTCGACTTTGTGCGATGCGGAGTCTATCTCGAATCAAGCGAACCTTTTCGACGGCCTGCTCCACCAGTTCCGGTCCAAGCACTTGTCGCTCTCCGACTTCATCCCAGCATATCGGCGAACGGCACTTCCTTCCGTAGAGAACTTCGTATGGAGCCATCTGAATGCTCGACTGATAACTGTTGTTATACACAAACTCCGCAAGCGACAAATGCGTATCCCAACTAGTCTTTAGGTCGATCGCACACAGACGCAACATATCTTCTAAGATCTGATTGACCCTCTCCGTCTGACCGTCTGTTTGGGGATGGTATGCCGAACTAAAGTTCAGTTTGGTCCCCATCGCCGCTTGGAGGCTCGTCCAGAAATACGATAGGAATCGCCCGTCTCTGTCCGAAATTATTGAGGCCGGTACCCCGTACAGTCGAACAATCTCATCGACGTAGATTCGTGCTAACCGATCGACGCTCCATCCTACTTTGATTGCGATGAAGTGAGCCGACTTGGTCAATCTATCAACAATGACCCAAATCGCATCATTCCCCCGCAGCGTCTTCGAAAATCCCACAATGAAATCCATCAAGATATTGTCCCACTTCCACTCGGAAATGGCGATGTTCTGCAGCTCTCCGCCTGGCCTCTGGTGTTCTGCCTTCACCTGCTGACACGCCATGCATTATGATACGAACGTAGCCACATCTTTCTTCATGCCGTGCCACCAAAAGTTTGTGCGCAAGTCCTTGTACATCTTGGTGCTTCCAGGATGTAACGAGTACTTCGCATAATGTACCTCCGTCGGAATTTCTTTTCTGAGTTCGGCAGTTTCAGGATTGCAGAGCCTTCCCTTTAGTCGCATCGTCCCGTCTCCGTCTTCCGTAAAGTCAGTCGCCCTTCCCGTTGAAATCAGCTCGCGCATTTTCTTTAGGAATGAGTCGTCCTCCTGTGCGGTCTTTATCTTGCTAAGCAGGCTCGATCCTAACTTCAGTTGAGTTAGGTGCAGGTGTCGATACTCAATTCCGAGTTCGATATCCATCGCTTCAAGGTCTCACCGTATTTTCTTGTTTATGGCCAGTGTTCCCATAAACATTCTGCTGAGTGCGTCGGCCACCATGTTTCCCTTGCCCGACGTATACTCGATCGTTAGTTCGTAATCTTTTATGAGTTCGAGCCAACGTAGCTGTCGTAGGTTGAGTTCCCGTTGCGTAAATAAGTACTTCAGGCTTTTGTGATCTGTGTAGATTCTGCATGCCACACCATAGAGGTAGTGCCGCCATAACTTCAACGTAAAGACGATCGCCGCCAATTCTAGGTCGTGCGTCGGGTAGTTTTTCTCGTGCTGCTTCAACTGCCGTGAAGCATAGGAGATGACTTTGTCTCTCTGCATAAGTACGCACCCGAGGCCAGTTCCCGACGCGTCGCTGAATATCTGAAAGCCTTCTGGACCGTCTGGAAGTGCAAGGATCGAAGCTGAGACGAGCCGTTGCTTCAACTCTAGAAAGCTGGATTCACAGTCGTCGCTCTATTCAAATACTACTCCCTTCTGGGTGAGGCGAGTCAGAGGCGATGCTAGTTTTGAAAAGCTTCGTACGAACCTACGATAATAGCCCGCTAAGCCCAAGAAACTCCGAATGTCGCTAGCCGAAGCAGGTCGTTTCCAATCTACCACCGCATCAATCTTCTTTGGGTCCACCGCGACACCTTCGGCAGAGATTACATGCCCGAGGAATGTCAGGCTACTCATCCAGAACTCGCATTTCTCTGCTTGGCGTATAATTTGTTTTCACGCAGAATCTGCAGTACCGTCTTCAAATGTTCCGTATGTTCTTCACGATTCTTTGAGTAGACAAGGATATCGTCGATGAATACGACTACAAATTTATCTATTTGAGGTCGGAAGACTCGGTTCATCAGATCCATGAACGCGGCAGGGGCATTCGTCAAACCGAACGGCATGACGAGGAATTCGTAATGACCATATCGAGTACGGAAGGCAGACTTCGATATGTCGTCGATCTTGATCTTCAATTGATGATAGCCTGAACGAAGATCATTTTTTGAAAATACTGACGCGCCTTGCAGTTGGTCAAACAAGTCGTCGATTCGTGGCAAAGGATACTTGTTTCACACGGTCGCCTTGTTGAGTTCCCTATAGTCGATGCATAGCCGCAACGACCCATCCTTCTTCTTCACGAACAGTACGGGAGCTCCCCACGGAGAGATGCTAGGGCAAATAAATTCACGGTCTAGCAACTCTTGTAATTGCACCTTCAGCTCCTTCAGTTCTGCTGGAGCCATTCGGTAAGACGACTTTGATATCGGCCGTGTATCCGGAAAGGTGTCGATGCTGAATTCAATTTCTCGATCCGACGGCATCCCGGACATCTCGTCAGGAAAAATGTCAGGAAAATCTGCCACAACATCAGTCTGCATTGTGTTTGTATTATCCGTCTGCGTGTCTCGAACTGATGCCAAGTATCCCGTGTAGTCGGAATGCAGCATACGCCTTATCGAGATTACCGATACCATCATCGCCGTCTTCGAGGCCGTACCGCACGAATATGAGAACTCTGTCTCGCCAGGAAGATGAAACACCACTCTTTTCTTCGCACACTCGATCGTTGTACGACAAGCGCCCAACCAATCCATGTCCAGGATTATGTCGTAATCTTTGATGTCTAGCACGACGGCATCCAAGGATAGATATCTTCCCCCGACGCAAATGTGGCCATCCCTACAAATAAAGTTCGCAGACATATCGACTCCCGACGGAGTGCTAATGCTAATATTTATATCTAGTGATTGCATGGTTATTTTATTTTCTTTCGCAAAATCAGCAGATATAAAGCTATGCATCGCACCCGAATCGAATAGGACTCAAGCAGGTATACTTTTGTAGAGTAATATACCTGTTATAATAGTATCGGACGCGTACGCCTCGTCCCGAGTTAAGGCATAAACTCGGCCTTGAGCTCCGTGGCGTTGGTTCTGCTGGTTGATGGGCACTGCATTTGCGCCTTGCAGCATCGGCGCTTTGTGCGGATTCGGAACGTTCATTGGTGGGTTATGTTGGATCAGAACAGTTCTCGTACATTGCGACTTTGAATGGCCCTTCTCGCCACACCCGTAACATATTCTGTGGTAACAATCACTCTGGCGATGCCCATCCCTGCGACAGATATTGCAGTATAATCCCGAAAATGGACGTCGATTCTCAGACGTGTTTGGACGCTTGTGTACTCCCGATCCTCCAGCATCATTAAGACGCTTGTTGAAATTGTTGCGAACGACAGACACGGCCCTTTGTGACATGCGGCTAAAGATCCGTTCACTATCAAGTACGGCTTCGTAGGATTCACGATAAGTTTGGCATCGTTGGTTCATGACTGTCACGACCTGCACCCTGATTAGGGGCACGAGAAGTGGTTACGTCCAGCCTACGCCGCAGCATCGGCGGTAGAACGCTGTCTAGGTTGTCTACAAAACTACACTAAACAGATAAAGGTACCTGTACAGTATATACACTCCGAATGGAGGTGACATAGCAATACTGTCTCAATCACATAAACAAACTAGGATAGATAGCACGAGAGAAAATATGATAGATGAAGCAGGAAATAAGTTCGAGATCCACACAAGTCCAAGACTAAACATAACATCACAGAATATAATATAATACTACAGTCTGAAAAGTACTAGCTGGCTCGCAGGCCAGGCAAACCTAACTAAACTATACTACTCAGGGTGAGCAAAGTCTAGTGGCTCTACTAACAAGCCACGGTCCAAGTCTACTCTATCTAACCCAACCCCATAGTAGGTCGGGCAATCAGCCTCTGAATCATCTGTAATATATCATAACGGTATCCTGTCAGGAAAATGAGCAAGTACAAACACCAACAGCAGTTCCATGTGAATTGACAAAAGCTATAAGAGACAGCATAATGAAATACAAGACAAAATCAACTGGAAATACATATCATGATGAGAGTACTGAAAAGGACGATAAAACATAGATATAGGATGACTTGGGAACTATTCGGAAGCCGAGTTACAACCCTTAAACCAAACAAGGACCGGGGTTGTAACCCTTCTCCCGAACAGAACCTAGTCACCCAAGATAATAAATATAAAAAGGTGCCTTGAATTATTAGTACGTCATGTGATCGTCTTGGGAAAGGCTTTCCATCTGACCGACTAAGAACCATAAAATAGAAACGATAAGGCCGGTCACCATGGAAAGCCATAACCGTAGGGTGAGGCTTTACCCGTCGTGAGGTGAGGGTATAGCTATTAACCATGAGTACCATAGAACCATGTGGGAATTGATCACACAACCACTAATAACTCCCCCATCCCCGAATAGTACAATGGATCTGGACATGACACGTTATGACACGGGATTCCACAAGAGGGTAGCAAGTCCCCTTTGAAATCGGTGTCTATACCAATACACTGAAATAAGACGGAATATGTACCAATATACCATGTAACTCTAGGAATAACATCCCATGTCATGATCCAACATATACTAGTCCGTGAACTGTCGTGACTGGAAATCGAGTATAACACTACAACTGAATCAGATATAGCAGATATCAAGACAATGAAAACTATCAGTGAATGTACTCGCCTGTCGTCCTGAGCTGTATGGTATATCAATGCTCAGAGCGGTATCAGAAGACCTAAATATGAGATACTGTAAGTTAATTTAGGTTTAAACAAGTTTAGGAATGATTTACAATGAATGATATGCAATCTAGGTCAAACTAGGTCTCACTGAGTCACACTAAGTCCTGTCAAGTCAATCTAGGTCAAATCAAGTTATATCAAGTCAATCTAAGCCTAACCAAGTCAATCCTAGGTCATACCAGGCATCACGGGTCAAAACAAGTCGAAGAAAGTCAAACGGGATCAAGAGTTGGCCTACAGTTGACTTTTGGTCAACTGGTCAACTCTAGTTTGGATTTGATGAAATCTAGACAAAGTGTTGACTCACGGTTGACTTTTGGGTAAAAAGTCAACTCTGGGTCAACCGAGCCAAAAATCGGCTCAAATATGACATTTGTGGGGTGTACCCAACATGCCACCCAAGTTTCAAGTCAATCCGACTACCCGAACTCCGATTCATTCTCCAACTCCTATTCTCCTCCTCATTCTCCTTCCCATTCTCCTTCTCATTCTCCTTTCTATTCTCCTTCCTATTCTCCTTCTCATTCTCCTTCCTATTTTCTATTCTCCTTCCCATTCTCCTTCCTATTTCCTATTCTCCTTCCTCATTCTCCTTCCCATTCTCCTCATTCTCCTTCCTATTTCCTATTCTCCTTCCTCATTCTCCTTCCCATTCTCCTTCCTATTCTCCTTCCTATTTCCTATTCTCCTTCCTCATTCTCCTTCCTATTTTCTATTCTCCTTCCCATTCTCCTTCCTATTTCCTATTCTCCTTCCTCATTCTCCTTCCCATTCTCCTCATTCTCCTTCCTATTTTCTATTCTCCTTCCTCATTCTCCTTCCCATTCTCCTTCCTATTCTCCTTCCTATTTCCTATTCTCCTTCCTCATTCTCCTTCCCATTCTCCTTCCTATTCTCCTTCCTATTTCCTATTCTCCTTCCTTATTCTCCTCATTCTCCTTCCTATTTCCTATTCTCCTTCCTCATTCTCCTTCCCATTCTCCTTCCTATTCTCCTTCCTATTTCCTATTCTCCTTCCTCATTCTCCTTCCCATTCTCCTCATTCTCCTTCCTATTTCCTATACACACACATATGTATATCTGGACACTCACACACACACGCATACTTACAGACAACACAACACACACCAATACATAATAAATATACACACATAAATACACATGTATATATATATATATATATATGTATATATATATATATATACCACTCTCAAAAAGATTAAATCCTAATAAATCCTTAACCTAATTTTCTATGGAAAACCTACAAAGTTGTGGGCAAATGGAAGAGAATCTTCTCCTCTCCATTTAATGTGGAAGAACTATATGCAAAAGAGAATTAATGGAGGAAATAAAATCATACCTAAGAGGAGGTTGGAGGAAAAGCTTGGAAAGAAAGAAATGAATTTGGAAGAGAGGGAGAGAGTATAGCTTAGTAAAGAAGAAAGAGAGGGGGGGGGGGGGGGCTAGTCATGGTCGGCCAAGCATGTAGGTTTTGTCCTATTTGGATAATTACAAGTTTGCCCTCCAAAGGTTTAAATAGCTAATAAATATGAAAGGGTCAAGCCGGGGGTAGTTTAGTCAAACCGAAACCACTAATCTATAACTAAATATTAACTAAAATAATAGTCTAGTCTCTAACCAAAATATCTAACATGTGGGCCATGGCTAACTAGTGTGTGGGCCCGCTAAGGTCAAAATACCCCGGGTCCCCGAAACAAGTCAAAACAAGTCAGAAAGAGTTGAAATTCGAACCCGATTCAAATAACCCCAAAATAATACAAATAATAATTAAATAATTCCAAAATAATTTTTAAAGTAGAAAATTACAAAAATACCCCTGTTTCTGGAAACTGGGGGTGACAAATCTATCCATCTAAAAAAAAATTTCGTCCTCGAAATTGAAGACCAAACAATAGTAAAATATCAAAATCAAAAGTCATGGCTTAAAAATTTAAAATGATTAAAATCTCAAAAATCAAAGCATGAATTAAATGACTAAAATTATAAAATTTAAAATTACTCTCAAATAGAAACTGGGTGCGATAAGTCTATCCACCTAAAAAGAATCCATCCTCCAAAAATTAAAACAAAGTAAACACAGAAAAATCATGCAGTTCGATAATCGTATGCGTCTGTCCAATCATCATGATACTCAGAATCTCCGTCATGCCAGTGAGCAAGGCTACGATAATCACAGAGTCCTCAGCTACGGTACATACCTCTAAAATTATGGTATTTAAAATTTTCGCATTGCCGCTAGCTTGGCAGCGAAAACCTTAAATTCCCACACCCGAGAAATACGTCCATAGTCCGACTATATGTCCTCACTCTGCCTGCTAGCATGACCCTAGAGGATTCTAAAATCTCATAATCGAGGCGACCTAGCCCATACGACTTATCTCAGAAGAAAATCACATCACAGAACAATTTTATCCAATCGATCATGAACAGATAGAATCGAATTTCAAACAGTTTATAATTAAGGAAGCAAATGCGAAAATGAGATCGAAAGATTGGAACCTGCACTCTGCTCTGCTACTGCCTGAGTGGGCTTAACTGTCATGGCGAAAGCTCGCCCCTGGTGGCCTCCTCTAGCCTGCCACACTCTGTCCCGGCCAGCCTGTCTGGCTGCACGGGCTGCACAGTTCTTCATCTGGTGGTCTGGAGCTCCACAAAATAAACAAACTCCCAGCTTCATCCTACAAACATCCCGGGTGTGCCCTATCTTCTTGCAGAAAGCACACTGGACGACCTGTCTCTTGCCCTGACCCTGCTGTTGGTCGTCACGTGCTAGTACCTGACGTACTCTGTCCGCACGGGCTCCCTTCAGGTGCTGCTGAAAATACTGCTGCTGCGTCTGAAGTGGAGGAGCTCTCCGCTGAACTGCTGGTCCTCTGGCCGGCTGTGCTCTGTCCTGAACTCCTCGGGCTCCCCGGGAACGGCAGTCCTTCAGCTGGTGATCGGACGCCCCACAGTATAAACAGGCGCCCGATCTCTTCCTGCACACCTCTACAGTGTGCCCTGGCCTCCTACAAAAATGGCACTGTGCTGCTGGCCTCTGTCTCTGACACTGATACTGAACTGGGGTATCCTGAACTGTACCCGGTACAACCCTCTCCACTGCTGCCATGGCTAACTGGTGCGAGTTCTCCATGGTCTGTCTCAGCACCTCTGTCTGGCGCTGCTGCGTCTGCAATATCTGCTGCAGGAGTGCCATCATCCCCTGGGTGTCTGTCGGTAACTGGGGCGGCGGTGGAAGAATGTCCGGGATGACCATAGACGGTCCTGCTGCTGAAGGTGGAAGACCTCCAGGGATCGTCGCTGCTGGTACTGTTGCTGCTGCTCCCACCGGAAGGGCAGGAACTGATGGGGCTGCTCCCCCAGCTGGAGGTGGAAGACCTCCGGGAACTGCCACTGCTACTCCTGCCTGAAGGGCAGGAACTGATGCCGCTGCACTCTCGACTGTCGGTCCCGTAGCCGGAGGTGGAAGACCTCCCTGATCTGACCTCTCTGGAACTGCGCTAGAATCCGCTGCTGGAGAACGAGTGATTGTCATCCTGAAGACGAATTGAACCCAAGAGATCAATATGGCACATGATAGGACATTATCAAAGGAGGACAATTGAATTCAAATACAAGAAGAGTTGTCATGGTAATCAAAAGATCAGAGTTTTTCCTAAAAATGTGATTGAGTAACTCCTATCATACCCTAGATCCTATGTCCTAATCGCAGGCTCGTAATTAGCACTCTAAGTCGAGCACCATTACGAGATCGTACTAATTGCGACATCGACCTTGCATGGGCCGCCACAAAAACGTGTCACGACCCGCACCCTGATTAGGGGCACGAGAAGTGGTTACGTCCAGCCTACGCCGCAGCATCGGCGGTAGAACGCTGTCTAGGTTGTCTACAAAACTACACTAAACAGATAAAGGTACCTGTACAGTATATACACTCCGAATGGAGGTGACATAGCAATACTGTCTCAATCACATAAACAAACTAGGATAGATAGCACGAGAGAAAATATGATAGATGAAGCAGGAAATAAGTTCGAGATCCACACAAGTCCAAGACTAAACATAACATCACAGAATATAATATAATACTACAGTCTGAAAAGTACTAGCTGGCTCGCAGGCCAGGCAAACCTAACTAAACTATACTACTCAGGGTGAGCAAAGTCTAGTGGCTCTACTAACAAGCCACGGTCCAAGTCTACTCTATCTAACCCAACCCCATAGTAGGTCGGGCAATCAGCCTCTGAATCATCTGTAATATATCATAACGGTATCCTGTCAGGAAAATGAGCAAGTACAAACACCAACAGCAGTTCCATGTGAATTGACAAAAGCTATAAGAGACAGCATAATGAAATACAAGACAAAATCAACTGGAAATACATATCATGATGAGAGTACTGAAAAGGACGATAAAACATAGATATAGGATGACTTGGGAACTATTCGGAAGCCGAGTTACAACCCTTAAACCAAACAAGGACCGGGGTTGTAACCCTTCTCCCGAACAGAACCTAGTCACCCAAGATAATAAATATAAAAAGGTGCCTTGAATTATTAGTACGTCATGTGATCGGCTTGGGAAAGGCTTTCCATCTGACCGACTAAGAACCATAAAATAGAAACGATAAGGCCGGTCACCATGGAAAGCCATAACCGTAGGGTGAGGCTTTACCCGTCGTGAGGTGAGGGTATAGCTATTAACCATGAGTACCATAGAACCATGTGGGAATTGATCACACAACCACTAATAACTCCCCCATCCCCGAATAGTACAATGGATCTGGACATGACACGTTATGACACGGGATTCCACAAGAGGGTAGCAAGTCCCCTTTGAAATCGGTGTCTATACCAATACACTGAAATAAGACGGAATATGTACCAATATACCATGTAACTCTAGGAATAACATCCCATGTCATGATCCAACATATACTAGTCCGTGAACTGTCGTGACTGGAAATCGAGTATAACACTACAACTGAATCAGATATAGCAGATATCAAGACAATGAAAACTATCAGTGAATGTACTCGCCTGTCGTCCTGAGCTGTATGGTATATCAATGCTCAGAGCGGTATCAGAAGACCTAAATATGAGATACTGTAAGTTAATTTAGGTTTAAACAAGTTTAGGAATGATTTACAATGAATGATATGCAATCTAGGTCAAACTAGGTCTCACTGAGTCACACTAAGTCCTGTCAAGTCAATCTAGGTCAAATCAAGTTATATCAAGTCAATCTAAGCCTAACCAAGTCAATCCTAGGTCATACCAGGCATCACGGGTCAAAACAAGTCGAAGAAAGTCAAACGGGATCAAGAGTTGGCCTACAGTTGACTTTTGGTCAACTGGTCAACTCTAGTTTGGATTTGATGAAATCTAGACAAAGTATTGACTCACGATTGACTTTTGGGTAAAAAGTCAACTCTGGGTCAACCGAGCCAAAAATCGGCTCAAATATGACATTTGTGGGGTGTACCCAACATGCCACCCAAGTTTCAAGTCAATCCGACTACCCGAACTCCGATTCATTCTCCAACTCCTATTCTCCTCCTCATTCTCCTTCCCATTCTCCTTCTCATTCTCCTTTCTATTCTCCTTCCTATTCTCCTTCTCATTCTCCTTCCTATTTTCTATTCTCCTTCCCATTCTCCTTCCTATTTCCTATTCTCCTTCCTCATTCTCCTTCCCATTCTCCTCATTCTCCTTCCTATTTCCTATTCTCCTTCCTCATTCTCCTTCCCATTCTCCTTCCTATTCTCCTTCCTATTTCCTATTCTCCTTCCTCATTCTCCTTCCTATTTTCTATTCTCCTTCCCATTCTCCTTCCTATTTCCTATTCTCCTTCCTCATTCTCCTTCCCATTCTCCTCATTCTCCTTCCTATTTTCTATTCTCCTTCCTCATTCTCCTTCCCATTCTCCTTCCTATTCTCCTTCCTATTTCCTATTCTCCTTCCTCATTCTCCTTCCCATTCTCCTTCCTATTCTCCTTCCTATTTCCTATTCTCCTTCCTCATTCTCCTTCCCATTCTCCTCATTCTCCTTCCTATTTCCTATACACACACATATGTATATCTGGACACTCACACACACACGCATACTTACAGACAACACAACACACACCAATACATAATAAATATACACACATAAATACACATGTATATATATATATATATGTATATATATATATACCACTCTCAAAAAGATTAAATCCTAATAAATCCTTAACCTATTTTTCTATGGAAAACCTACAAAGTTGTGGGCAAATGGAAGAGAATCTTCTCCTCTCCATTTAATGTGGAAGAACTATATGCAAAAGAGAATTAATGGAGGAAATAAAATCATACCTAAGAGGAGGTTGGAGGAAAAGCTTGGAAAGAAAGAAATGAATTTGGAAGAGAGGGAGAGAGTGTAGCTTAGTAAAGAAGAAAGAGAGGGGGGGTTAGTCATGGTCGGCCAAGCATGTAGGTTTTGTCCTATTTGGATAATTACAAGTTTGCCCTCCAAAGGTTTAAATAGCTAATAAATATGAAAGGGTCAAGCCGGGGGTAGTTTAGTCAAACCGAAACCACTAATCTATAACTAAATATTAACTAAAATAATAGTCTAGTCTCTAACCAAAATATCTAACATGTGGGCCATGGCTAACTAGTGTGTGGGCCCGCTAAGGTCAAAATACCCCGGGTCCCCGAAACAAGTCAAAACAAGTCGGAAAGAGTTGAAATTCGAACCCGATTCAAATAACCCCAAAATAATACAAATAATAATTAAATAATTCCAAAATAATTTTTAAAGTAGAAAATTACAAAAATACCCCTGTTTCTGGAAACTGGGGGTGACAATGACGTCCCTTCGCAGTTCGTCGTTCAGGCTTTGTTGGAAGCGTTCACACCATGCTTCCTTGTTGGGCAGGAAGGCGCCGGCAAACTTAGCCAGCTTTGAGAAGCTCGAGTCGTAATCTTCGACAGGCATATTTCCCTGTCGCAGCATCATGAACTCGTCTTCTTTTTGATGACGGACCGCGCGAGGAACGTATTGTTCAAGAAAAGCTTCCTTGAATATCTTCCAGGAAATCGTGGCGTCTGTATCGGCTTCGTAGATTTCCTGCTTTTTAGCCCCCACCAGTCGTGCGCCCTCAGTTGCAGCTGTAACGTCGCACAAGTTACTCTCTGGGACCCTTCAATGCTAAGCAGATTAAATAGGTACTCCATCTCTGTAAGCCATCCCATGATCACATCAGGCTCTGCTCGGCCGTTGAACTTTGGTGGATTCATCTTGCAAAACTCCTTTGCCTTGAATAAGGAAGAAGAACTTATCATTTGCTGTTGAGCTTCTTCTTCTTCCTCGTTTTCTTCTTGATTGCCTTGTTTTTCCTCGGGCACTTCGTTCGTCGTCTTGCTATTGCCTGCCATTTTGCTCACTATCTGAGTCAGGGCGTTCATCTGTTTTTGTTGCGCATCAAATTGTGCTTTGAATTGTATCTGAAGCTGCTGCTGCTGCAGTTCCATCAACTGTAGCATCCTCTCCATAGTCATCTCGCTAGGGCCAGTACTTTTTGTGCTCGACGTACTATCTACAGTTTGCGTTGTTGGGCCGGGATTGTTTTTTTTCTTAGTCATTCCTACAAAACAGAGTAAACCCGTTAGTATTTTTCAAAAATATCTACGGGCTTACCTGTATGG
Source organism: Iris pallida (assembly GCA_029216955.1). Taxonomy (NCBI): domain Eukaryota; kingdom Viridiplantae; phylum Streptophyta; class Magnoliopsida; order Asparagales; family Iridaceae; genus Iris; species Iris pallida. The sequence goes on from JANAVB010010814.1 coordinate 175,082, forward strand.
AACTTTTATTTCACGCAGCATGTCGACAAGCAATTCAATCGAGCCATCGCAACGGACATTCCAACAATGAAACATCTTTCAAAAATCCGAGAAAACATAACTGTGCTCTGATACCAATTTGTCGCGCCCCGAGTCGACAAACCGTTCGTCCCCGGTGTTACTTTGCCGATTCGATCGTCCTCGCTAAGGCGTGATGCCGCACGAGCCTGGAGTTGCGCTCGTGCAAGGTAAGATGACAAGTTCTCAAATGGTTATCTTTTGATTTTGATATTAATACGCCAAGTCGAAACTTGACAAATCACATCAGAATATAAGACGCAGTATAGAAAGATAGAAATGCTTTTCATTCATAGCTTGCAACGAAGTGCAAGTCATAATTTACATTGGATGCCGTTGCGGCTACATTGATTGAAAACATAAGGAAATACATTCGACAAGTTGCCTGAACTAATGCTTGCCGTCCCATACATTCGCCCCTTTATACATAAGCCGTCGACTTGAATTGGCTTCAAAATACTTCAGCATAGGAAGAGCTTCAAAACGCCTCTCCGTACTTCAGCTCCAGTTTAGTTGGGCGTGCCCGTCGCACCTGGGGAAATTGGGGGAATGGGATTAGCACACTTGCTAAGTGGACGAGACGAACCCACTCGTCTAAACCGACTCTGATTGTTAGGGTAGGCATGCTTTAGAGTTGTCTTTCTATTAGAACTAAATGAATTCAGTTCATATTCGATAGCCATCTTTGCGTAATAAAGCATACAGTGAACCATAGCAGTTTATCATATTTTTTACCACGGCCGTGCTCGTCCCTGCATGAAAACAGAGATAATATTTACACCTACAAAAGACAATAGGTGAGCATGCTACTATCTTATATGCGGTCATTGATGTTACATATCACGTGGGACTTTATATGGCATTACGACGTGCCTGTCAGCGTGGGTTGCAAGCCCTGCTGTAGGTCTCGTAATGCCTCGCGCCGAAGCACGACTTTAATTTTTCCTCCTAGGTCGATTCGGTTCCGATGCCTCGGATACCGCATCGAGGAAAGATCAACTTGTGCACAAGCCGTCCATGACCATGCCAATGTGTGAACAGTTTAATATGTGCAAGCAGTTTGTATAGCACGGACAGTATTGAACGACATTATCATTTTCCCCCAACTCATGCAACAATTCATTTTCTCCGAAACCGTACTCTCGATTTAGCGTCCCGCAGGCATCAAATTGTCCGAGGCATCAAATCCCATAATCAACGTTTCATAATATTTTGCAGCACTTGAAATAGTCTATCTTTTTTCGAAAACCTTAAACTTTCTGAGTTATGTGATAAACTTGTATTTTTCAGAGTAGATTACTCTAAAATGATACATTTTTCCCGAGTTCTTGACTTAGTGGATTGGCATGCAATTAACTTGGCATCGTTCGATTTGAATGAATTCGAGGCAAGGAATAAGTTTGCGGGACAGAGTAGAAAAGAAGGGGCCGAATCACCCACCGATTACTTTGCTTCGTGCAGGTCGTCGAAGCGCTGCGCAACGTCAATCCTTAGTTACGCGAGCTCCTGCAATGCATCAACACTTTGTTAGATTTCCTTCTTTTTCCCTTGTATCAAAATTTGTAATTGTATCCTTGAAAATGACGCGAAAGCACTTCAATCAAGCCCAGCGACAAAGCTCCAAGAAAACTATACAGCGGTCCGGTCCTGTCGAAGGGACTCTTATAGAGAGCTCACGTGCCGAGACGCAGCCCGCTGCATCTAGGACTTATTCCAACAGAAGTCGTTCCATTAGTTGGATCGATTCTCGTAACTTTCGTCCAAATCGATTTGAATCGATGCCGCAAGGCGTTATCGTTTACCAAGCTTAGCGATCGAGTCAGATGGCCATCTAAGTTCCCGACCGATTTGACTCGGCGCAAGCATATTATGAAGTTCCGTCGCCTATCGAAAGCGGGGCGCTACACCTCCCGCCCCCCCTAACCCGAACCCTAACCCTCCCCTTCCCCCAGCCCCCCTCCTCACCCCCAGCCGCCCTCAACCCCCTGTCCCACCCCCCCAGCCACCCCCAACCATTCCTCACCCCAACCACCCGCACCCCCATACCCCTCCCCCCGAGCCACCAGTACCCCCCAACCACCAACAACAAATAGAGAGAGAGAGAGGGAGTCATGTACCATAGGTGAGTCGCCGGAGAGAGTGAAGTCGCCGGAGAGAGTGAGAGCGAGAGCGAGAGCGCCGGAGAGAGTGAGAGCGAGAGCGCCGGAGGAAGAGAGTGAGAGAGTAAAATGGATGGGGGGAAATGAATCGGGGGAGAATTTAATTTAGTTAGAATTTAGCGACGTTATTATTGACGTCGCTAAATCAGTCGTAATTAGCGACGTTGTAGCGACGTTTCGCGACGACTAGCTCACGTAACTAGTATACGTCATTGTCACGTCGCTAGTAGCGACGGTTACCGATGTTTTATTTATACGTCGCTAATGTCCACAATTTAGCGACATTTTTGTAACGTCGCTAAATTTACGTCGCCAATTAAGCAGATTTTAGTAGTGTCGGACATGTCACGTTATTCGTGGTCGCTAACTTGTAAAACGTCGCTATTCGTCGCTATAGCGACGTCATTCGGCGATACTCGACGTTGCTAGATTTAGTGACGTTTACCGACAAAAATGCTGCTAATTAGCGACGTAACATTTCGTTGCTGATTCTCGCTGTCCATTCTGGTTTTAGCGACGTTACAGTTAGAGATTAGTGATGTTTTCTGACTCTACATCTGAGAATTTTTTGGTTGCCATGTCATCATTTTTGCGACGTTACGATACTTGAATATCGATGTTCGGATACTAGATTTGTTGACCTGTACAGTTTGCCACGTCAACGTATCTGCGATGTTCTGTGACAATTAACGATGTTTTGATTCTCAGTTTTGCGACGTTCTAGCGAAGTATGTATGCGTCGCCGACCGTCGCTAATTCCAAAAAAATGTAAAAAAACAGAATGCAGTATGCATTTCACATAAATAACAGTTACATTAAAAATATTGTACCTGCATTTAGAGTTTCAGTTTATAAATAATAGACCCAGAGCAATCCTCCGTAGAATTCCCTGGGTTTGCCGACCCCTTCGGTGGAACACTCAACACCAGTAAACCAATATAGAGACAAATAATAATAATAATACACTACCAATAATCAAATAAATAGAATCGAACGAACAGAAAGACAAGAAACAGCCGGGTGGATACAAATCCACTACCAAACGGCTATAAAAAGTGTGTCCAATAATATTCAACATAACATAACACAAATAGTCATATTTGGGATAAAATAAATACATAAAGACTCAAAAATGGATCACCAACAAATACATAAAGATCCAACAATGGGTCACCAACACAACAAATGAAAACAAGTCCAATAAAGGACTACGCCTGGTCAGGATAAGGAGGAGGAGGAGTAGGCAGTGCCTGCACCTGGGACACCAGGAACCTATACTGCTCCGGGGTCAGCATCACCGGTGACGACCCATCAGTAGGAGAAAGAGGAGGCAGTGGAGCCGCTGCAGTCGGTGTGGATGCTGAAGCACGATCAGGAAGTGTCTACTCGATGGCCAGTAGTCTGGAGTTGGTGGAATCCATAACAGCCGCCAGCCTCGAAACCTGCTCGCCAATGGCCGCCTGCGTCCCGTGCAACGCATGAACGGCAAGATCCGTTGTCACCCTCACTTTTCTAAGATAGGGATAAAATGGTAATTTTTTATTTTTAAATATTTTGGGATTTTTTATTTCATGAATGTTAATATTTAATGATTATAGGAGTCGGGTTCGAATTTAATCTCATTCCGACTTGTTTCGGGATTTCGGGGAATTTCAACTTAAGTTATGCTTAACACATTAATTAGCCATGGCCCACCAATCTCATCATTTAGGTCTAGGAGTTTGGTCTAATCCCACATGAGTGGTTAGACCTAATTATGATATTTATTTGGTTATTTCTAACTCCCAAACCCTAATAGCATTTAAACCTCCATAAAGAAAAGAAGTGGGGCAAACTTGTAATTATACAAGGGGACAAATATCCCCCTTATATGGCAGCCACCCCCTCCCCCTTTTCACCCATTTACACTTCAATATTTTCTCCATCTTCTTCTCCAAGTGTTCTTCCAAGAAAAGAAGACCAAATCTCTTGGAATCATCTCCAAATCAAGGTTCCCTTTCCAATATTCTTCCATCAATCTCTTCCTCTACCTCAAGTGGTGCTTCTACAAACTTTTGGGAGCAAGAGAAGAAGAGGTGTGTCCTAAACAATTCACTTTGTGTCGGAGCCGTGTCGAAGGATTTTGTATTGGGATCCATCTCCCAATAGGTACAAACTATCCTCTATTCCTATTTCTTCATCATGTAGAATAGTTTTGACCAAGTAGGATTGATTCCTATGGTTGTGTCCCTATTTGTGTCAAGTTTGAGTCTATTTGGTGTGTCCTAGAAAGAGTTATGATTTGTGCTTGTGTCCTAGTGTTTTTCCCCCAAGTTGGACACCCCTAGAATGTTTAGATTGTATCTAAGTGTTTAGACACTTTAAATTTCAGATTTTATATTTATATATGTGTGTGTGTGTCTAAATATATATATATGTGTGCGTGGGCTTTTATATATATATAGAGAGATGGGGGAAATGGGATGTGGAGAGTTTGTATTAGTATGTGTGTATATATATAGAGAAGAGGGGGAAAGAGTTAGAATGAGTTTGTATTGGTGTGTGTTTATATATATATATATATATATATATATATATATATATATATATATATATATATATATATATATATATATATATATATATATGTAAAAAATATATATATATATATATATATATATATATATATATATATTATATATATATATATATATATATATGTGTGTGTGTGTGGTGTGTGTGTGTGAAAATATATATATATATATATATATATATATATATATATATATATATATATATATATATATATATATATATATATATATATATATATATATATATATAAAATATATATATATATATATATATATATATATATATATATATATATATATATATATATATATTATATATATATCACACCACATATATATCACACCATATATATATATATATATATATATATATATATATATATATATATATATATATATATATATATATATATATATTTTATATATATATATATATATATATATATATATATATATATATATATATATAAATATATATGTGGTGTGATATATATAATATATATATATATATATATATATATATATATATATATATATATATATATATATATATATATATATATATATAGAGTGAGATAGAGGAGAAGATTAGAGATTAGAAGAAGGGAGAATAGAGGGGAGAATAGAAGGAGAAGAAGAGCAAATAGCAGCAGCAGTAGGGGGGACTAGGGGCTGCTGTCCCCCTTTTGCAACACAACAGCAGCAACAGTAACAGCCTATAGCAGCAGCAGCAGCAGCAGCAGCAGCTTAGGCAGCAATGGCAGCCCCCCATGACCCATTTGACACCCCACAAACCCCTCCCCCCCCCCCCCCACACACACATATATATATATATATATATATATATATATATATATATATATATATATATATATATATATATATATATATATATATATATATACCCATATAACCCTCTAAAATAACCCCCCCAAAATAGTCCTATGTGTGTGTGAGAGTGAGTTTAATGGGGTCTTGAGAGTGAGTGTGAGTGTGAGTGTTTGTGTGAGGGTGAGTGAAAGGGTAAAATGAGATACGAGTGTCGAAACGTATCCAAATTGAAATAGAACTTAGCTAATATGAAATAGAGTTTATGGGTAGACTCCTAAGTTAGAATCGGGGATTGTGTTGAGGTGGGAAGAATGGTATCTCATGATACCATTGAGTATCTTACGATACTCAAGATAATGGGTAATTAAACAACATGAGTCGTAAGATGGACTGGATGTCCATCTTACCTAGGAAACTTGGTAGGTAATGTTAGTATAGGTTAGTATCCAACTACCCTAGGAACCCGGGAGTGAAACTCCCAAGGAAAAGCTACTTGGCCTTAGTATTAGAGTGGTAAGGGTAAATACTATATAAAGGGTAAACGGGTAAATTCAAGATACGGGATGCGGGTTGTCGGTTTAACTTGAAACTTAGGTGTCTTGATAGGTACACCCTACAAATGTCATATTTGAACCAATTTCGACTCCGTTGACCCAGAGTTGACTTTTTACCCAAAAGTCAACAACGAGTCAACCCTTTGTCTAAAATGGTCCAAATCCAAACTAGAGTTGACCAGTTGACCAAAAGTCAACTGTTAGTCAACATTTGACCAGTTTGACCAAGGGTTGACCTAGAGTTGACCAAAGTTGACTAGTTGACTAAAAGTCAACTGTAAGTCAACTCTTGACCCCGTTTGACTTGCTATGACTAGTATGACCTAGAGTTGACTTAGATTGACTTGACATGACTTAGTTTGACTTAGATTGACTTGACAGGACCTAGTTTGACCTAGATTTCATATCATACATTAGAAATTATTTATAACTTTGTTAAACCCAAATTAATATGCAATATCTTATCTTTAGGTCTCTGATTACCACTCTGAGCATTGATATACCCTACAGCTCAGGACAGCAGGCGAGTACATTCTCTGATAGCAGTTACTTATCTTGATATCTTCTCTACCAGCTTAGTTATAGTGTTTACTTGATTCTCGACACATTGGTGCACGGACTAGTATTGTCGGATTCCTGTCATGAGATGTCATTCCTAGATTTCTTGGGATACTGGTACTTGCTTGGCCTTGATTCTTGTACTTGTATTGACGCTGATTCCTGAAGAGGACTTGCTCCCCTCTTAGGGAATCCCGCGTCATGACGTGCTATGACCGGATCCGTATACTATTTGGGGAATGGAAAATTTTATAGATAGTGTGATCAATGCCCACCTTGAGTTACTACTTGTATCATAGCTATACCCTCACCTCACGATAGGTATAGCCTGACCTGTGCTACTACTTTCTCCATAGCTTGCCATTCCGACCGGACCGAGTCCACGTACTTGTAGCCGGTCGGCTGGAAGCCTGATCTTGCCCCTTACTCATCACATTATGCTATAATATTCGAGGCATATTTTACATTTATTACATCAGTCACATATTACAGTTCAACTTACTTTTCCTGTATGATTCACCTTGACATGATTTCCAGTTTACATATCTTGTTATACTTACATCTTGATATGGTCATCTTGTACTCTGTTATGATTGACTGTTAGAGCATTTGTCATTACTATAGAATTTGTTTCCAGCGTTGTAGTCTTTTATTTTTTGGACAGGATACCGTTATGATATATCCAGATGACATAGATGCGGACTGTTCTATCCACTATAGGTATGGTCAGGACATAGACTGCGATTAGCTGACACCCTCAGAGCCAGTGGACGACAGTACACCTCTCGAGATCTATTAGCTAGGTTTATCTGGACTGCGATACAGCTTATATTAGACTTTTGATACACATGTTATTCGGGACCTTATGTTATGTCTTCGACTCATTTCTGGTTGTGACCTTGCTTTATTTCCGCATTCTATATTCACCATATCTATCTGATATTCGTGCCTATCTTTCCTAGTTGTCTTGTGATTGAGTTGAGATTATATACCTCCGTGCGGAGATGATATGTCTTATTATATTGTGTCTAGATGCTATACTTTCTAGGAGACCTACACAGCGTTCTACCGCCGATTCTGCGACGTAGGCTGGACGTAACCGCTTCTAGTACCCCTAATCAGGGTGCGGGTCGTGACATCCGTCCTCTCCTGCACCGCCTGAACGGTACGATCCGTCCTCTCGCCCGTTTGCCTAATGGTGCGCTCTAGCATATCAAATCATGCGGTGAGGGCCACATCGTCCATCTGCGGCTGAGACTGGGGTTGCTCCTCCATCATCCGCAACAGCTCGTCACGAAGCTCAGTAAGCTGACGACAGAGTTTCACCACTCGGACCGACTACTCTGAGGGCTGTGGAAAATACGCACTGGCCGAGGAGGCTCTGGATGACTGCGTCGCCACAAAGGCGCCGTAGGATCCCCACTACAAAAATTTGTCGGATTTGCGACATTTCAAAACGTCGCTAACCTCGGTGAAAACGTCGCTAAATGAATTTAGCGACGTTTTGGGTGACGTTTTGGATACGACGGAAAAAAACGTGTCGCTAAACGAGAAAACGACGCAAAACATCGCTAGGGCAACGTTATGTGGCGACGTTATTAACGTCGCTAATTAGCGACGTTATTTACGACGTTTTAATGTTGACGCTGATTAGCGACGTAAAAGATGACGTTATTGTGTGGTCGCCGTTTAGCGACACTGTTGCGATGTTTTGGCGACGACATCCTGACATCGGATTTGGTGCCACGTGTTACCACGTCAGCATTTAGCGACGCTTTTAGCAACATTTATTAACATCGCTACTATTTAGCGATGAATACTAACGTCACTAAAAACGTCGCTAAGTTAAAAAAATATAAAAAACAGGTTCCAGAATACAAATGGAGCTGGAGCCTGAGCCAAAATACAAAATACAAAATACAAAATATAGAATCCAATCCCTGGGTTCGTCGACCCCCTCGGTGGAACACTCAACACCGGCATACACAATACATTCCAGAATATACAAAAAAAAATACTATCCGCAACGAACAATGTCAATATATAATATCCTCAACAAACCAAATCAATATCCGCAAATACGTACAAACTCAATATCCTCAATGAAAAAACTAAATATTCCCAAATACATATAAAGTCAAAAATATACTACAGTCCAAAAATGCAAAAAACGAAACTATTGGTCGCCTGGAGCTGGAGCTGGACCTGGTGCTGGAGCCGGAGCTGGAGGAGGAGCGCCACCAGATGACTGTCATTGCAACGTCAGGATCGTCTGATACTCCTCCAGTGACAACAGGTGGACGAGCATGTCCTCCCGTGCACCGTCGGATGTAGATGATGCTCCCGACGTACCAGCAGACGGTCGCTCCGTAGCCATCTTCTGGAACTGCTGTATCTGCTCAACCAACTGCTGCGTAGCCTGCTGCGTAGCGCGGGTCATCTGTCGCAGCGCCTCCGTAGTCTCCTCCAGCCTCTCAAAGCGTGAGATGAGCACAGAATCATTTGTATGCGGCGCCCCCATCCTCTGCAGCATCTCGTCAAGCAGATCTGCGATCTATGCATCGACACTCTGCTAGTGGCGGAGCGACTCCTCAGTCTGTGCGGGGCCGGGTACACTAGTGGCGGTCGCAGAGGCCTGTGACGCAATGAAGGCACCATAGGAGCCCGTACTATAGTATGTACCCCTATGCATGCCACCAACGGCCCTCATCCACAGCTCATCATCTGACTGAGCTGCGGCGGCCGGGGACTGCTGGGAATGCTAGCACCAGCTCCCTCTGACCGTGTCAGCCCGGCCTTCCTAAGCCTCAAAAACTCGGCCTAGAAATAACATCTATATGAATTCTCACGTGGTCGCTAAAAATTAATATTAATGAACTAGCATTAAGTAAAACTTCTAAAACTCGGCCTAGAAATAACATCTATATGAATTTTCTACGTAACTAAAAATTAATATTAATGAACTAGCATTAAGTAAAACTTACGTAGGTGTCCCGGGCCTTGTCGTCTACGAACCGCTCCCCCTTCGTATGCGTGGCGTGGAACAAGGTCACCATATTCGGGTCTTCTCCCGATTCAACCTGTTACGAAATTATTATATGATTTGTTAGTTAAGTTGAAAGAAATATATTACTATAAAGTATTAATTATGGTATATGGCGAGATACGTACCATATGGGTGAAGAAATCTATGATGGACCGTGATCCACCACACCACTGCGACCCGGCCTATCGCGCTCTTTTAGACTTCGCGGACTTCTCCTTGTAGGCTTCCTCATCGAATCTCCTCTTCATTATCGTCCAGTCGGCGGCAGAGATCCAACCCTAAATAGGCTCTCCCCGGCGGTTGTGATCCTTTTGGTCGAGGATCGCGTCCCTAATGAGCTTGCTGGCGACGCTCAAAAATATAGCCCCGACAGCAACGGCGCGGTGGGGAGGGAAGAAGTAAGTCCGCTGAAAAAATCATAGAAGTACGTAAGTTATAACATAACATACTAAATGTTAAAAGGAAATAAACTTTTACGTACCAAAAGTGCTCAAACCAGAAGGCCTTCTTATCGGCCGGGACATCCCTCCAGTTGATCCAGGGCCCCCCGTAGTTCTGTCGCAGGAATGTACCCAGCGACCGGTGTACGGAGGAGGGATGATACCTGTAAAATGAAAATTAAAATTTATTAAACAAGTTTATAATAAATTTAAACTAATTAAATACAATAATTTTACTTACCGCCTGGTCCGAGTACAGGCCCAAATCTCCAACCTCAGATCCCCCTCCGGGCGACACGGAAGATCTGTCTCAAATGGGAGCTGCACTATGCCCCTGCCCCTGGCCCTGCCCGCAGCCTGCCCCTCGCCCTTGCCTTCGGCGTGGGCCTCGCCATCGCCCTCGACCTCGTCATGGGCCTCGGCCTGCTCCTCAGTAGTGGGGTCGACCTCTGGAATACTCGACGGTACTGGCTGCGTAGAAGAAGAAGGCCCTAGCCTCGAACTGCTAGAGCCGGGTATGGAGACACTTCCGGCGACTAGACCGATTGTGTATACTAGAGTGCAGGGGATGAGGAGTCGGTAGGAGTGGTAGATAGAGACTGTCGGGGTCGTCGACCCCCACCAGCACCAGAACCAAATGATCCACGTCGAGCCATATCTGAAAAAATACAGAAGTATACCATACTACATCTTAAAAAACAAAAGTATACGATACTACATCTGAAAACGTCGCTAATTAAACCATACTACATCTGAAAACGTCGCTAAGTAAACCATACTATATCTGGAAAAAAAAACCATACTATATCTGAAAACGTCGCTTATTAACGTCGCTAAAACAAAAGTAAACCATACTACATCTGAAAAAAATAAAAGTAAATCATACTACATCTGAAAATTAAACATATTCAATCCTCTTCTGAAAATTCATCTTGTTCCTCTTCCTCTTCCTCTTCCTCTTCACTTCTATCAACTTCCTCTTCTGATACTTCTACCTCTTCCAATTGATGAAACATGTCATGAGAAACTTTCGTTGAGTCCACATCGACAATATTTGTAATAAGAGGTAGTTCGTCTTCCTGATAAGCTATCTCGTCGACATCGAAGGTATTCCGAGCTTTAGTCTTACAGACTGCCCACCAATCTGATCTTTCGGCTCCTCATTTTGGATAGCTGGTAAAGTAAACTAGCTAAGCCTGGCTTGCTAGAACAAACAGTTCATAAGCTTGATATCGACGACGATAATTTATGTCAACAAGACCATGTTTGTCAACTCTCCAACCTCGACCTTGGATCGGATCGAACCAGTCACATCTGAACAAGATGATCTTACAAGGTTCTATAGCATAATTGTATGTCAGTTCCATAATCTCTCGTAAGACGCCAAAGAAGTCATTGCCTGGGTCGACGTCTTTGTAGTTTGAAGATTTTATGCACAAACAGCTATTCTTCGTAGAATCCAAATCCAAGAAGTCGTCTCTTATTCGAGCATTTATTGACTTGAACCTGAAACCATTTACGCAGTAACTTGGCCAGGTCTTCACTTGATAAATTGGGCCCTTGGCTAGAGTTTTAATATACTCATTCTCAAGGATTGTCTCCGGACGATCAACCTAAATACCATATAAACGATGCTAACTTAATTATTATGTGCAAGTATAAATGTACAGAAAAGTAAATTGTGACTACGTCCGTACATATGCTCTCAACCAAAAAGGAAAATGAAGTCTCATTTGTTGTTCTACTTCCTCCTCAGTTGCGTACGGATTGTTGGACATTACCTCATCCTTAAACATGCTGAAAAGCAACGAAGCATAGGTATATTAGTTATATTCAGAAGCAACGAAACACGCAAAATAATTTTACTTACCCCTCTAGCTTGTCCACTTCTTCCTCGCCGCAGTTAAGCAATACATATAACATTGCAGCGCTAACTCATATTTTCGGCAGTCTCTTTCACCATGAACAAACTCTGCAACTGCGGCGTCAACGACAAGTAGTGCATTGAAGCAGTCGGTCTTCTAGACTTGCCTGCAGCAGTTGGCTTGTAGCAATCAGTACCACAGAATTCGCACACTTCTGCATCCTTGTGATCTTTGTCGTAAAGCATGCATTCGTTCTGACAGCAATCGATCTTTTCGTATCCCATCCAGAGGGATCTCACCATCCTCTTAGAGCGGTAGAAGTCTTTCGGTAACTTGGCACCCTCCGACAAGATATCGGTAATCAACTCGAGCACTCTATTGTAGCATTCTTGCGACATGTTAAAGTCAGACTTTATGCTCAAGAGTCGAGTGATCACCTCTAACGGTGAATGGTCCTCACAGCCAGGGTATAAAGGAGTCATTACATTCTCCAGCAACTCCATGAACTTCGCGACATCGGTATTCAGTGCCTCCTCAGCCGCGTCACGATTGTATGGATCGAAACTAGGCCTCGCAGCGTCGAAGACCATGTTCACATACTCGTTGTCGACACCAGTTCGGTTGTGGACATTCATATAAGGCTCCACAAAAGGCTCTACATAAGGCTCCGCTTGGAATGCTAAAGGTACAAGCTCTCCGTGTGCGGTCCATTGGTAGTAATTCGGAAGGAAACCCTTTGTGTATAAGTGATACGTCACATCCAATTCTGGTTGAAACTTCATGTTCCGACATTTTGCACACGGGCACTTAATGTCCATGCCGTCCATGGATTGAGGAAACGCCTTCGCGAATTGGAGAAATTGTTCTACTCCGACGATGTATTCATCTCGCACACCGCACCTGTCATCTCGAATGCGGTAGTACATCCACGAACGGTCTAGCAGATACATGGATATAGCCATTTCTTGATATCTGCAAATATGAATAAACTTCAAAACTAAAACGAATATACTACATACTACATACTACGGCCGTGACTCGGGACCATTCCTATGAGTCGGGACCATTCCTACTACATACTACATACTAAAACGAATAAACTTCAAAACTAAAACTTTAAAACTAAAACGAATATACTACAAACTAAAACGAATATACTACATACTACGGCCGTGACTCGGGACCATTCCTATGAGTATCAGGATCAAGAAAACTACGTGTTACAAATATCGACACTATCGGTACGTGTTACAAATATCGGCACTATCGTGTTACAAATTAACCAACCAACAAAAGTACGTGTTACAAATATCGGCACTATCGGTACGTGGTTCCGAATCGGAGTATTATATTTTTTGGTGTCGGAAAGCAAATAACTATTACTAAATTATCAGATTTTTTGGCACTATCGGTGCCCCTGACCCAGCCCCCCCCCCCCCCCCCCCCCCCCCCCCCCCCCCCCGCACCCCTCCTCCCCTACAACACCCCTAACCCTAACCCGAACCCTATCCCTAACCCCTCCCCCACCAGCCCCCCTCCCCTCCCCAGCCCCCCAACCCCTACACTACCCTTAACCCTAACCCGAACCCTATCCCCAACCCCTCCCCCACCACCCCCTCCCCTCCCAAGCCCCCCCGCCCTCACCCCCCGCCCCTTCCCCCTAACCCGAACCCTAACCCCCCTTCCCCCAGCCCCCTTCTCACCCCCAGCCGCCCTCACCCTCCTGCCCCACCCCCCCAGCCACCTACCAACCATTCCTCACCCCCAACAACCCGTACCCCCCTGCCCCTCCCCCCGAGCCACCAGCATCCCCCCAAACACCAACAATAAATAGAGAGAGAGAGAAAGAGAGAGAGGGAGTCACGTACCAGAGGAGAGTCGCCGGAGAGAGTGAAGTCGCCGGAGAGAGTGAGAGCGAGAGCGCCGGAGGAAGAGAGTGAGAGAGTAAAATGGATGGGGAAAAATAAATGGGGGGGGAATTTAATTTAGTTAGAATTTAGCGACGTTATTATTAACGTTGCTAAATCAGTCGCAATTAGTGACGTTGTAGCGACGTTTCGGGACGACTAGCTCACGTAACTAATATACGTCGTTGTCATGTCGCTAGTAGCGACGGTTACCGACGTTTCATTTATACGTCGCTAATGTCCACAATTTAGCGATGTTTTGCTAACGTCGCTAAATTTACGTCGCCAATTAAGTAGTTTTTAGTAGTGTCCGTACCGTAGTACGTATCCTCTGAAGACCACCAACGACGTTCATCCAGAGCTCGTCCATCGTCCGAGCCAGAGGGGGCTGCGAGGAATTACTAGCCCCTCCCTCCGCATATGCATTAGTAAGCTCACGCTCTAGCCTAAGATACTCATCCTAGAAAAGTACGTATCTCGATAAGCATAATATTACTGCCAACCTAGTTGTTCCACGTCTATGGATATATATTTTTATATTTCTTAAGTTATAATAAAGTTAGTGACACGTAAAGTAATACTTACATAGCTCTGCGTGGTCCGATCATCGATGAGCTTTTAGTCCTTCCGATGGGTAGCCAGGAAGACCATCACCATGTTGGGTTCGCACCCTTCTTTACCTGTTATAATAAAATGTTTGTCATTGAAATTAAACATTTTATTACTACTTTCATTAAAATAATAAATTACAGTAAAACACGTACTAGGCGACGAAAATATTCCGTCATGGGAATTGAGCCACCATACCACTTTCCTGCCATCGTCCTAGCCACCTTCGCCTTCTCCGACCGTTCCTTGTACCTATGAGCGTCTAATCTAGCCTTTATGGCAGTCCACTACTCGGACGTGATCCAACCTTGGATCCCTTTTTTGGAACGGTCTCGAGCCTTCTGGTCGTCGATCGCATCCCGGATCAACTTGGCGGCAACGACAGAAAATTGCTTCTCAATCGTCTCAGCCCGGTGTGGTGGATAAAAATATATTTTCTACAAGAATTAAATTAGTTAGCTATACAATATGCATAAAATATGATTTATACTAAAAACAATATACTTTAGTTACCTTGAAGTGGACAAACCAGAATGCCTTGCTTTCGTCCGAGGCATCCGAGTAGTTGATCCAAGGTCCTTCGTAGTTGGACCTCAGAAATAGTCCCAATGTCCTCTGAACTGACGGGAGACGATATCTACACAACGATAATTAAATTCATTAATATATAGATATAAGTATATATAAATGTTAACTAATTATTAACTTACTTTGTAGGCCCATAGGACCAAATCTCCATCCTCGTCTCGTTCGGAGGGGCGCATGGGGATCACTCGGGATAATATGGAGACGACGTAGGTGCGACCTCCTCCACCCGCTCCTCCGTCTCCATAGTACCGTCCGCAGGAGAAACGTTGCTGGACGGGATAGGTTCAGGCCTGGAACTGTCCGTCCCAGGAGTACTGCCACGTACCGTCGACGCAGACAGAGATCGGAGTGGCTGGTACACTGGAGTACTAGGAGACGAGGGACCGGCACCGTCATCCACTAACGGAGTACCACTCCGTCCACTAGTGGAACCTCTACCTCCACGGGATACTCCTCTACCGCTACGGTGGTACGATCCTCTGCGTCCTGCCATACCTGATAGAAATAGATAACTACAAGATAATAACCATGCATTTAACATATCACAGTTTACAATAAAAATCGACCCGAAGCAGACCTTCGTTGAATTTCTAGATAATAACCAAGTCTAGATAATAGCATCCAAAAACATCCAAGTCTAGATAATAACCATGTCTAGAAAATAAGAAACATAAAGAGTTGTTAAAACATCCAAGTCTAACCCATAAATAAGTTTATCAGAAACAAATCTGGTCAAAAGTCATATCATACTGCTCTACCCTCTACGCAGGCACAGAGAGATCCATCTCCTCAGCCACTGCGCATAAGTAGGATCCACGCCAGAAAGATTAATATCCGTAGGAGCTGGATGACTGGAACTCCCGGTGTAACTGCCTTCTGGTGCTACCTCCTCATTCACAGCTATCTCGACTTTAGGAATCATTTCCTCCTTAATTTATAGCAAGATGCTTCTCATTTGGAGGATGTCTTAACACCAGGAACATAGATTACATTTTTGGTTACATGTGATGAAAATTTTCGAGATCTTGTACAAGAAATAGATATTATGATTTGAGGATATACTTTTGGTGTTTGTCGGTAATTAATGAGGACTAATTATATTGAAGGCTTCACATATAAGTAATGGAGATCTTTGCTAAATTGTTGTTTCTTTCTTCCCTTCGTCAGGTTTAGGGAGACTTTCCTGTGTTTTAGTGTAAAGAATACAGATTTTTGTTCCCTTAGCGAGATTTTTTTTTTCAAACATATTTGTCAAATTTCACGACAAATATATATATTTCAGCCATAGACCCAAGGGGATCTTGTCACCGGATTGTGACAGTATCCTCACTATGGGCTCAGACTTTTTACCTCAATATACACTCTAAAATACAATAGAACATACCAAAGTTGGTACGAATGTGTGTTGTCGTGTCCTAAATGTGTTGCGTAGTATTTGCACCACATAACTTTCGGAGCGAAATTGGTCGATTATATATTCAAAACTTTCACCTAAGAAATGTAAATGCTTATCTTTATAGTTGTGGTTAAAGACTTCCTTTTATTGTTTTGATCATCCAAATTCTTTGTGGTGTTATAGGATATTTGTACGAATGTTCATGATGGTTCTCAATTACACATCTCACCCAAATTCTATTTTCATATTTTTTTGCTTCATATAAGTTGGTCAACATCTAATCCATCCTAATTTGTTTCAGCCTATCTCAATTCGAATTTCTAATTCCGCACCTGCATGTGCTAACTTTTAGTTGTTGTTTTATACTGGTTAATTTTGTTTTACTAATAATTAATGAAAGAGAAGATGGGATATGATTGCATGAGATATCAAAAAGGGTTGGCCAATCCAAGTATAGTGCGTGAGGCCATAGAAGTTAGTAACATCAACATCTCAATCAACCATCTACTTATGCTACTAAACCTAGTCTATGCAAGTGAGTACACACGCACTAGCAAGCAACTCTATCAAGAAAATAGCAACAATCACTGCTGCCCTCCTCTCTTCTTTTTTTCATTCTCCATCTCCCATCGCACCATTCCACCATCAGGGTCGGTTCAGAGGTAAGTCAGACAAAATTTTGAACTTGAACAATTCTCTTATGTTTGGGACAACTTCTATACTCAGCATTGACCCCACAAGATGTCGGAGTTGCGAATGATCTGTTGGAAACGAAGCGCGAAAAACGTTTCCCAAAACCAGAGAGTCATGTGAGAGAACCGAACAAAAGCACATAAACAAAAAATGTCAAACACAAATCGCAGACGTAAAATTTTTGATGTGGAAAACTCAAATGAGAAAAAACTACGGGACAATCGGAGTCCAATCCTGAAGAACTTTCACTAATGGAATAAAGAGAATACATCCTCTACAAGCTCCTCTCGATCCAACACGAATCACCACAACTCACTTTAAAGAAAAAAAAAAATTAATTATAGATTCTGAAGAACAAGAGATGTCGAAAAAATTATTCGAAAGAATCTCTCATTCACAATTGTCTTCAATCCTTTCTCTTTATCAAAAATTATAAACCATAACCCAAACCGAAAATATTTTTCGTGCTTCGTTTCCAACATGATCCTCCAGAATCCGTCCATAATAAGGTTTAAGGGATAACTAAACCTAGCTTTCGATATGACAATCCAACCATGTGGATCGGAAACACCCCCAACCCAATTTGACTGACAACTACCGTTCCTTACTTCCCATGCACTGCCACAGTGCCACCACAGCCCATGCATGTGGACTCCTCCCCACCATTTGAAGCAGAAGAAAATAGAAAGAAACACGGGGACACCATTGTAATTTCCAGTGCTACCAAGCTGAGTCAGTGTTTTTATACTTGGAGAGAATTCAATTCACCACTGGAGAGAGAGAGAGGGAGAGAGAGAGAGAGAGAGAGGCAAGCAACTAACAGTTGATTGGAGGGCTTTGTCAAATGCATGCTATAGTTGAAGTGCTCGTCTTCTTCAATGCATGCTCCATGAAATCAGGGGTCGACGCTGAGCTGAAGGGACTGATCATATCTAAGCCTCTCTTTTGCTCTCTCTAGTAGTAGATCACCAAGCTGCTGCTGCTGCTGCTGCTACTGCTGCAGTGTTCCTAGCTAAAAGTAAGTTGCTCTAGTGGAAGATCATGAGGAGAGGAAGAAGAGCTCTTCTGTGGTTCTTCCTGTTTGCTTGCTCTTTGGCTATGGGAGCCATCAGCAGCAGCAGCACTAGCCATAGCTCAGGTGAGAAGAACTATTGCAATCTCTTTTGTTAATAGTTAATTTTGGTTGGTTCCTTATATATGAGAAACTCCACATCTCTGCTCTTCTTGACTCATTGAGCTCTTAACTTAATCATGTTTGCTGTTGCTTTTGCAAACATTTTCCTACACTACACTGATCAAACACTAGACTTTTTTTTCTAGCTACCACAAAAGCACCAAATTTAGAGATTTAAAGAAATTACACATCGGCTAGAGAGACGGCCTCGGGATTGAACCGTGGGTAAGGCGGATGTGTGTGTAGAAATTACGGACGATGGACCAACTGGCATGCAACGCAGTGTACACAAAGTCCCGTGCGTTATGCCGGACATCGCAAAAAAAAAGAAATTATGCAGTTGCACGAATCCCGTTCTCGACCCTCAAAATATAGAAATTCGGCCATCGGAGCTTGTTTGAATAATCTAGATATATAGAGCCCGCAAAATGTGATCGTAGACCACCTGATCGATGAGATGGTGACACGTGACCTGTGCTCACAGCCCACGATCACAGACCGCAAACCAAATAGCAGCGTCCATAAACTTGAACCATCCCAACAACAACTCCAAACTCTAGAGCTTGTGTTGAACACTAGTGACACACCAAATATAGGGAGTATTGAGCACTTGGGTTCATTGATTTTTTTTCAACCAGTTCTAATTTTTTTTCTTCTTCTTTTCTTGTTGTCTTCTTCTCTGTATTTGTCAACAGATGTCAGTGGCTCACCGACAAATACCTACTCACACTCTCAGGTGACTGCTTTCTTATTGTATTTAAATACTCTTATCAAGGAGGCTAGCAGTAGGAGTCTACTTTAGTTCACTCACCAAAATTAGGACATTTATTTACCTTTCAATAAAAAATTGACACGTATTAAATCTTTTAATCAAAACCACTTTCAAAGTGGTTTACGTGGAATAGATTTGACGTGTCAATTTTTTATTGGAAGATGAACAAAGGTCGGTGAACAAAAATGAACTCCTAGAAATAGTAGTATAGTAGTATAGTAGTGGTGCCAAGTATAAATGTGATGCTAATTTAACTTTTGCTTGTTCTTGGTTGCAAATATTGCACCAGGAGTGGGTTGCGAGCGCCAGCAGGCCGAGGCAGCTGGTCGGGCCGGGCTCCTACCCGCCGCGGTGCAGGGGCAAGTGTGGCAGATGCATGCCGTGCAGCCCGGTCCACGTGGCCGTTCCTCCGGGCGCCGGCGCTCACGCCGTCACAGAGTACTACCCCGAGGCATGGCGGTGCAAATGCGGCAACCGGCTCTACATCCCCTAGCCCAAAAAATTGCTGGTCGTGATTCCTCAAATACCTTTCCATTGTTGTTGTTGTTGTACTTGTTGTTGTTGTTACATAGTTGTTGTCATAGAACATTGGGTGATTAGTGAGAGACGAGTTTAATTGTAGCATGGGGTTGGTGCCCCCATGTTGTTATGATGAGAGTGTTATGATATGAACGTACTTACTTACTCCTAGAGAGCAAGATTCTATGATTGAGGAAATAGAGATGGAGACATGTACAGTAAATATAGATGAACATACATACCATGATCAGTATAATAATTGGTACATTACTTGAACTTTAATTTCTTTAGAATGTTTGTGTAGAAAATAATTGTTGGATAATTTTATTGATGGACTACCTCACTATATATAGGGAGTCTAGCTCCTCTACATACTACATATTCCGATGTGGGACTAAAAGTCCCTTATTGATTCTCAACACTCCCCCTCAAGATGGGCGATAGATATTGATCATTCCCATCTTGTTACATAGCTTCGATAGACTTAATGAACTAAGACCCTTAGTCAGACAGTCTGCAACTTGTTCTTCTGAGCGGACATGGTCAATCTTCAGTATCCCTTGTTCCAGCTTCTCCTTGATGAAGAATCGATCAATCTCGATGTGCTTCGTTCTGTCGTGCTGGACTAGATTGTTAGCTATACTTATTGCAGCTTGACTATCGCTCAGAAGACGCAATGGTGCTCCCTTATCCAGCTTCAACTCTGTCAGCAATGCTTTCACCCATAGCAACTCTGACACTCCCAGAGCCATTGCTCTGTATTCTTCTTCAGCTGTCGACCGTGCTACCACAGACTGTTTCTTGCTTCTCCATGAGACCAGATTCCCTCCTACAAAAACACAGTATCCCGTGGTAGACCTTCTGTCGTCTATGCAGCTCGCCCAGTCTGCATCACAGTATCCCTCAACTTCTATGCGTCCATTCTTCTTGAACCATAGCCCCTTTCCCGGCGTTCCTTTCAGATACCTCAAGATCTGAAATACTGCTTCCATATGACCCTTTCTTGGATCATGCATGTAGCGACTCACTACACTCACCGCAAATGAGATATCAGGACGAGTGTGTCCCAGATAAATCAATCTCCCTACAAGTCGTTGATATCTTTCACGATCAACGGGCTCTCCTGCTTCTGCTCCCAACTTGCACTTCTGGTCAATTGGAGTGACCGCTGCTTTGCATCCCAGCATCCCTGTCTCCTTCAGCAGATCTAGTGTGTATTTTCTCTGTGAGAGAACAATTCCTTGTTCGCCTTCACACACCTCGATACCTACAAAGTACCTCATCGCTCCTAAATCTTTCACTTCAAACTCCTTCGCGAGTTTTGACTTCAGTTTAGTGATCTCGACTTCATCATCACCTGTGATCACTATATCATCCACATATACAGCAAGTATAGTGATGTGGCCTCTTGCATGCTGAAGGAAGACCGTATGATCTGCATTTGTTTGACGGTATCCCATGCCTGTAACAGCCTTTCTGAATCTGTCAAACCAGGCTCGAGGGGATTGCTTGAGCCCGTATAGTGACTTCTACAGTTTACATACCTTTCCTTGCGACGTCCCTCCGTTGGATTCCGTAGCATAGCACCCAGGCGGGAGCTCCATGTATACTTCTTCTTGCAGGTCCCCATGAAGAAAGGCATTCTTCACATCCAACTGGTACAACTTCCACCCATAGTTCGCTGTAATGGAGACCAGAGTTCTTACGGTGCTCATTTTTGCTACTGGGGCAAAAGTCTCATCATAGTCTATTCCATATGACTGTGTGAATCCTTTTGCAACCAACCTCGCCTTGTACCGCTCTACTTTTCCTTCTGGCGTCTCTTTCACTGCGTACACCCATTTGCATCCCACAGCTTTCTTCCCTTTGGGTAATGGAACCAGCTCCCATGTCTTATTTTTCTCCAGTGCTCCAAGTTCTTCCATCATTGCAGCTTTCCACCTTGGATCGTTCTTTGCTTCCTGCCAACACTTGGGCAACGAAGTAGAGTCTAACGATGCATTGAAGGCTCGATAATTCGAAGAAATGTTAGAATAAGACAAGAAGTTGGCAATGTCATGTTCGTAATCATCAAAACGAGCAGGAGCCTTACCCGTATTGATGCGAGAAGATCTCCTTAAGGGAGCAATGGGTGGTGGAGAGATCGTACCATCCGAGTCGGAGAGATCCGTATCAGAATCCGAGTGATTCAGTGCGGGGGCAACATCTTCAGGAGTTGGAGCAGGAGTAGACAAGGGACTTGGTACAGTAGGCACAGGGTGTCACGCCCCAGAACCAGAATACTGGAGAGCGGGGGCAGACATAGCCAGCTACGTATATTGAAATGGATTCCATCTCGCTATACGGTCACGGCTGTCTAGGTACATGAGGGTTTACTACAAGCCAACAGTCTCCTATGGTCATGAACAAGCCTATTGTCTCAATCACAAGCAAGTCAATAGATGTTACAAGATGTATGATCATTAAATATACAATAATAAGGCATCCCAAATATTACATATTCAGCTGATCATGAAGCTAGTCGTTACAAAATGTGAGGACCAACAAGAGTTTAGTCATACATGATCAACCCTAGGATCTGTCAATCATGTTACAGCCCGTAGGCAGACAGTAAGTACATACAATCGAGCTAAACAGGTGCTCGTCGGCTAAACGCCTCAAAAGAATATTTTTACAATAAAGTGGGAGAGCAAAAATAAACCCACTCGTTGCCCGGGTTACGTCTGGTGTTCACCATCGGGCTGGAAAAGCGGTGGATCCTCTGGAGCTGCTCCAAAATCTGGCCATACAAAACCAGCTGGGTCAGATCCCAGAAAGAACAAGTGCCACAAAGGAAGCTTCACTTAGGAACTAAAACCAGCAATCAGCATAAGATATAAATAAAAGTAAGAACTGGAAAATAAAGCAAACACATCAGGATGATATACGACGAGATAACCATGGAACTATTCAGATAACCAAATTACAACCCGTAAACCAAACAAGGACCGGGGTTGTAACCCTTCGTCTGAACAGAGCTTGGTTTTTCACCATTTATCGGTAAAATAAATACAAACATTCTGGTCATTCAATAATCTGGAACAGGATCAGGACAAGACTAGACTGGTTAGACTCCATCCAATCATTTTACGGCCAAACAAGAATTATGGCTTGATACTTTAACTAACTAGGGTTGTCACAAGCCTAATTACTAACAAGATGCAGTGAGATTACTCCACAGCCACAAGCCCTGCAGACCATCCAGGTTACCCAGATCGAAATTAGGGGTTGAATTCAGGTGGGTACACCGTCCAGGAAACGCATGTACCCTTAGGTAGCTTGAAGGGTGCAACACATGACAGTGTGCTGGAAATGTGCCCTACTCGACGGCAGGCTACAGATCCCAAGCGCGCCCAGGTAACGGGATTGCCTGTAGCTGGAAATCTCTTCATGACTAATGTGTTAATCTAGTTATTAACCTTAGTCCATTTCAATAGGTACTCCTGACCGTGGTACTCAGGAGTCCCCCTCCTAGACATGATGCAAGACAGGACTGGATTATTTGTACAAGCACAATCGCCCACGGTGTCCAGGTAATTATACAGGTCATGTCATGTCAGGTTATCATGTCAAGTGTACTTGTCAGGAGTGCGCCACGGCGGGCCACTATCATGTCATGTCAAGTTTTCTTGTCAAGAGTGCACCACTACGGATCACTATCAGGTCATGTCAGGTATCATTTTCATACATATTAAACAAATCTATGATTATCAAGTTCACGACAAAAAGCGTAAGGATATAAAATGGACGTAAAATATCTAATAAAATATCAATATTCAGGGCCATAGAAGAGCCATGCGGCTAAAGCATATGCGGCTGAAGGGGCAGGAACCTATGCGACTGGGAGTAGGACTAGCTCCCATGCGGCAAGCAGGAAGGAAGGCTCCATGCGGCCAGGATGAATTGGACTCATGCGGCTCTCGGGGTAGGGGCACATGCGGCTAGCGGGGAACCAAGCCTATGCGGTCCGCAAGTACTAGAGTTCATGCGGCTCAAGGAGATAGGCGCATATGCGGCTGAAGGCAAGTGGGACTCCATGCGGCAAGAAGGAACTGAGGACTCATGCGGTCAGGTTCAATTCATATTCATGCGGCCAAGGATGAAGGCAGACTTATGCGGCTGGGAAGCAAGGGCCTCATGCGGTTTAAGAATGAGACTCAGTCCCTGCGGCTGAAAGTGTCATGCGGCTAAATCACTTGCCGCATGAATTTGTCATGCGGTCAAGTCAAGCACTGTTCTTCTTCCCCAATTTCAGAGAAGAAGAACACCATGAACCCCAAGCTTCCAAGCTCCATAAAATCTTCATCTGGAGCCCAAATCCGAACTTCCATAGGTCAAAATGGGGTAGAACGAGATTCTCTACAACATGGAACCATCAAAACTCAAAAATAACAAGATTTAGTACATCAAAACCCAAGAAATCTGAAAATAATGCAAACTTAGATCTACAAGAATCTAGCCATGGAAATGAGAAATGTCAAATACTAAAGTGCTTTAGAATGTAGTAAAGAAGAGAATGGAGCAATAAAATCAGAGTTCCTTCATGAAGCAAGTTGCACTTGCCTAGACCTCTCTCTTCTCTCTCTGGTAGGTAAGGAAGTAATGAGGAAGAAGAAGATGAGATTAATGAAGAGAGAGAAAAGAATGGGCTAATAAATACAATAGTGGTGGTAGGTAGGGGGTTCACATTGGTTCATATTGAACCAAAGAAAACCGAGCCAAGCCGAACCAAGCCAAGGAATAACCAAGCCAAGATACAAGCTAACAAGGAATCATGCAATACAGAATAAAATACGTACACGTATTCCAAAAATACGTAATACGAACAACAGGCATTACAACTCTACCCACCTTAAAAGAATTCCGTCCTCGGAATTTAATCAAGAGGCTAGAGGAGCAATGACAAGCTATACTAATAACAAGCAAGCTATACTAGACAATCAATCAATCATGCAAGCAAGGAATCGAAGGCATGAGGCATAAGAAAGACATTATACCTCACGAGTCAAACAAGTCGGGATATCGCGATCGGATATCATCCTCACGCTCCCATGTTGACTCCCCCAAAGAGTGATGACCCCAAGCAACCCGGACTAACTTGATAGTCTTGTTCTTGAGGATCTTCTCTCTCCGGTCCAATATAGACACGGGCCTCTCCTCATACGAAAGGTTGGTACCAACAACCAATTCCGAATGATCTAGGATGTGGCTCGGGTCCGGGATATACCGTCGTAATTGGGATACATGGAACACGTCATGCACCTCGCTTAGCGACGGCGGAAGAGCGAGACGATATGACACATCTCCTACTCGCTCCAGAATGTCGAACGGTCCTATATACCTAGGACTAAGCTTGCCCCGTACGCCGAAACGAATGACGCCACGGTTAGGCAAAATCCTCAGGAATACATGATCGCCGACCGAGAACTCGAGAGGGCGCCGATGAGAATCGACCCAATGGCGCTGGCGATCTTGGGCAACTCTAAGATGATCTCGGACTCTCCTGACCACCTCTACTGTCTGAGCGATCATTTCTGGACCAAGCATCTGTCTCTCCTCAACATCATCCCAGGCTAGCGGGGATCTGCACTTCCTACCATACAGTGCCTCGAACGGTGCCATCTGGATACTGGTCTGAAAACTGTTGTTGTACGAGAATTCTACCAGGTGCAAGTGATCTTCCCATGAACCACCGAAGTCAAGTGTGCAAGACCGCAACATGTCTTCAAGAGTCTGGATCGTGCGCTCCGACTGGCCATCTGTCTGCGGGTGATATGCTGAACTGAACTGGAGGCGAGTCCCCAAACTCTCTTGTAAGCTACGCCAAAAGTGTGACGTAAATCTGGAATCTCGGTCCGAGGTGATACTGACTGGCACTCCGTGCAACCTGACAATCTGCCTGAGGTACATCTCCGCTAGCTGTGCCGTCGACTGACCAACTCTGAATGGGAGGAAGTGAGCCACCTTCGTGAGCCGATCAACTATAACCCAGATAGCATCTCTACCAGCTGGGGATCTAGGTAATCCAGTCACGAAATCCATGGTCATATGCTCCCACTTCCATTCTGGAATCGGCAAGGGCTGAAGAAGTCCAGCCGGTCTCTGATGTTCGGCTTTAACTTGTTGGCAAACCAAACACCGAGAGACAAACCGAGCTATCTCCCGTTTTATGCCATTCCACCAGAAATGTTGACGGATATCACGGTACATCTTCGTACTGCCAGGATGGATGGAATACTGAGAACTGTGCGCCTCTGCCATGATCTCCTGTATGATATCTTCGCTGGGTACACAAAGACGCTTACCATGTCGAAGTGTCCCGTCCTCATGAATGCATAACTCTGGTCTTCGTCCTGTCTCACACTCTGCTCTGAGTCGCTGAAGCTTGGAATCTGTTGACTGTGCCATCCGGATCCTCTCGACTATAGTAGACTGAACTTGCATGCTGGCCATCAATGCCACACTGGAAGGGAGAACAACTTCAATACCCATCTTCTGAAGATCTGCTAACAGCTCTGGTTGCGCTGTTAGGAAATAAACTCCTGCTCTCCTGCTCAATGCATCTGCTACGACGTTGGCCTTCCCAGGATGATACTGCAGGTTGACATCATAATCTACAAGAAGCTCCAGCCATCTCCTCTGACGCATGTTAAGATCCTTCTGAGTGAAAACATACTTCAGACTCTTATGGTCGGTGAAAATCTCCACCCTATCTCCATCAAAATAGTGCCTCTACAACTTAAGTGCAAACACTACTGCTGCCAGCTCCAAGTCATGGGTTGGGTAATTCCTCTCATGATCACGAAGTTGTCGTGATGCATAAGCTATTACCTTCCCATGCTGCATCAGAACACATCCTAAACCTCTGCCTGAAGCATCACAATATACTGAGAATCCTCCGGTCCCATCTGGAAGCGTAAGAATATGAGCTGTTATCAGGCCTCGCTTCAACTGCTCAAAAGAACTCTGACACTCCGCTGTCCAAGCAAACTGCGCATCCTTGTGAGTCAACTGGATCAACGGTGCTGATATCCGAGCAAAATCTGATACAAACCGCCGGTAGTAGCCGGCCAATCCAAGAAAACTACGAACCTCTGCAACTGTGCTGGGCACTGGCCATGACTCAATGGCCACAATCTTCTGGGGATCCACTTCTACTCCTCCTCTGGTGATGATATGTCCCAAGTACGAAATGCGATCGAGCCAGAACTCGCATTTACTGAACTTGGTATATAACTGGTGCTCTCTGAGGATCTGAAGAACTATACGGAGATGCTGCTCATGCTCCGCCTCACTCTTGCTGTAGACCAGGATGTCATCCAAGAACACAATCACAAACTGATCCAAGTAAGGCATGAAAATGCGATTCATGAGATCCATGAATACGGCTGGCGCATTGGTTGCTCCAAAAGGCATAACAAAGAACTCCCAATGCCCATATCTCGATCTAAAAGCTGTCTTCGGGATATCCTGCTCTCTGACTCTGATCTGATGATAACCTGAGCGCAAATCAATCTTCGAGAATACTGAAGCCCCCTTGAGTTGATCAAACAAGTCATCTATCCTCGGGAGAGGGTATCTGTTCTTGATTGTCACTGAGTTCAAGGTACGATAATCAACACATAACCTGGACGTACCATCCTTCTTTTTCACAAGAAGCATCGGGGCTCCCCAAGGCGATCCACTAGCACGAATGAATTCCTTGGCTCGAAGTTCTTCAATCATCTTGTACAAGATCTCCAATTCTGACGGCGCCATCCTGTAGACTCTCTCTGACACTGGAGCTGTCCCGGGAATCAAGTCTATAGTGAACTCGATCTCCCGTTCCGGAGGCATACCTGGTAGCTCTTCTGGAAAAACATCTGGGAACTCATCCACTATCCTGGGCAACTGCACTGCTGCCACTGCCATCCGCAATATCGGAGGAGAAGGCTCAACTTCACCTCGGGAAAAGGAAAACTCTGGCTCACCTGGAATGCTAAAAACAACCCTGCCAATGTGGCAGTCTATCCTAGCATACTGGTTCCTCAACCAATCCATCCCTAGGACCACATCATAATCGGCCATCGGGAATTCTATCAATCTAGCGAGGAACTCTCTACCGCTAACTACGATCCGACACGAGGAAAATACTCTATCTACTCCCACAAGTCCGTTACCAGTAAGTATATTGAGCCTTACTGATAATGACTCGGGCTCCAATCCTACCCGTGTCGCGAATCGTGCAGACATAAAAGAATGCGATGCACCAGAATCAAATAAAGCTGAAGCTGGAAATGAGTTGACAAGAATAGTACCTGCCACTACCTCTCCTGGTGCCAATCCTTCCTCTGCGGTCATCACCATAGCCTGACCGTGCCTTCGGGGTGCTGGTCCCCTCTGCTGAAATCCTCGCTGCCTATTCTGACTCAAGGCTTGGGCTTGTGCATGCTGCTGGGGGTTCTGCTGCTGGAACATCTGGGACTGAGGCGGCAAGGGCCTCAACAATGGGTACTGCTGCTGCTGCTGGACCGGAGCTGGTCCTCTCACCGAAGAGCTAGAAAGGTTGGACGATGATGAACCACCCCTATTCGGGCAGGATCCAACCCTATGGTCTGGTGCTCCACAAGCCAGACACAATCCCTGTGTCCTGCGACACTCTGCCACCACATGGCCTGGCTTCCCACAATGAGAACATCCCACTGCGGAAGACTGCTTCTGCTTCTGCTGCTGCTGCTGAGGGTGCGTCGGAGTTGAATGCTGAACCGACGTTACTGAGGCCGCCCGCCTCGGAGCTCCAATAGTCAAAGCCCTGGCTGCCGGGGCTGGTGCTGAAGACTGATTCATCTGGCCGTGCGATCTTTTCCGACCTCCGACCCTATCCACAATCCTCTGGGAGGTATACTCATGCCTCCGGGCTGCTCTCAAGACTGTATCAAAAGTCTGATGCTCAAACTGCTCGACTGCCAACAAAATCTCTAGGTGAAGGCCCTGCTGGAATCGTTGGGCTCTATCATACTCGGTTGCCACCAAGGTGGGAGCAAACCGACTAAGTCTGGAAAACTCGGCCGCATATCCATCGACCGTCCTTCCTCCTTGCTTCAGATTGGTAAACCTCGTCTGCAGATCATACCGAGCTATAGCATCAAAATACTTGGTCTGGAATCTCTCTCTGAACACCGCCCAAGCAATAGGTGCTGCTAATCCAACGGCCTGAGCTGCCCACCAGCTGCGGGCAAGATCTAACAACTGCAGGCGCACAACTGCCACCTTCTCGTTCTCTGGAGTCCTGGCTGCTTCTAGAACCACCTCTGTGTCCTGAAGCCATGCATCTGCTGCGATAGCATCTTCACTACCGTCAAAGAATGGAGGGTTCAAGCGCTTGAAGCTGTTGGCCGCGCTATTACCCTGATGACCTCCTCTAGTCAAAGCATCCGTCACTGCCTGTTGCAAGGCATCTCCACGACGATCTTGAGAAGCTATCAAGGTCCTGACGAGTCCTACTAATGTGCCATCATCAGGCTCGGCAGGCTGAACTGGCTGGACTGGTGGCTCTCCGCCAGAAGGTACGACTCTGGAGGCTACTCCGGAATGCTGGGCTTGATCCCCAGGTTGCTGCTGGTCCGCGGGAGGTGCTCCACCTTGCTGGTCGGTAGGACCACGAATAATGCCGCTAAAGAAGACGACATAGGGAACAATAAGGAAGGACCAGGACAGATCAACGATACAAGTACATGATCAGGACAAGAATCCAGGGATTCAGGAGATACGAGCAGAGATCAAGGATGAATACTGATTGAGACATCTATTCGGTAAACCCTCACATATCTTGATTTACAAGACCTGCATGGGCCACCACTTAAACCATGTCACGTCCCAGAACCAGAATACTGGAGAGCGGGGGCAGACATAGCCAGCTACGTATATTGAAATGGATTCCATCTCGCTATACGGTCACGGCTGTCTAGGTACATGAGGGTTTACTACAAGCCAACAGTCTCCTATGGTCATGAACAAGCCTATTGTCTCAATCACAAGCAAGTAAATAGATGTTACAAGATGTATGATCATTAAATATACAATAATAAGGCGTCCCAAATATTATATATTCAGCTGATCATGAAGCTAGTCGTTACAAAATGTGAGGACTAGCAAGAGTTTAGTCATACATGATCAACCCTAGGATCTGTCAATCATGTTACAGCCCGTAGGCAGACAGTAAGTACATACAATCGAGCTAAACAGGTGCTCGTCGGCTAAACGCCTCAAAAGAATATTTTTATAATAAAGTGGGAGAGCAAAAATAAACCCACTCGTTGTCCGGGTTACGTCTGGTGTTCACCATCGGGCTGGAAAAGCGGTGGATCCTCTGGAGCTGCTCCGAAATCTGGCCATACAAAACCAGCTGGGTCAGATCCCAGAAAGAGCAAGTGCCACAAAGGAAGCTTCACTTAGGAACTAAAACCAGCAATCAGCACAAGATATAAATAAAAGTAAGAACTGGAAAATAAAGCAAATACATCAGGATGATATACGACGAGATAACCATGGAACTATTCAGATAACCAGATTACAACCCGTAAACCAAACAAGGACCGGGGTTGTAACCCTTCGTCTGAACAGAGCTTGGTTTCTCACCATTTATCGGTAAAATAAATACAAACATTCTGGTCATTCAATAATCTGGAACAGGATCAGGACAAGACTAGACTGGTTAGACTCCATCCAATCATTTCACGGCCAAACAAGAATTATGGCTTGATACTTTAACTAACTAGGGTTGTCACAAGCCTAATTACTAACAAGATGCAGTGAGATTACTCCACAGCCATAAGCCCTGCAGACCATCCAGGTTACCCAGGTCGAAATTAGGGGTTGAATTCAGGTGGGTACACCGTCCAGGAAACGCATGTACCCTTAGGTAGCTTGAAGGGTGCAACACATGACAGTGTGCTGGAAATGTGCCCTACTCGACGGCAGGCTACAGATCCCAAGCGCGCCCAGGTAACAGGATTGCCTGTAGCTGGGAAATCTCTTCATGACTAATGTGTTAATCTAGTTATTAACCTTAGTCCATTTCAATAGGTACTCCTGACCGTGGTACTCAGGAGTCCCCCTCCTAGACATGATGCAAGACAGGACTGGATTATTTGTACAAGCACAATTGCCCACGGTGTCCAGGTAATTATACAGGTCATGTCATGTCAGGTTATCATGTCAAGTGTACTTGTCAGGAGTGCGCCACGGCGGGCCACTATCATGTCATGTCAGGTTTTCTTGTCAAGAGTGCACCACTACGAGTCACTATCAGGTCATGTCAGGTATCATTTCCATACATATTAAACAAATCCATGATTATCAAGTTCACGACAAAAGGCGTAAGGATATAAAATGGACGTAAAATATCTAATAAAATATCAATATTCAGGGCCATAGAAGAGCCATGCGGCTAAAGCATATGCGGCTGAAGGGGCAGGAACCTATGCGGCTGGGAGTAGGACTAGCTCCCATGCGGCAAGCAGGAAGGAAGGCTCCATGCGGCCAGGATGAATTGGACTCATGCGGCTCTCGGGGTAGGGGCACATGCGGTTAGCGGGGAACCAAGCCTATGCGGTCCGCAAGTACTAGAGTTCATGCGGCTCAAGGAGATAGGCGCATATGCGGCTGAAGGCAAGTGGGACTCCATGCGGCAAGAAGGAACTGAGGACTCATGCGGTCAGGTTCAATTCATATTTATGCGGCCAAGGATGAAGGCAGACTTATGCGGCTGGGAAGCAAGGGCCTCATGCGGTTTAAGAATGAGACTCAGTCCCTGCGGCTGAAAGTGTCATGCGGCTAAATCACTTGCCGCATGAATTTGTCATGCGGTCAAGTCAAGCACTGTTCTTCTTCCCCAATTTCAGAGAAGAAGAACACCATGAACCCCAAGCTTTTAAGCTCCATAAAATCTTCATCTGGAGCCCAAATCCGAACTTCCATAGGTCAAAATGGGGTAGAACGAGATTCTCTACAATATGAAACCATCAAAACTCAAAAATAACAAGATTTAGTACATCAAAACCCAAAAAATCTGAAAATAATGCAAACTTAGATCTACAAGAATCTAGCCATGGAAATGAGAAATGTCAAATACTAAAGTGCTTTAGAATGTAGTAAAGAAGAGAATAGAGCAATAAAATCAGAGTTCCTCCATGAAGCAAGTTGTACTTGCCTAGACCTCTCTCTTCTCTCTCTGGTAGGTAAGGAAGTAATGAGGAAGAAGAAGATGAGATTAATGAAGAGAGAGAAAAGAATGGGCTAATAAATACAATGGTGGTGGTAGGTAGGGGGTTCACATTGGTTCATATTGAACCAAAGAAAATCGAGCCAAGCCGAACCTAAGCCAAGATACAAGCTAACAAGGAATCATGCAATACAGAATAAAATACGTACACGTATTCCAAAAATACGTAATACGAACAACAGGCATTACACAGGGCATGACATAGGCATAGTACTGGACTTCTGTTGTCTTCTTTTGTAGACTTGGAGTTCCTTCTCCCTTGTCTGCTGCTCCTCCTGCATAACATATTGATCTTCTTCTTCAGTTTTTGTATCTGAGTCACTGTGCTCTCCCCCTTTTGTCCATTTTTCTACAACCGGACACGGAACCGATCCGACGACCACATTTGGGTGTATTATCTCCCCTCACATCGAACACCATCTGTGTTAGGTTCGTCACCAAATGCGGAACCTTCATCTGAACCATAGTATGGTTCGAGTTCTCGGAAAGTAACGTCCATGCTGACAAACATCTTCCGCTCGACTGGACTCCAACAGGCATAACCCTTCTGAGTTGCCGTGTAACCGACAAAGACACATTTAACTGCCCGAGGATCCAGTTTGCCAACGCCTGGCCGATTATCCTGGACAAAGCATACACATCCAAAAACTTTTGGTGGAACAGTGTATGTATTGTCTCCAGTAAGCATCTCCAATGGTGTCTTCCAGTCCAATACCTGAGATGGCATTCTGTTGATGAGATAAGAGGCCGTCAATATAGCCTGTCCCCATAAGTGCTTCGGGACATTCATAGCCAGCATCATCGTCCGTGCAACTTCCAGCAAGTGTCTGTTCTTTCGTTCCGCCACACCATTTTGAGCCGGAGTATAAGCACATGAAGTTTGATGAAGTATTCCATGAGTTGAAAAATACTCAGCAACCCGCTTATTCGTATACTCCGTCCCATTGTCGGATCGGAAACACTTAATTTTAGCGCCATATTGTGTTTCCACTCGTTGATGAAAGTCCTGAAAGGCCTCAAGGACGTCACTTTTATTCTTCAGAAGGTAGACCCATGTCACATGGGTATAACAATCAATAAAGGTGACGAACCATCGAAAGCCGTTAATCCCGGTTGTAGGACAAGGGCCCCATACGTCTGAATGTATCATGTCAAAAGCAACTGAACTCCTATTCCCTGTGCTCACATACGAGCTTCTGGTATGTTTTCCCAAAGCACAAGCATTACAAAATAACTTCTCTTTATTAGCCCTTTGATATAAGGACGGATACATTCTTCCAATAACCGGAAAAGAGGAATGACCGACACGCTGGTGGTAGAGTAGCAAGTCGGCTTCAACACTGCGACAGGAAGCTTCTGGTGATGCGTCTGCTACCAAGGATGCCAATGCTTTGTCCAGTCCAGTCCTGTCTAAATACCACAGCCCCTTATGCCATGTGCCAGTCCCAAGTCGTCGTCCTGTCCCTTTCTCCTGAAAAGTCACCTGAGGAATATCAAAGGAAACAGTACAGTTAAGATCAAGTATAATGGCACTAATGGATAGAAGATTGACAGAAAAAGATGGAGCATGAAGGACATTGGTTAGAGTGATGGAAGGGGTACATGCGACAGTGTCTTTACCCATTACAGGGTTGGATGTACCATCAGCAGTCTGAATACTCTCCGGCAATGGTAGGGGAGTATATTCCCGAAACGCATCACGGGACCCCGTGACATGACGAGATGCCCCAGAGTCCATAATCCATCCTGGCTGATGGATAGATGCAAGAGCACGTGCAGAATCATCGGTGCTGGTTTGGGCAAAGCAAGTGAAGTGTTCTCCCGAGTTTGAAGATGCCCCAGGACTGTCGGCCGAACCCAGCTTCGTGCCACGCAACTTCTCAAGGAACTCCCGCTCAAGCGGGGTTATTTCATCCAGGTGATGCTCTCCCCCTTCTTCCGCCAGATTTGCTTTGTGGCCGCCCCGTCGACCAGCATATCCGCCTCTACCACCACGACGGCCTCCACGACCCCGTCCTCGATCAGTAGACTGACTGCGCAAGGGTTTTGGACAAAATTGGATGTAATATCCGGAGTCACCACAATTGTGACAAACACCACCCATAGATGGAGGTTGATTGAAGGCAGCAAGGGCAGACTTTTCAACCGCGGCTGGCTCCCCCTGGGAGGAGCCCTTGTTGGGCATCAACTTCAGTCGAGCTTCTTCCTGTGTCATGACAGCTATAGCTTCTTCCAAGGTCGGAAGCGTGGGTTGGGAAAGGAGGATATTCCGTCGCTGCTCAAATACAGGGTGTAGTCCCTTCAGGAATTTCATCATACGCTGCCGGGAAATATAAGCCAGGAACGTCTGAAAGTACTTTGCGAATGCTGGTTCGACTTGTGCATCTTCCAACCCAAGAGGATCATAATGATCCAGATCAGACAAATACTTCTTCAACATGGCCGCGTACTCAGAGATGGTACGGTCGTCTTGGGCCACCCTATCGAGTTCATCTTGCAGTTGAAAGACTCGTATAGGATTGCCGGAGCCGGAGTACATATCTTTGAGAGTCTGCCATATATCAGCAGCAGCCTCTATAGCCTCGACATTGCCCGACACCTGGTCGGTTAAAGAGGCAGCCAACCACCCAGCCACGACATTGTTGACAATCTCCCATACAGCAAACTGCTTGGTGGAGTGATCGGCTGGCGCCTTGGCCTGGCCAGTGACATAGCCAACCAAGCCACGTCCCTTCAGTGTCCGCATCGCCTGCCGCGACCACTTCAAGTAGTTGGAAGTTCCTTCCAACTTCGTCTCCAGTTTCTCCAGCTTCTCCATTTTGTAAGGCGACGGATCCACATCAGTATGGATCACACGTGGGGTTACCTCGGTTAATCTCTTGGATAAGATATCATCAACCAAGGCCTTCATCTCATCGGCCGTCAGTTTGCCACTGATCGAATCCATGGCGTCTTCAACTGTGAACTCAATACGTCTTCTTCGTCGTCGTCGTCGGAGTCTGCAACTGACCCAACGTCGTCGTCTTCGTCGTCTTCGTCGTCGACGTCGTCTACTTCAATGCCAGAGACTTTACTAATGCGCTACTAACTTGGCCAGTACCGGCGCGCGCATGTAAAGTGAACACGTCAGGACACCAGAGAAGACATGATCAGTCTCTGCAAAGATCCCGATGTGAAGAAGGAATAACAAATAAAGCATTTGTTAGTTCCAAATGGCGTAAGCACGGAACAGAGTTGGTGCAAATAAAGATTTGACAGCCGTCTCTATTCGAAATATGCCGTTTTTCTCTCTTTTTTTTTGTTTTTTTTGTTTTTTGTTTTTTGGTTAAAAGCTAGGGTTAGGGTTTGATGGGGCTGCTAGGTCTAGGGTTAGGGTTTCCATGGCAAAAAAGCTAGGGTTAGGGTTAGGGTTTGATGGTGCGGCTGCGGGAGAGAGGGGGGGGTTCTGCAGGGGGGTCGGGGGGGGGGGGGGGTTCTGTCGGGGGGGGGGGGGGGGGGCGGGGGGGTTCTGTCGGGGGGAGGTCGGGTGGGGGGGGGGGGGTTCTGCAGGGAGGGGTCGGGGGGGGTTCTATCGGGGTCGGTCAGGGGGTTCTGTCGGGGGGGGGGGGTTCTGCAGGGGTGGACGGGATGGGTGCTGTAGGGATGGGTGGACGGGAGAGGGGCCGGGAAGGTGGACGGGAAGGTGGTCGGGGAGGGGGTGGCCGGGAAGGTGGTCGGGTAGGGATGGATGGACGGGAGGTGCTGTAGGGGGGGGCCGGGAAGGTGTGCGGCAGCATGGTCAGGAGCGGGTCGGGGGGTCGGGATGGTGTGCTGTAGGGAGGGTCGGGAAGTCGGGAGCGGGTCGACGGTTGTGGTGGGGGGTGGAATTTCTTTTTTTTTTGTGGAGAGAGAGAGAGAGAGAGAGTTATGGCTCTGATACCATGTAGAAAATAATTGTTGGATAATTTTATTGATGGACTACCTCACTATATATAGGGAGTCTAGCTCCTCTACATACTACATATTCCGATGTGGGACTAAAAGTCCCTTATTGATTCTCAACAGTTTGTGATACATAAGTGTGTTAAGTAGGACAGCAATTCATTCTAGGGCGGGCCGTGAGGTGAGTAAAACTTTGATATCAAATTTTTGATACCTCCTATGGGCCCATCTACTAACTTTTTGTGCACACGTTTTACTAAGTAAGAAGGGGGGCCACTTGTCATACGGAGGAGGTATAAAAAATTTGATACCTCCTTCTGTATCAAAGTTTTCTCCCTGTGAGGTAAGTCAGACAAGCCATCGGACTTGGACAACCCTTCTAGTTAGGACAACCCTCCAGGCCCCTAAGTCTCCAGCTCTCCGCCAAAAGAACTTTTACGGTCCACCCCAACTCCTTCTTGTCAATTGAACTACCAATTTTTCATGTCCATATTTGAGTTAATGTTGGGAAGGACTCGAGTAGTTCAAGAGTCAGGAGTGGAACTTGGAATCCGAGCTCACTCGCCGTCAATTCTAGGACGAACATTTCCAAACAAGATATTCTCTCTTTTTGGAGTCGAGGGCAAGAGTCAACCAAAATTATCTTCGACGACGAGGGCAACCCAACCCTCTGGGCCGGTCCTGATTCATTCTGATGATAACATTGTTGATTTCTCTTACTAGTTATTCCACATCATCCCGCGCATGCACAACACGTATTATGGACAACTCGGACACTCCAA
The DNA here is from genome assembly GCA_029216955.1 of Iris pallida. Lineage (NCBI taxonomy): Eukaryota > Viridiplantae > Streptophyta > Magnoliopsida > Asparagales > Iridaceae > Iris > Iris pallida. The sequence continues at coordinate 211,827 of JANAVB010010814.1, forward strand.
AATACACTAAAACGAATTGAAGAGGTCATTGATCCTACGACACAGTCTATGGTTGATTAGTATTTTTCATTTGGAGTAGGAAGTTTCACCTAATGAATTGGTGTGCCAAACAATTAATGAATGAATGCTTCGACTGCTTGATGATGTTGATGAGGAAACAACCATTGCGCTGTGAGAGCTTTTGATCATTTTGGTCTGAGTTCTCTGTCACCGGCTGCTTATTCATTCCTACGATGCATCATGAGTGCTGCTGACCCATTAATTTGGCAGCCAGCATAAAGTTCTATGGGCTTCAGTGACATGCATGTACCTTTCATTATCTTGGCCTATGCTTTCGATTGATTCTAGTAATAGGCATAATGAGTTGGACCCAAAGGACACAGTCTACGCTACTTTTGTTGAACTATGATAGCTCTTTATTACCATGATTTTCACTTCTTCTATCTTCCATATAAATTAAAGGAAAATTTTCATATAAAGTATTGATTGTTTATAAAATCACAAACAAAGCACAAAGTTTGTGAAAATTATATCGGAAACACCAAAACGTCCTTAAGAAAGACGTTTTGCTCTTTATGCTATTTTTAAATATTTTTTTATTTTTTCCGTTATATGTTCCGTTAAGCCGTTAACGAAAGAAAAAATATATATAAAAAAAAAATGGAAACGCCCTTATTTCCTTATTTGTATATTTTTTTTTATAACGATAGGATGTGATTGTTTTTTGAGTATTTTTTTATTGTTTTTTGAGGCTCTGTTTGGTAGGAAGGATAGAATAGTGAAAGAAAAAAAAATCAAAGAGATACAATTTCCATTCATATAGAAAGGAAAGATTATTTCCTTCCTTTGTGTTTGGTAGGTGAAAGGAAAATGAAAGTGATACACTTTCCTTTGTTTGGTATGGAAAGAAAAGTGGAAGGAAGGAAAATAAAAATATAGACTTTACCATATTTTAAATAAAAGTCTATATTTTTATTTTTCTTCCTTCCATTTTGCTTTCCATACCAAATAAAGAAAATTGTATCACTTTCATTTTCTTTCTAAGGGCGTTTTCTATTTTTATTATTTTTTTCGTGGCTACGACGGAAATAGAAAATAATTACACTCGACTGCAAATATGGAATGGTTGTATTAATAATAGGAAGCATTAATTACATAGAAATTAAATGGTTGTATTAATAATAATGGAATGGTTGTATTATTGACATTAAATTAGAGGAAGCATTAAATTAGAGGGAGCATTAAATTAATGTCATTATTACTGTTTCCTTCTTTGCACTCTCTCTAATTTAGTTATATTAATAATGACATATTTGCAGCCGAGTGTAATTAATGCTTCTTTTTCTTATTTTTTTTCTGTTTCATTCTTTGTAGTATTTATGTGTATTTTCATGTTTTGCTTTTCTGTTACTTTCTATTTCTGTCGTTGTCAAAGGAAAATAAAAATAAAAATAGAAAACACCCTTAGGAAGGGCGTTTTCCTAGGCGTTTTCTATTTTTATTTATTTTTTTGATAACGTCGTTAACGGAAGGAAAACGGACAACGAACAAAGTATATTAAAAAATAGAAAACGCCCTTGAGGATTATATGTCGGCCATAAGTGGGAATTGCAATCGTAAGGTAAGACTTGAGTGTACCTATAGTCGGGTAGCTAAGTTAACCTTGACTGTTGTATAGAATTATACCCTGACTCGGATAATCAATAGTGGGTGACGTCGGATTGTATCTTTTAGAAAAGATGAATTGCCTCGGTGAGAAATATTATTGGATTCAGAAAGGAATGTGATTGCATATTGTGAACTCTTGATATGATTGGCTCTAAGTTAGAACCTTGATCGAATGTTAGAAATGTTATGCTTGGGTATAGAGCTTAACCAAGTTGTCCCTGATGTTAAGTATTGTAGCCTGGAAGATAGTGATTGTGGCAAAGTGAATAAAGCAATAAGTCAATTGAAATGATGCTAAGTCAGATTTAGAAAAGAGAGTTATATTGTGGCTGATCGAATCGCACTAACATGGAAGTTGGCTGAAGTACATATGTTTTGGGGACGCCTAAAATATGTGTATGGATCCAGCCGAAGTGATTGGTTGCGACTGAGATAACATTATGGAAAGAATTTATCGCACTAGCGCAGACTTTGGCTGAAATGCATATGTTTTGGGGACGCCTAAAATATGTGTATGGATCCAAATGAAGTGATGTGTTGCGACCAAGATAGAATACAAGAAAAATGTTGGTGAATCAACGAGAAGTTACAAGTAAGTGAAAAAGAGATAGACAGATCGAATCGTTGATGGATTTAAATGGTACAGTGGAATAGCTATTTTTAGATGACCGAGTGTGCTGAAATGAATATTGAATTTGAAGCTGAATGAATAACTCATTGTGACTAAGTGAATCTAGTAGAAGAGTTGCTTCCTTAAGTTTCGAGGACGAAACTTTTTCTGAGTGGTATATTATGTAATGTCCCACTCCGCACGAGGCATTTGGTTGGCTTATTGGATGGGATCAGAATATTGGACCGTGACTTATGCTAGGAATCAGGAGAATTGAGACTGATGCAGTCTCTCTTAGCTGGCTAGACGGAATGGGTATTGGAACGTGGCTCGCTGGTGTAGCTACGCTTAGTGGAATTTTGGGTGAGTGGAACTGTCCTTCCTCCTCCTTACTCCTTCATGCTTAATAAATGAACTATTGAAATGCTATGAATTGTCCCTAAATGTCCCATGTTATAGTTGCTGAATAATAGAGATGCTTATGCTAAGAATTATTGAAATGTACAACACATTGAACTGCTAATGTGATTCGCTGCCTGAGAATGAATTAATAACATTGCCCCTTATGCTTAATGCTGCTGAACGATAAAACACTTGATTAATGAGATGTCTTGTGAATGATAGAATAAGAAATAAACTGGCTGTGCTATCGACCGAATGAACTGAATGAAACACTAGAATCATGTACTCTCTCTATAACTGTTGCAAGAATATGAAATGCTGCCTGTCCCTTATAAGAAATGAATGAATGTTAAGTTCCTCTTAAGAAAGGAATGATATGAGATACGTGCAATGAAGCAATGAATAAGAAATGATAAAGCTGGGATCGTTGAGATCACTAAATGAAATGATGGTAATATGAAATGAATAAGTCATTGAATATGACTAATGATTCACTGTTGCCTTTACTTTCCTTAATATATTTTACCATGCGATTATGTTCACAATCGAGTCGGACACGCATTCGCATGGTCATGGACAACTTGTATACAAGGTTTGAGTAATAATTTTCTCGAACGGTTCCTAGGGCCCTGGGGACCGATTCGGCCTAGGAGGAAATAATAATGAGTGCTATGGGAGCACGGATAAGGCGGGGTGGCATAGAGGCTCGCCACCTACTATGCTGACCGCATTATCTTAAAATGAAATGAAATAAAAAGAGTCCATATGGTTTAACAACACCAGTGACCATGTAGTCAGGATGCATGCTAATGAATATTTTGTGCAGGCAGAGTAAGTATATCAGAAAATTTGTATTTGATGCAGGTACGAGGAGTCGGCTATCGGTAAGAAATCACATAATTGTGATATTGTACAAGTTGGTTTAACTTGCCTGCTTAACATGTTAAATTCATTATGCTAGAAAGATGCCTTGCGATAAATAGTGCTTAAACATAACATACATGCTAAGTGATGCTTGAAGTGAGAATTGTCATAACAGGTTTAAGATGTTAATGTTAATGATGCCTCAATGACGCCTTGCATGATAACACCAAGAATGCTATAATGATATGTCCACATGAATATTGCTAAGAATATGTTTACATGCTTCACCATGATTATTGCCCATGAACTGTAAACTGATGCTAGGCCCCAAGTAGAAAGATCATTCTAATAAATGCTTGCTTAAAAGATCACTTTTAAATGTTGGTTTATGCGAGTGGGTTGGATTCTGCTCGCCAGTACATAGATGATGTGCTGACCCACGTTTTGTGGGCAGGTGTTCGTGCTTGGATAAGTCTACACACGAAGATTGGCTTGATTGGTTCTGCGGCATCGAAGATTTGTTGGGCATACAGAAGCTCTTCTTGCACAAGATGATGTCTTCTGTTTATAAAGGGCATAATGTATGGAACATTGTAATCAGTTATACCAGTGAGATTGTAAGCCAAGTCGATATATCGAGTTGTAATCTATTGTATCTAAATATTAAATGTAAGCTGTATAGCATTGTTTAGTTGGTTTCCAATGTAAAGTGAGATGTGCTGTAATCATTGTACTTCAGTACAAGTCTTGTACTCTTCTTCAATTATCAATAAAGAGAATAAAGTTCTACATATCTCTATGTGGCTTCAAGTTACACTTTTTTTCTCCGATGCTATAAAGAAGTGATGTACTTCTATTCAATGAGAAAGATTGTCCTCATTAAATTCAATTTATCTGCTTCTGCCGCTGCGATGTGTTCCTATTTGAAGAATAATCGATTATGTACCATCTTTGCCTTGTACAAGTGCAATACCAGACTTGTACGGCATCACGCCCAAGCGAGGACGATCGATTCCAAGAGATAAATATGTGAATAAATGACTCTACGAATCGGGGCGTGACAAATTGGTATCAGAGCACGGCTTTACGTCCTTGGTCTCTTCTTTGATTTATTCCAAAATCAAAGTTGCGTCGATGATTAACCAAAGTTGCTTCCGCGATCACTCAACGTTGCTTCCGCGATTAAATCAAAGATTGCTTCTGCGATTAAGCTGTTGTTGTTCTGTAATCATCCTTATGTTATCTGTGCTTGAAAGTTCGTTGACCCTCTCGGCTGCTTACTGGATGTTCCATACAATAAGTCTATATACATTGTGATGCCCCTAAATGAATGATTGTTGTTGGTTTGGACACAAATAACCCAACAATGACTCGATGCCATAGTATGCTATATTGTGAATGCTGTTTGGAATATGGAAATAAAGGAAATGGCTATGTATGCTGCAACAAGTTGAGAATTGCATGTGATGTTGGAAAAGAATTGGGAATGAAATAATTGATGGATGAGTTCAACAGAATTGGTGAATTGACTCATGTGTGCTGGCTACTGCTTTTGAGACCCTATGAATGTTGGCTTGTGATATTGAGACCCCGAGATGTTGGTTAAGTATTGTGATCATTATAGATCATGAATGTTCGGAATGGATTGAGTTGGTATTGTTTAAGGATGGCTTCATTTCTGAGTGGTATATTGCCTCTACCACCTCAGAACGAGATGTATGTTGACCCTTTCCATAGGATAGCAATAAGACTATCTGTGGGTACTGGGTAGTGCCGAGACTTAGCTGAAAGTCATGTATTGTTGCTAGATGACTTGAGTGTCCCTTGACGGTTATGCTATATTGAGTAGCGAGATTGTCGAAAATTGTAACTGGTGGCTTGGTTAGAAATTGTTTAGTCGAGTGATGACTCAGACTAGTAAGACCGTTAGTATGCTATGGATAAATGGATTTGGCTAGGGAATGTTGTGGCTTAGAATATCTGAATGTTGACTTCGATTGGTTGGATGTAAATCAAATGTGGCTAATACAAAGTTGGTTGCGTAGCTGAAAGTTTTGGAAATATCGTCGATGAATCAAAGGAATATTAGAGATCTATGCTTTGACCCTAAGGTGTAATAGATGTTAATCCATCTTGATCACCAAAGGATAGTCGTTGCCTATGTGCATGTATGCTGAGGATTTAATGGGATTAGAGAAGTAACAAGTAGCAAGCCTGAATATTTGTGTTGCCTAGAGGATGGTTAAGTGATACATAAATTGTCGGATTGAATGGATGAACTATTTGACCAGTGCTGCATGAGATTTAAGAATGCCCGTAAGATAGTGATGATTGAGAAACGAATGGGATTAAGAAATTTCAAACGTGTTGGATAATGTCGGTATAGGTGATTGTTGGTTGGGATATAGATTGTTGGCTTATGGGTTCGTGTGGGTACAAAGGAATTGGAATAGAAATTGAATCGTTGGGAATTTACTTGATGGATTATTGGAACGATGAGAATCGTATGTCGGATTGGGAATTGACCGTAATATTGATAGATCGGTCTTAGTCGATCGTTGGGTAAGTCTAGAGTGAGCCTCTGTGGGAATTAGTTCCTTGAGGAAGACACTAGATAGATAGACTTGACCCTAGAAACCGTGGGCTGCATGACCAATTGTTGGCATAGCCAACAATGGCAATTTGTTATTCGGACTGAGTTAAAACCCATAGGTTTGGGTAGAGTTCCTTAGAACTGTTGGTTGCTTGTTGGCCTTAAGAATAAGAAACTAGTATAACTCTAGTAGCCGTCCACTCTAGGGAAGTCACCTGAATGATTAAGTTTAGCTGTCAGTATAGCTAACCTTAGAGATTGACTGAATAATTGGTGACCATTGGAGACCCATAGGATGACCTTGTGGCATTGAAGGAGAGACAGTGATAATAAGTATTGACCTAAGGGAATGCATGTTTCAACTTGTGCCTTAAGAGATGTTTGACCCTTGAGGATTATATGTCGGCCATAAGTGGGAATTACAATCGTAAGGTAAGACTTGAGTGTACCTATAGTCGGGTAGCTAAGTTAACCTTGACTGTTGTATAGAATTATACCCTGACTCGGGTAATCAATAGTGGGTGACGTCGGATTGTATCTTTTAGAAAAGATGAATTGCCTCGGTGAGAAATATTATTGGATTCAGAAAGGAATGTGATTGCATATTGTGAACTCTTGATATGATTGGCTCTAAGTTAGAACCTTGATCGAATGTTAGAAATGTTATGCTTGGGTATATAGCTTAACCAAGTTGTCCCTGATGTTAAGTATTGTAGCCTGGAAGATAGTGATTGTGGCAAAGTGAATAAAGCAATAAGTCAATTGAAAGGATGCTAAGTCAGATTTAGAAAAGAGAGTTATATTGTGGCTGATCGAATCGCACTAACATGAAAGTTGGCTGAAGTACATATATTTTGGGGACGCCTAAAATATGTGTACGGATCCAGCCGAAGTGATTGGTTGCGACTGAGATAACATTATGGAAAGAATTTATCGCACTAGCGCGGACTTTGGCTGAAATGCATATGTTTTGGGGACGCCTAAAATATGTGTATGGATCCAAATGAAGTGATGTGTTGCGACCAAGATAGAATGCAAGGAAAATGTTGGTGAATCAACGAGAAGTTACAAGTAAGTGAAAAAGAGATAGACAGATCGAATCATTGATGGATTTAAATGGTACAGTGGAATAGCTATTTTAAGATGACCGAGTGTGCTGAAATGAATATTGAATTTGAAGCTGAATGAATGACTCGTTGTGACTAAGTGAATCTAGTAGAAGAGTTGCTTCCTTAAGTTTCGAGAACGAAACTTTTTCTGAGTGGTATATTATGTAATACCCCGCTCCGCACGAGGTATTTGGTTGGCTTATTGGATGGGATCAGAATATTGGACCGTGACTTATGTTGGAAATCAGGAGAATTGAAACTGATGCAGTCTCTCTTAGCTGGCTAGACGGAATGGGTATTGGAACGTGGCTCGCTGGTGTAGCTACGCTTAGTGAAATTTTGGATGAGTGGAACTGTCCTTCCTCCTCCTTACTCCTTCATGCTTAATAAATGAAGTATTGAAATGCTATGAATTGTCCCTAAATGTCCCATGTTATAGTTGCTGAATAATAGAGATGCTTATGCTAAGAATTATTGAAATGTACAACACATTGAACTGCTAATGTGATTCACTGCCTGAGAATGAATTGATAACATTGTCCCTTATGCTTAATGCTGCTGAATGATAAAACACTTGATTAATGAGATGCCTTGTGAATGATAGAATAAGAAATGAACTGGCTGTGCTATCGACCGAATGAACTGAATGAAATACTAGAATCATGTACTCTCTCTATAACTGTTGCAAGAATATGAAATGCTGCCTGTCCCTTATAAGAAATGAATGAATGTTAAGTTCCTCTTAAGAAAGGAATGATATGAGATACGTGCAATGAAGCAATGAATGAGAAATGATAAAGCTGGGATCGTTAAGATCACCAAATGAAATGATGGTAATATAAATGAATAAGTCATTGAATATGACTAATGATGCACTGTTGCCTTTACTTTCTTTAATATATTTTACCATGCGATTATGTTCACAATCGAGTCGGACACGCATTCGCATGGTCATGGACAACTTGTATACAAGGTTTGAGTAATAATTTCCTCGAACGGTTCCTAGGGCCCTGGGGACCGATTCGGCCTAGGAGGAAATAATGATGAGTGCTATGGGAGCACGGATAAGGCGGGATGGCATAGAGGCTCGCCACCTACTATGCTGACCGTATTATCTTAAAATAAAATGAAATAAAAAGAGTCCATATGGTTTAACAACACCAGTGACCATGTAGTCATGATGCATGCTAATGAATATTTTGTGCAGGCAGAGTAAGTATATCAGAAAATCTGTATTTAATGCAGGTACAAGGAGTCGGCTATCGGTAAGAAATCACATAATTGTGATATTGTACAAGTTGGTTTAACTTGCCTGTTTAACATGTTAAATTCATTATGCTAGAAAGATGCCTTGCGATAAATAGTGCTCAAACATAACATACATGCTAAGTGATGCTTGAAGTGAGAATTGTCATAACAGGTTTAAGATGTTAATGTTAATGATGTCTCAATGACGTCTTGCATGATAACACCAAGAATGCTATAATGATATATCCACATGAATATTGCTAAGAATATGTTTACATGCTTCACCATGATTATTGCCCATGAACTGTATACTGATGCTAGGCCCCAAGTAGAAAGATCATTATAATAAATGCTTGCTTAAAAGATCACTTTTAAATGTTGGTTTATGCGAGTGGGTTGGATTCTGCTCGCCAGTACATAGATGATGTGCTGACCCACATTTTGTGGGCAGGTGTTCGTGCTTGGATAAGTCTACACACGAAGATTGGCTTGATTGGTCCCGCGGCATCGAAGATTTGTTGGGCATACAGAAGCTCTCTTTGCACAAGATGATGTCTTCTGTTTGTAAAGGGCATAATGTATGGAACATTGTAATCAGTTGTACCAGTGAGATTGTAAGCCAAGTGTCACGACCCGGTCCCCAAATACTTGGGTCGAATCGGATCATGCCCAGCCTGCACCGTTGATGAGACGGCGGCAGTAAGCTGTAATCCATATGCAGTTGATCAACAACATTTGAAACTAAATTTGCCACAACATTTATTTAAACGATAATTAAAATTTGTTCTGTTACAAGATTCATAACTTGAAACAACAAAGAAACAACTAAACTCTCAACGAAAATAGCATCTATGAAGACGCTACAACATCCTCCTCAGGTGAAAGTACCGCCGGGTACAAACCAGGGTCATAATAGCTATTGATCAGCATCTCCAGGTCATCAGTAGTACCTATGGTTATCCAGTCAGAAAAGGAGCAAAGTACAATTTATGCAAACTTTAACAATTAAAATGACAATTAATATCATGCACTTTTAAACAGTTTTTAAAGATGAAACAGTTTTGAAATACATTACAGTGATATAAATAGGTAATGAATATGACCGGATTGGGTTACAGTAGTATCTTAGCGATACGGTATAGCTTGTCCCCGTGTGAAGAGGGGAAAGCTAACACAGTCAGTTATCCTAATTTTGGATTTGGTCATATCCACTACTCTACTCCCCCAGTCCCCAACAGTACGGTCAGTACTCTCAAAAGAGTTCGTGTATAACAGTGGTTTAAAATTGCAATGAAATGATTGTTAAAATAATCATAAATTCACATAAATGTACTTGCCTTAAATTTCTTAAGTTGGACGAGATTGGTCCTTCGGAATTTGAACAGTCACCCTCTTCTTTGAAATCCTACATTCCGGAAATTATGTCTCAGAAACCACAACTCTAGAATCTAGTTAAAATCTCTAGATTTTGTTTCCTAGTCAATTTTAATCTTGTATTAATCAACACAAACAAAACTCGCTTTTCTAGTGAGTTACAATTTAGGAAATCCAATTTATGTTTTATTCCGGAAAACTTGTTTTTATCAACTTTATTGGGAAAAAGTTAGTATTTTATTATTATACATATAAATATATTTTTCTTTTCTTTAAGTGAGAAAATCATGAATTTCTAACTAATTAATTAATAATAATATTAATTAATTCTACGCGTTCACAAACTCAGCAAATCCACAGCTAATTCCTACTTATTACAATTTACAAAAATAGATAAATGGGCTTATGCCCTTACATTCCCAAGAATTAAAATAAAAGAAAATTTGTTAGTCTTGTAAATTTACCTACAAAATTACATAATAATAATAATAATAACTAATAATTAAGAATAAAATAGAATGAGTCTCAGAACTGGTCCAATCTTCATTTACAGCTACTCTGTCTCAACGTCCGGACAGACCGGTGCATTTGCATTTCACTGGGGCCCATTGACCGATAAGGTCGTCGCCCAAAAATAATATTATTTCCGAAAATCATTTTAAAATTATTTTTATAATTTTTATAAAAATTTCGACAGCACTTCCTCTATTTTTGGTCAACCCAAAAACTGAAAAAGTGTGTTACAACCTGCAAAAACAATCCCAAACCAGGGATACCCAAAAATATTCATATAAAATAACCACAGAATAATTTCCTAAGCCACATCGGAAAACCTGGAATAATATCAGAATTCCCGAAACAGACTCGGAATTCCCGAAAATAGCCACAAAAATTCTTCAAAAGCCAAGTGCCAAAAATCTCTAACCAACATAATCCTTCCAAAACTCACAGAACCTTTCCGAACCGAATTCGAAAAATCCAAAAGGATCATCACAGACCCAAAAATCACAGAACAACAATCCGAATTTTTCCGAATCCAGAAACGTAACAGAAAATCAAATTTTCCGAAGGATAACCGAAAATCCGAATTTCCGAAGGAACCAGGGACCAGATTTCATCACAGACAAAATAGAGAACTACGGGACTATCCAGAGGTTACCGAAAAACGAAGGAATCCGAAGTGATGCCTCGGACTCGGAACGTTCCAGCACTCGCGGACAGTGGGAACCCACAGATCTGAGTCAGGTATGCTGACCGAGCGGGACAGAGTCGCGGAACAGCGCCGGTGGAGGACCGGAACAGCAGCGGTGAGGGGAGATCGACCGATAGGGACTGAGGAGGCCGACCGAGAAACGGCGCAGCGGAATAGTGGGCGCGGGGCCGGGGAACCCGCAGAGAGTGGCGCCGACGGGTCGGCCGGAGTGGCTCCGAGTGCAGCGCGGTGGGTCGCGCTAAAGGGGCTCGGCGCCGGGAAACGGGGGTCGGGCCTGGAGAGTTCGGCCAGAGAGGCACAACCTCGGAAGGGTGGCGCCGGGGATGGGGATTCGCCGGAAATGCTCAGCTAGGGCACGGTTAGGAAAAGGAAAAAATTGGGGATGATGATGAAGATGGGAATAGTGGAGGGGGTTTTATAGGAAAGGGAAGAGTGGGGGTTACCATTGGAAGAAGGCCAACGGCCATGGCCGTTCGGAAAATCGGAACGGAGGGGTCGGCCGTTCACGCTGAGGAAGGGGAAAGGGTCGTTCGGCCATTTGTTTAGGAAAAGAAAGTTTTCCTTTCCTTTAAGTAATAAAAGTGTGCTGTTGTAATGAATGTGTAGGAATGAAGTAATTCATTCCCAGGAAAAAAATGAATGGATGAGAAAAAGTTCCACACATTAAATAATTTAACTTTATATATATGAAACCAAATTCAGTTTCGAAAATAATTCCGAAACGGGTTTCGGAAGTGGAAACGGGTTCGGGTCTGGGTCAAGACAAAACAAAATCCATGTTTTATTTTAAAAATATAATTTTAAACATTTTTCAATCTTAAATATTTTATGGTTCAAATTAGATTTAGGTCCGGCTGACAAACAAAAGTCCCAAAATTTATATACTTAAAAATATTATTTTTAGTCTAATATTACTAAATTATAAAAATAAATGTTTTTATAAAAATTACTAGTTTTAATAATTTTCTAAAAAATGCTTTTTCCTAAATTAACAATTAATAATTAAAAATTGAAATTACAGGTTTCACACCAAGTCGGTATATCGAGTTGTAATCTATTGTATCTAAATATTAAATGTAAGCTGTATAGCATTGTTCAGTTGGTTTCCAATGTAAAGTGAGATGTGCTGTAATCATTGTACTTCAGTACAAGTCTTGTACTCTTCTTCAATTATCAATAAAGAGAATAAAGTTCTACATATCTCTATGTGGCTTCAAGTTACTCTTTTTTTTCTTCGATGCTATAAAGAAGTGATGTACTTCTATTCAATGAGAAAGATTGTCCTTATTAAATTCAATTTATCTGCTTCTGCCGCTGCGATGTGTTCCTATTTGAAGAATAATCGATTATGTACCATCTTTGCCTTGTACAAGTGCAATACCAGACTTGTACGACATCACGCCCAAGCGAGGACGATCGATTCCAAGAGATAAATATGTGAATAAATGACTCTACGAATCGGGGCGTGACAAAAATTAGTTTCACGATATGACAACCCAACCCTTAGGGCCGGCCTTGATTGCAGCACATAAGCTTACTAGAGTTGCTGTTGAGAAGGAGATTTCTTTTGAGTACTTACCTAATATCATCAGTGGGCACTACTTGGAATGAATTGCTTTTTCGGTAAAGCGAACAAATTTAACATAACAGACGAGCTCTGGCCGAGGTAACGTTTTAACATAAAGAGATATGAGCGTAAGAGATAATGTCAACTAAAGAGTTTTTTTTTGAGATGCCTGGCATAACGCATAGAACTTTGTGTATGCTGTGTTGCATGCCATTTGGACCCACTGCCAACGTCCCCCCGCGGTTCGATCCTGAGATCGTCCGTCCAGCGAAAGAGGTTATACCTCTCCTTACTGACAACAAGAGCCAAACGAGTTCCGCTAAAGGTGCATGAGAGGTTGACTTAATCTACGTGCGGTCATTACTCTCTTGATAATTCTGCCTAGGAGTTACTTTGATTCATAGGTATAGTGTTAATCAACAAAATAACGAGCCTGAGGTGGTGTCAAGCATAGTATATATGCAAATATTAGGCAAGACAAAAATTCCTTCTTTTTTAAGGTTTATAGGGTCAAAAGTTTGTTTAATTTTATTTGCAAGTCCTATCAAAATTTTGACCTTACGGGGGTTCTGGAGCTCTCCAAATACCTTCTACTAATAACCAAGTTATGTTTGTCTGAGTTTATCACTTATGAAGAGATTAAACATTATACGAACCATGGCATGTACCACCAAAGAAACTAAGTTTTAGTTCATATTTTGATAACAAGCAGGTACCATGGCATGCTTAATAACTACATACAATAATTAAGCAAACAATTCAAAAGTTAAGAAAGAAGTGCTTCTGCTCTTTTTGGCACCCCCTCCACAAGCTCTACTTTGAAAATTTATATTACGATATCAGCCATCAACTTATTTCTTAATAAGCATAGGAAAGATCAGAACGAATGAAACATAAGTTAATATGCACAGGAGCCCAAGAGGCAAAGTGGGCAGTTCATGAGCTTCGGGAATGAATGATAGTTAATATATAGCAATATTTCTCTTTTCATTAATCTCTTTTTGCAAGTATATAAACTGAACGAAAGCTCAGTTAGCACCAGGCAGGAATTGTCAAGTAACTTGGAAGAGATGGAAGCGGAGAGGAGATGGGAGGAGCTACCTATCGATTGCTTCCTCACAATTCTGAACAAGCTGACACTCGAGGAGAAGAAGCTCAGTGTTCCCTTTGTCTGCAAGTCATGGTACGAGGCTTTGCTACTCCCCCAGTTTTGGAAGGTTCTCAACTTCTATCCACTCTACGTAAAGTCTTGGGATTCCTTTGCCGAGAGGTTCATGCAGCAGTACAACCTCCGTAGCTTCTCCTTCTCGGGGTTTCTTAAGCTTCTCGTCCGTCGGAGCCAGGGTTCTGCAGAGGAGATCATTTTCCATCACCAAGGAGGCACTTGGGAGGACCTGCTCTATGTCTCCAATGAGTATAACTTAACTCTCTCTCTCTCTCCCCTTAGCCTAGTGGTAGTGGTGAGGCATGTGGCCCTAGTCCTCAGGAGATCGATTCCTGGTGGGAGCGTTTGGCACAATTATCATCTCCAATATATATATATATATATTTTTTTTTTCATCTCCAATTATCATCTCCAATATATATATATATATATATATATATATATATATATATATATATATATATATATATAAGCATGTTGACACGACATGCTTAAAAAAAAAAAAAAAAAAAAAAAAAAAAAATATATATATATATATATATATATATATAAGCATGTTGACACGACATGTATTTAGGTCTCGTTTGGTACACTGTAATGATTGTAATCGTAATGAAATCAAATAATTTTTTTTTTCATTTGATTACATTGCGATTATGATTACATTACAAGAGACCTTAGTGTTTTTTTTTGTACTTTCATTGTCTATGTCGTGTATATGACACAATATGACACCGATACAACATAGATTTTGTGGTGTTTGTAATGTCGCGGAACTACATAAATTACTCTTCCTATTTATTCTGTGTACTTATGATTGTAGGTGCATATGTAGTGAAACTTGGTCTGTGTGATATCTGGACATCTTTTGTGAAACTGTTGCATGCTTAATATTCCTGCATTCTACCTACAATGTACGAAAAACTAACGTTGTCTATACATTCTTGTGTATCATGCAGGTGTCCAGCACTACGAATCCTTGTCCTCCCTGACCTCAGACACGAATGCGATTTCTCGATGTTAGCCGGGAAATGGAATGATCTCGAACGGCTTTACATTGGCGAAATATCCTTGCCATTCGAAGAAGCCCTTCTCCTGATATCCCAGCATTTCAAGAACTTGAGTGGCCTTCAGTTTGATGGTTCGATTGGGGAGGACAATAGTGTGTTGAGTAGCCTTTCTCTACTACCAAACCTTAAGTACCTCTGCCTCAGTGGTGTGCATGGACTGTCCATTGAAGGCCTGCACCTCATCTTGGATGGCTGCAAGAAGCTCGAGGAGCTCTACATTAGGAATGCTACTGATTTCCAAGTCGATGAAGCTATCATCGGGAAATCCTCCGGTATCCGAACCTTCGTGTTTGATAATGGGTATCCACCTGAGAAGTTGTTTGAGTGTGAGTATCCGTATCTGAGATTTGAGTACGGAAGACTGTTGGATCGTCTTATGTTCCATGCATCCAAGTTCGGGATCGGGAAGATATTCCAAGAATGGAAAGCAATGCGTGCCGATCCTGACTATGCTGATATTTTTGATTATGAGTATGAACTTTTTGATTATGAGTATGACTATGCTGATATTGTTGAGTATGATTATGAGTATGAAATTTGAAATTTGGGGCAAATACCAATCAAAGAATTTTTTTAGTTTTTAGTTTTCAGTTGTGTTGGGAGAAGCTCATCATTCTTTCCTTATAATTATCTATAGTGTATTGTTCATTCTAATATTTTATATATAACTTTGGGTTTAAATGTGTAAGTATATATCTAACTTAAACAAGGATATTTTGTGAACTGCTGTATATTGTCGGATGTATTGTTCATTCTTTCCTTATAATTATCTATAGTTATGTTAGAATTTTTTTCCCAGGTCTTCAATTGAAGAAAAAAGATAAAGGAAAAGGAAAGCTGATTTGGTTTGAACTTTGCTGTTTGAATTCTTCTGATTCTCGTCACATACACTCAGATATTGTGTAGTTTGAAAACATGTCATTGTCGAGCTAATCTTTCCTTAAATCTTTATTCAGATGTTAAAATGTTAGCAGCATTGCATCTTCATAAAATTAATGTGCTAGGAAATTTTGTATGTTGTGCGTTCTCTATCTGACAGGTGACCATATTGACTATGCTCATTACGGTTTGCTCGTCCATAGACGAAGGGAAGTATGTTTCAAACTAGATGCATGTAGTGTAGAAGTTGTTTATGGTACAGTTGGTTCTGGAAACTTAGGTCATGCAACTACATAGGAAGGTCATCTCTACATCTTGATGTTGGTTCTGTTGTAGGTTATGAAAAAATCCTTTTAAGTCAATAAAGACTAAACTCCGTAATACAATTCAGGCTTGTATTACGGAGTTTAGTCTTTATTGACTTAAAATAGAAAGCAATCCAATCCCTCAGTTTTCCATGAGGTAGCAGAATAATCGGCTTACAAAACTAGGAGTAAAGCTAGCAACAAAGTTATTGACGAAGCTCTAAAAAAATGGAACAATTAACTTGCTCGGATAGTCAGAACTATTGTTTGTTTAAAGTGAATAAGAAAACATTGTCTTGTGTCCCATGCCACCTAAGAATCACAAAAAATAATGTTGTTGTTTTTGCCTTTGGAATAGGAAAGATAGTCCGACGTCAGCTACACCAAATGGTGAGTATCTCAATATAATACATTGCTTGTGTTGAGGTGTGCACATAAGGTGTGGTGGGGCACAAGTATATGTCATGTGGGAGGAAAAAAGGATTAATTCCAACAAAGATGTAAGTTGATTTTTGCTGTGCGGACACGGACTTCAGGATAACTCGTGCATGCACGAGAGTGTTCGGGGGTAGGCGTGGACTAACACACTTCTATGCTGATTATGGGATGATCTAAAATATCAAACTCTATTTTTGAGTATTGGTATTTTAGTCCCACATCGGATAGGAGAAGAGGTGAAGTCTCACTCCACTCTATAAATAGTGCCCCTTGGCCTCCTTTGAAAGATGTACCAAAAGAAGAAAGTTAAGGGAGTCCATAAAGTCCAGGAAGCCCGTTCAAGTCTCAATTACTTACGAGCGTTCCAGAAGTTCTTCGTGAACTTGCTGGTTCCTGGAAGCAGATCGTGGTGGGACGAATCTTTCTTTGAGCAACGGTGATCTTAATCACCCCAGCAAGAACCTTTCCTCTTCTTTTTTCTTTCTTCTCCTTCATCTGAGTTGTAACTCAGTTCTGTCCGTCAGCAACTGCGATTGCGAGAAAGAACGTGTGATTTATTTTCTGAACTCAGTTCTGTCCGTCAGCAACTGCGGAACGTGAGATTTATTTTCTGATTATTGTTACTTTTGTAATCAAATTCATGCATATTATAGTGTTCCTCTTAGATCTCGAGAAATATCAGAAGGTGAACGTTTGTTGAACCTCTGATCTCGACATCGAGTCTACCATCTTTGATCAAGTCCCGGGACTAACAATCTCAAATTAAGATCCTTGTAGATGAAAAACTCTCGTGCTTCTCTCATCGATACCAGCTTTAACAAGTTAAAGAAATTCGACGGAGAACATTTTCAAATCTGGAAGAGGAAGGTCACCCTTAATCTTCAACTTGCGGATGTAGACCATGTGTTGATTGAGGATGAACCGGCGATTCCAGAAGGAGGAACTGCCGATGTTATTGCTGTTACACTCGTCAAGCAGAGCAAATGGAAGAGAGAAAACAACATCTATAAATTGCTGATTCTCAATTCTATGGAAGACTCTCTGGTAGAGTCATATTCCAAGAAGTGAAGGCCAAGAAGATCTGGGAATCTTTGGGTAAGCTATATGAAGATAATGAGAACAGGTTCAAATTGTTTATCGTCGAGAAGTACCACAAGTGGCTCTTCGAAGACGAGATGGCGATGCTACCTCAAGTGAAGGAATTTTTGAAGTTGAGCCAGAAGTTAGATGACGAGAAGATGCCCCTCGTCGACAAGTTTGTCGTTGGAGGGATAGTCTCGAAATATTCTGCTGGTTGGAACAACTTCTATGCTAGAATGCATCGGAAAAAGCTGGTCTTTAGCTTGGAAGATCTCCTACAAGAGATCTACGTTGAGGACGAAATGCTATCTCAACAGAAGATGGACTCTCTGTCCAACCAACTGGCTAAGGCCAACTTGGTACAGACAAGAGAGTTCAAGGGAAAGCAAGTGGCTTCTCATTACAAGAAGAAGGACTCCACTAATCTGAAAGTGAAGGGTCCTTCGTTGCCCCTCGTCGACAAGTTTGTCGTTGGAGGGATAGTCTCGAAACTTTCTGATGGTTGGAGCAACTTCTATGTTAGAATACATCGGAAGAAGCTGGTCATTAGCTTGAAAGATCTCCTATAAGAGATTCACGTTGAGGACAAAATACGATCTCAACAGAAGGTTGACTCTCTGTCCAACCAACTGGCTAAGGCCAACTTGGTGCAGACAAGAGAGTTCAAGGGAAAGCAGGTGGCTTCTCATCACAAGAAGAAGGACTCCACTAATCTGAAAGTGAAGGGTCCTTCGTTCAAGCAACAGAAGTCCAAGTCCCACGTGACTTGCTTCAACTGTGGCAAGAAGGGCCACTATATGAGTGAATGCAAATCCAAGCCCAAACAAGCTGAGCAAGGTGAGCCTAGCAAGGTTTCCATGGTTTCTAACATTGTTGCTATGATTGCTCAGGTCACAGCTGTGGGGACTGACTCTGACTGGTAGATAGACTCTGGTGCGACCTGCCATGTCTGCTTTGGGAAGAAATGGTTCGTCACATACCAGCCAACTTCTGAGAAAGTTATCATGACGAACCAAGTCCAAGTTGAAGTTCTGGGGATCGAAACTGTGGAGCTGAAACTGACATCCGGGAACACTCTGACGCTTCAAGGTGTGAAGCACGTTCCGGTGATTACAAAGAACTTGATCTCTGGAAGCCTGCTTAGCAACGCAGGCTTGAGGATGGACATCAATGTTGGCCAGATGGTGATGTCCAAGAAGGGAACATACTTCGAAAAAGCTTTTCAAATCGAAGGGATGTTCAAAATTCAGCTTGTAAACTAGTCAAATGTAATCAATGCAATCGCTCTTTCTGATTATTCTATTGAGTTGTGGCATAATAGGCTAGGACATGTTCACAGTAAAAGAATTAACAAAATATCGAGTCTAGGAATTATCTCCAAATGTGGGGGTAAGGTAGAGAAGTGTGAAGTATGTGCTCAGACAAAGATCACAAGAAAACCCTTTCATAGGGTCAATCGAAGCACAGATCTTCTGGAGTTGGTGCACTCTGATATCTGTGACTTCAAGCAATTCTTTACAAAAGTCGGGATGAATTATTTCATAACCTTTATCGATGACTTCTCAAAGTATGCATTCGTCTACTTGCTCAAGTTTAAAGACGAAGCGTTCGAGAAGTTCAAAGAGTTCAGGGCTGAGGCTGAACGGCAAACTGAACAACAACTCAAGAGGCTAAGAAGTGATCGAGGCGGAGAGTATCGGTCTCATGAATTCACATCGTTCTGCAAAGAACATGGAATCATAAACGAGACTACTGCTCCGTATTCTTCTCAATCTAACGGAGTAGCGGAGAGGAAGAATAGAACGTTGACAGAAATGATGAACTCAATGCTGCTAACTGCGGGTCTTCCTAAATGTTACAGGGGAGAAGCTGCATTGACTACCACTTTTATTCTAAATAGAGTGCCGTATGCAACTTCGGACGTAACTCCTCATGAACTCTGGTTCAAAGTCAGACCTAACTTGAATGTCATTCAAGTGTGGGGGTGTCTGGATTATGTGTAGCTTCCAGATCTGAAGATTCAGAAGCTGGGGACAAGGACTAAGAAGACGATCTTCTTGGGGTATGCCGAGAAGAGTGATGCTCGGAGATTTCTTGATATTGAGTCAAATCATATCATCGAATCTTGCGATGCTGAATATTTTGAAGACAAGTGTGCAAGGCACAAGAATATTATTCTAACGGACATTCCGGAGAATGATGAAGGTGCAAAGGAGACTGAGATCTTCATTGAGCCTATTGTCCAAGATGAAGTTGTTGATGAGGAGACAACGATTGAACCAGAACTCGCTGAGCCGTCGTCGAAGCGAGCGAGAAGGCCGAAGAACTTCGGAGATGACTTCATCACCTATCATGTGAAAGCAGATCCGCTTACCTATGATGAGACGATGAAGACCAGAGATGTTGTTTTCTGGAAGGAGGCGATAGACAATGAAATTGAATCAATCACCTCCAATAATACTTAGGTGTTGGTTGATCTACCTGAAGGAGCAAAACCTATCGGATGCAAGTGGATCTTCAAGAAGAAGATGAAAGCTGATGGAACCATTGACAAGTTCAAGACCAGACTAGTGGCAAAGGAGTTTTCTTAGAAGCAGGGGATCGACTACTTTGACACGTATGCCCCAGTAGCCCGGATGACCACCATCAGAATGTTGATTGCTCTCGCAGCGATACATAAGATGGTGATACATCAGATGGATGTAAAAACAATATTCCTGAATGGCGAGCTGACCGAAGAGATCTATATGCAACAGCCAGAAGGGTTTGTCGTCAAAGGTCTTGAAGACAAAGTCTGCAAGTTGGTGAAATCTCTGTACGGTTTAAAGCAAGCTCCCAAAATATGGCATGAGAACTTTGACAAAGTCATAAGGTCAAATGGCTACAGGGTTAGTAAAACAGACAAGTGTGTCTATACAAAATTTGCTGACAGAAGAGGAGTCATCGTTTGTCTATACGTGGACGACATGCTAATCCTATATACGGATATAAGCTGTGTCACGGAGACAAAGAAGTTACTTTCGACGAAGTTCAGTATGAAGGACTTGGGGGATGCTGATGTTATCTTGGGACTCAAGATCATCCGGACAAACACTGGACTAGCTCTGTCACAGTCTCACTATGTTGAGAAGATGATCACTCGTTATGGGTATCTGGATCTTCCAGGGATCGATACGCCGTACATGTGTGATCTGAAGCTGAAGCCTAATTTAGAGGAAAGTGTCAGGCAGCTGGATTATACAAGCGTAATCAGGAGTTTGACGTATGCTATTACTGCCACAATGCCTGACATAGCTTTCGCCGTGGGAATGCTGAGTCGTTTCAGGAGCAATCCAGGCATTGAGAACTGGAAAGCTGTGAAACAGATTATGAGATATTTCAAGAAGATTCAGACATATACACTGCACTACCACAGAGATCCGTCGGTAGTGGAAGGTCTGCTACGAGGAGTGCTTGAGGAACAGAGAACTCAAGCTGAAGCTCATCGCGAACAGACGATAATTATGAGAGAAGGCATGGAGAATGCCCACAATAGGGCTATAGCTGCACTGAAGAGAGGAGAAGCAGCCCAATCTGAACCAAAGCCGGCTAAAGTCGGTGATATTGAGAAATTCAAGAAGCTGGGCCCTCGACCTTTCAAGGGAACCGAGGAAATTATCTATGCTGACGAATGGCTCGACAGCATGGAGCGTCTCCTCTGCGTTACTCGACTTCCTGATGATCTCCAAGTTAAAGCTGTGGGACTCCAACTACTGGATGTAGCAAGCACCTGGTATCGGAATGAACCTCGACTGCAGGACAGGTAGCTCGACTGGAACACCTTCAAGAGGTTGTTCCGCAGGAAGTTCTTCGCAACATCAGAGTTGCGACAGATGGAAAGACAGTTCCAGAATCTGAAGCAAGGGAACATGACGGTTGGAGAATATGCGGCAGAGTTTGGTCAACTTGGTCGCTTTGCCAAGAACTTGGTTGCTGACCCCGCCGACCGTGCTGAAAGATTCAGGTATGGACTAAGGGAAGAGATTCGCACACCTGTGATCACAGGTGGTGCCAAGACGTATGAGAGGATCTTAATACGAGCTCAGGATATAGAGAAGAGTCATCCTGCTCGCTCAAAGAGGGAGTATTCTGGAACTAGCAACTTCCAGAATAACCAGAAGAGGCCCAATCACAACAATAACAACAGGCCTTCTAACCACCACCACCAGCATCATCAGGCGAGGACCAATGACAGAGCGCCTCAGAAGCAGATTCCTGTCTGCAATTTCTGTAAGAGGCCAGGACATCAGTCGAACATCTGTAAGAAGAGGCTAGGATACTGCCTAATTTGTGGGTCTGCCACCCACCAAGTAAGGGACTACCCTACGGCCTTCAACCAGACTGGAACAACACAGCAGAAGGCTCCCCTACCCACTCAGCAACAACAGTTTGGGCAGTACCAACAGAAGACTGGACGAGCTTTTGCCATATCAGCAGAAGAGCAAGAGCCAGAGCAGGAACCCATCGCTGATGTCATCGCAGGTTTCATTTATGTGCATTCACATCCTGCTTTAGCATTATTTGATTCGGATGCTTCACACTGTTTTATATCAACAAAATTTATCTCTGCACACCACCTAGTTACAGAATTTATCAAGAAGATATGTAGAGTTATGACTGGTGGTGGACCCATACCCATCACTGAGACCTGTAACTGCCCTATAACTATCTCAGGACACAATGTTTTAGCACCCTTACTTGTGATGCCCTTACCTAACTATGATGTAGTCCTAGGAATGGACTGGTTAAGTAAGCAGCATGCGCTGATAGATTGTCACAGAGGATGTGTAGTCTTCAGCCCACCTGGAGAGCCAGAGTTTGAAATCTCTAGAGCTCCGGAAGATATGGAGGGTATTACTTACTCCTCTATCACCGAAGAACCTGGACCTTCTCACCCCATTATAGCAGAATTCATAGATGTATTCCCTGATAGTCTTCCAGGATTACCCCGGATTGAGATGTAGAATTCACCATCGATCTAGTTTCCGGTTCTGCCCTATTTCTCGGGGATGCTACAGAGTCAACCCTAAGGAGGCCAAGAAAATGAAGGACCAGATCAATGAGCTGAAGGCCTTTGGATTTATCAGAGATGGAGCCTCACCCTGGGGAGCACCCGTCTTGTTCGTACCCATGAAGGACGGGACTGTGCGAATGTGCATCGACTACCGGGCGCTGAACAACATCACCATCAAGAATAAGTACCCTCTGTCCCGGATCGATGACCTGTTTGATCAACTCAGTGGAGCTAAGGTGTTCTCGAAGATAGACCTTCGATCTGGCTACCATCAAATCAAGGTCAGGAAGGAGGATATTCCAAAGACGACGTTCAACACCAAATATGGTCAGTATGAATTTTTGGTCATGCAGTTTGGATTTATGAATGCCCCTGCGATATTCATGAACCTTATGAACAAGGTCTTCCATGAATATCTGGATCAGTTTGTTGTTGTCTTCATCGATGACATCCTGATCTACTCGAAGACCGATGAAGAGTATGAAGAGCATTTGAGAAAAGTTCTGGGAACTCTAAGGAAGGAGAAGCTCTACGGTAAGCTATCTAAATGTGAATTCTTCTTAGACAAGGTGAATTTTCTGGGCCATGTTGTCACAGGAGAAGAAATTTTGGTGGATCCAAAGAAGATAGCTGCCATTGAGAAGTGGAGTGCACCAAGTTCAGTTGCTGAAATCAGAAGTTTCTTGGACTTAGCTGGCTACTACCGAAAATTTGTAAAGGACTTCGCCAGGATTGCTGAGCCGATGACAAAGCTCACAAGGAAGAATGAAGAATTTGTGTGGACTGAAGCTTGCCAGGCAGCATTTGAGGAACTGAAGAAGAGACTTACAACGGCACCGATACTTACGCTACCTGCAGGTAGCGGCGGTTTCTTAATCTATAGTGATGCTTTCGGTAAGGGATTGGGCTGCGTTCTTCAACAACACGGGAAAGTAATTGCTTACGCATCTAGACAATTACGGACTCATGAGAAGAACTATCCTACGCATGATTTGGAGCTTACAGCGGTTATATTTGCACTGAAGCTGTGGAAGCATTACCTCTATGAAGAGAGAGTGAAAATATTTACAGACCACAAAAGTCTTAAATATGTTTTCATTCAGAAGGAGCTGAACATGCGACAGAGGCGATGGCTGGAGCTGATGAAAGATTTCGACATCGACCTGCAGTATCATCCGGATAAGGCTAATATGGTTGCAGATGTACTTAATCAATACCCGATGGCAATATTTTTGACCAAGGAATGGCATTTGCTGGAAGACATAGAGAAGCTTGGACTGGAGATTGTACTGCCTAAAGAGGAAATGAAGAAGCTGAGAAGAGAAGCAATTGTACCAGGAGTTGAATCATCAATGATGCAGTTGCAAGTGCATTCAAGTCTGATGGACAAAGTCAAGGAGGCACAATTTCAAGACGAGATACTTTACAAACTTAGAGATCAAGTGTTGGCAGGAACACTTGAAGGATTCTCAATCGCCAGCGTCGGAGCACTGAGGCATGGTACGAGGCTTTGCGTACCAACTGGCAAACTGAGAAACGAGCTGATGTAAGAAGCGTACCAGTCGCAGTATTCCATACATCCAGGAGGTAATAAAATGTATCGAAATATGCGTACTGTAGTGTGGTGGTATGGAATGAAAAAGGACGTATCCAGGTTTGTGGCTAGATGCTTAATTTGTCAGCAAGTGAAAGCCAGCAGACAGAGACCAGCAGGATTGTTGCAGTCGCTATACATCCCGGAGTGGAAATGGGAACACATAACAATAGACTTTGTGTCAGGATTGCCTCGATCCCAATGAGGGAAGGATACCATTTGGGTTATTGTGGACCGACTGACGAAGTCAACTCACTTTATCCCCTTCAAGATTGGTCTATCCACCAAAAAGTTGGCAGCACTATACATGCAGTATATCTACCAGATTCATGGAGTTCCGATAAGTATTGTATCTGACAGAGATACCAGATTCACCTCTTACTTTTGGAAGAGTTTGCATGACAGTTTGGGAACACAATTAAAGTTCAGCACGCCTATCATCCCCAAACTGACGGACAATCGGAGAGAACCATCCAGACATTAGAAGACATGTTGAGATCTTGCGTCTTGGAATTTATAGGGTCTTGGGAAGACCACTTGCACTTGGTAGAGTTTTCCTACAACAACAGCTACCAAGCTAGCATCGGTATGATACCGTTCGAGGCACTCTATGGACATCATTGCCGCAACCCACTTGCTTGGGATGACGTGGAAGAAAAAGTACTGTTTGGACCTGAGATGGTGACCGATGCAGCAGAGAAAGTAAAGATAATTAGAGACAAGCTCATGATTGCCCAGGACAGACAGAAACATTGGGCTGATAGCAGTCGCCGACCATTGGAGTTCGAAGCAGGAGATAGTGTCTTCGTCAAGATTTATCCTACCCGAGGAACTATCAGATTCGGCAGAGCAGGAAAGCTGAGTCCTAGGTACATCGGCCCATTCGAAGTTTTAAGCCGAATTGGAGAAGTAGCATACCGTTTAACTCTACCAGCTAATCTTGAAGGCGTGCACAACGTCTTCCACGTTTCACAGCTCAGACACTACATCCCGGATCCCAGTCACATCTTGGACCATTCAGAGCTGGAGATTGGACCCAGCCTCACAGTGCCAGAGAAGCCAGTGGCGATTTTAGACAGAGGTGAGAAGAAAATTAGGAACTCTGTGACGCCCATAGTCAGAGTTATATGGCAACACAGTTCCCCAGGCGAGTCTACCTGGGAGCGAGAAGACGAGATGCGGGAGCAGTATCCGTATCTATTTGAGACCTGAGGTAATTCCTAACCTTATCCTTTAATTTCGAGGACGAAATTTTCTAAGGAGGGAATGTTGTGAAACCCAAAATTTTTCAATTAATTAATTGAATAATTATTAATTGTTAAATTTTGGAAAATTGTATTTTTAGAAAAATTTATTATTTTTGGAATTTTAGAGTTTAGTCAAAACCCGTAAAAATTTTATTTTTATAAATTGTTGCTAAATTAATTATTATCATTTTTATAAAAAACCATATTTTAGAAAAATATTTAATCCTGGAATTTTGAATGTTGGTCCTGACCTGTCCCGAGCCTGACTTGAACCCGTCTCGAACCCAAATTCATTTTTCCAAAATTAATCATTAAAGTCCATCAATATAATATTATCCAATTTTTAAGAAAGGATACTCATATCATTTCCTATAAAACTCTCATTAATATATATTTTTACAACTCTCATTTTTTTAACTCAATCTCTCTCTCTTTCATTCTGAGCAAAGGGAAAATGAAACTTTTCCTTTCCTTTCCGACCAAAAGGCCAAGCGGCCCCTCGGCTCCCAAAACCGCCACCTGACCCTTCCTTTCCGTAACTCCGGTGACTCCTCCGTTCATCTTCCGTAACCCCTACATCATCTCCTATAAAAACCCTCTTCTTCTCCCATACTTCATCCACCATTTTCCCCAACCAAACCCACTTCCCAGCCCTAGCCGTCCGACCTAGCGCGTTATTCCGACGACCCATCGCCTGAGCCGTGCCCCGCTGCCCGCCGACCCTCGGCGAACCAGGCCGACCGTCGTTCCCTAGCCGTCCCGCGCCGATCCGCCCTCAGCCGAGCCCGCCTCCGCGGTTGACGCTGCCTCCGCCCGTTGGATCCAGACCCTTGGGTCCCGATCCATCCTCTCCGACGACCTCGAGCCTTGTCGGCTCTGTCCCAGTGGTTCCGCTCCAGAGCCGTTCCAGTGTGATGACTCCGGACCCGATCTGCTGTTTCCGCGTTCTCGTGCATACTGTTCTGAGCCGTTTCCGCTGTCTATGCGGATTTATTTTTTTTCTTTATTCATCTGACACTACCAAAATAAGTCATATCAGCGACGTATTTAGCGACTCCAAAAAAAAACGTCACTATTTTTGGGGTTTTAGCGACGTTTATACAAGACGTCGCTGTTTGTCGCTGACAGCGACTAATAGCGACGTCTAGCGGCTGTAATTTGTTAAATGAGAATAGGCGTCGCAAGTTCGTCGGTACACGTCGCTGATTTAGCGACGTGTAGCGACGCAATTTAAGTAGCGTCGCCGTTTCATAAATACCAGCGACGTTTAGCGACGTTCTAGAATTACGTCGCTAATATTTTCATATAGCAAGGGTTTCGCTTTTCGATCTTTCACAAAATTTCCCCCCAAATATTTCGTGCCCTCCTCCTCCGCGACGCCCCTCCGGCGATTTCCCTCCTCCGGCCTCCTCCTCCGCGGCGCTCCTCCGACGATCTCCTCCTCCTTCTCCTCCTCCTCCTCCTTCCTCAGGTAGCTCCTCCTCAGGTAACTCTTCCCCCCCTGCTTCCCAGTTTCTCCTCGTCTTCTAGCTCTCTCTCTCGCTTGTAGTTCGTGTCCACGAGAGCGTGGACTCGCTGCCGGGGATCAGAAAAAACGTTACCGCTCCGGAAAGCCGATTGCTGGTTGGATCACACCTGACCAGTGGACCACGATGAGGGCTCGATTTGAGGAGCCCAAGTACAAAGAGCGGTCGGAGAAGGCGAAGGCGGCTAGGACGATGGCCGGAAAGTGGTGTGGTGGATCGATTCCTATGACGGAGCATTTCCGTCGTCTGGTATAT
This sequence comes from Iris pallida, assembly GCA_029216955.1. Lineage (NCBI taxonomy): Eukaryota > Viridiplantae > Streptophyta > Magnoliopsida > Asparagales > Iridaceae > Iris > Iris pallida. The sequence continues at coordinate 239,087 of JANAVB010010814.1, forward strand.
AATTTATTGTCAAATATAAGAATTTATTGATAGTAGGAGTATATAATTTTCTATTTTACTAAAGTATAAAATAAAACAAACACGCAGGTGAAGAGGGATGAGGACGCAAACATGGTGACCGTCTTCCTGGCCACCCATCGGAAGGACGGGAAGCTCATCGACGACCGGGCTACTCAGAGCTATGTAAGTACTAATTTAGATTTCGTTAATTTTTAATACAACTTGAAGAATATACAGATAACCATATACTTAATAATAATTAAATATTTAGACGTTTATTAGGCTAATTTAGGTAAGTACTGATGTATAGATATGCACAATGATTTCTAGGAAGAGTATGTTAGGCTACGTGATGAGCGTGCGAGTGCTAGTGCACAGGCAGAGGGAGGGGTTGGTACATCGCAACCCTCTCCATCTCAGTCGGAGGACGAGCTCTGGAAGATCGCTGTTGGTGGTCTTCAGAGGGGTACGTACTACGGTACGGGGTCCTACGGCGCATTTGTTGCGATGCAGGCATCCAGGGCTCCCTCTTCCAGTGCGCATTCACAGCCGTCACAGGCCGAGTCGTCCCGAGTCGAGGAGACCATTGTCCGTCAGATTGCTGAGCTGTGCGACGATATGCTGAGGAGGATTGCTGAGCAGCAAGGGCCTCAGGCGCAAGAGGACGCTGCATCGGTCACCGCGCTTTGACGAGCTCGAGCGCACCGTACAGCAAGTACAGGGGACACAGGAGTCCATTCACGACACCGTTACCAGGATAGCGACTTGCATGGAGCAATACAGCGCCAGACTCCGAGCCCTAGAGGAGACGCGGACGCACCCATCTCCAGCGGTTACACTGCCTCCTTCTCCAGTGGTTGCATTGCCTCCTCCTTCATCGTCGTCGGTGGTTCTTACACCGGAGCAGTATGCTTACCTTCTTTCCTGGAGCGGTGATAGGAGCGGTGATGCTCCTCCTATCAGTCGTA
>JANAVB010010815.1:0-41132 GCA_029216955.1 Iris pallida
TCAATCCTACCGTAACATAAATTTTATCACCATTAAACATGCAACTTCTAAAGAGAAAAAATAAAAAACAAAAGATATAAAAATCTAATTTTTACTGATTTAATTTCAGATCTCCTACAGAACAAATAGCATGGGTTTGAGAGATGGAAAAATTGGGTTCTTTACCGAAATTCCTTGCTAGATGGGTTATGGAGACTCCTCCTTGCCAAAACTCCCAACTTTTTTCTTTTCCTTGCTTCCTAACCTCTTCTAGATGGATTTGAAGGTATGACAATGGTGGTTTGATGGTGAAGGTGGAGTCTTTTTGAAGATTTAATGATGTTTGGGTGAAGTTGGTATAAAGGAGAGACTTTGAGTGAGAGGAGAAGATTGGTAGGTGTTGTGGAGGGAGAAGACAATGAAAGAAGGGGAGATGTTGCTATTTTCGAAATCAATGGGAAAAGGACTGCTCTTGGGTGGTGAATAAGAGTTTTTGGTGTTAGGGTTAGGGTTTTGATGAAGATTGATATATATATATGGGCCTATGGGGTGGGTTTACATATGTAGGAGGTGTTTCCATGCATGGCATGGTCGACCAATATAGGGACTAATTTTTGGACGAAAATTGTAGAGGGGATACTCTTGGTCGGCCTTGGTTAGGTGGTTAGGTTAGTTAGTGGGTTGGTTGGGTAGTTAGTTAGTTAGGCTAAGGACATAAATAGATATATCCTTATATAGAACCTTCTATCCTTTGAGCCAAAATAATTCCAAAATCTGAATATATATATATATATATATATATATATATATATATATATATATATATATATATATATATATATATATATATATATTAATGTATTTTAATACCCAACATGCCTACTTAGGTTTGGATTTGGCTTACAAGAAGTTGGGGAAGGTTTGGTACAACCAGGTCTCCTAAAAAGTCATAAAGGCTTATATAAACTAATTAATTAATTAATTAAAATATGACTTGGGCCACAATTTGAATTGTTAACATGCAAGATACTAAAATATGATCATGATGTCCCTAACATGGCTTGTATGCTAGTCAAAGCACCCGACTACACTAGGCATGCCATACTTCCTAGTCGATATGCATCTCTAAACTCAACCATGGCTAAGGACATAATTACTATTAATAAATATTTAATAAAAAATAATTTAAAATCCAAAAATTACTATTTAAGTCAAATAAATAATAATAAAATAACTTTAAAAATTCAGGTGGTTTACACTCTTTACATGAATAGTTCACATTGATTGAGATATAGTTACCCTCTAGGATCTCATCCGCCACTTCCTTGACAACTGTCTTAGAATTATTTAAACATGCAATGAAAATAGGAAACAACTACTAGAAATAGGAAAAAGATCACATGGAAGAACTCTATAGAACATGACATGTCATATGTAAAGTAATACTGAGAATGACTACAAATAAATCGAATGACCGTAGCCCTGCCGTGGTACTCCCGGTACTATAGCTAGTAGCCCTGCCGTGGTACTCCCAGTACTATAGCTAGTAGCCCTGCCGTGGTACTCTCTAACTATGGTGAGTCTCTATCGTAGCCCTGCCGTGGATCTCCGGAGTCGAGAGTGGTCAAGTAGTCGATCCTAGTATCGGTAGAGGGTCAAGTCAAGGTAACATGAATACGAGATCAAGTCAAGTCAATTCAAGACGCTCAAGTAAATAGCGCTATCGAAGTCCTGTGTGGAGATATAATTAAGGGTGACAATAAGTGATAACAAACTAAAGACAGAAATTAAAATCATGACAAGATATCAAATATGGAAAAGTAAAGGAGACATGAACAAGAAAGAATAATAAGAGCTGCATGTAAATAAATGTACAAAGTTTGGCAAGATGTACTTGTCTGGAGTTTTGTCCAATCTGTGTTGAGACTGCAGTACCAAAGTCTAACCAAACTATCCATGAACCAATGAATCATACTCCATGCAATCTCTATCAACCCTAAATCACAAACAAATATATATTATTTACTAAATACAAGTATGACTAACCACGCCTACCTAGAAAGCTTGGGTCGTTCTAAGTCGTGTAATACCTATGTCACCTAGGCCACTTATTAATCATATCATCTAGAACTAGGTTACACTTGTCTCAATGATCATTATTCGTTAATAATATGAATTACAAACTTTAGGTTCAAATATTAAGTTTGTATCTCGTAATTAGTACAATGAAACCTATAATGCACGAATCAAGACAAGATGATCAACCACATGGTTAACAATCTTATCTTAGCGATCCATACGGTCACTTTGTCAATTTCATCGATATAAGATCACTGGAATTGACTGATCTCAGTTTCGACATACGGATCCCAACATACAAACATAATATACATTAATAACTTACTATATATGGACTTACCATATATAGACCTTAATAATATTATTTAAACCAAAAATAGTCATATTGACTACTCTACTTAATATAACATATATAGTATTAAATCTACATATAAACGTTATACATTATTAACATAAAAATATTATTTTTAATTTTGGAAAATATTTATAAATATTCTATAATAATAAACAATATATTTTATACATAGAAAAATATGTGTATAATTCTTGTAATGAATCTACAACATTATTCTTAGACTTGGTATATAATTGAGGCCCGAAACAATAAGTAATTAAAAATATTAAATTCTGGAAAAGTTATATAAATTAGTTAAAATAATGGTTTCAACACTAAATCTACACAACAAGTATTTTAGTAGAGTTTTATGAAGTTTTGACACTTTTGGACACAAGGAAAGCAGAATTTTTTGGAGTTTGGTGACACGACAAATGTCATGAATTTTGAAAAATAGCAAACAGATGCAAAATCTAACTTTCTGATATGCGTTGAAAAGGTCTCAACGTCTAGATTATGAATAAGAATAAAAGAAGGTTAGGAACTGACCTTAAATAGGTGAAAAATGGCTCGCAACAAATTTCATCGGTTATGGATACCTTGTCGTAGATTCGACGTCGCAGACAAACCGCTTGAAACTAGAAGATTCGGCGAAAAGTGGTTAGAGTATACACATAGAGGTAACTTTTTGTTTTAGTGGATGAGAAAAAGTAGATGAAATCTAGTCTACAAGTCGACTAACCTGCTGTGATGAATTCAGCACAAGTTCGGTCGACTTCAGGTGCCTTCTGCACCTCGTATCGACCAGCTTAGGGGCTGAGGCTCCTAGAGAAGGTGTCGGGGTGTTAGAGGAAGGTCTTGGGAAGGTTATTGAGGTGGTAGAAGGGTTGGAGGTGGTCGGGAAGATGGATTTCTGGTGGTTGGAATAAAAGTACGAAAATAGAGAAGAAATTAGAGGGGGCTCGATTTTAATAGAAAACATATATATAAAAAGTGTTCAAAATCCTAGATGGAAGAGATTCACGTGAGGGGAAAGATGTAAGGATAGAGTAGAATTTGATTTGGTGGGATTTGATTGCCAATTTTAAAAGATACACCAATTCTATCTCCTAGGATTTAAATCGGGTCTAAAATAGGAAAGTTGTTATAGGATTTGATTTAAATTAGATTTAATTAATGTGGCTGCATATTAATCCACAGAAATCAATCTAAAATAGGTGTAAGAGATTAGGGAACCCTATATAGGCTCTACGAACCCTACTTGCACTAGTTTTGGGTCGGTAATATTTTTGTGATCGATTTGAGTCCAATATGTCTATAGTTTCCACTTGTATGCCATTTAAAAATAAATAGCACAAAGAAAATCAATTGAGTGGCATAGCATTGACATGTGCATTACTCAAAATAGATCAAAACTATATATTGAGTCAAGTGATTTGGATCACAGTTGGGCCTTAATTGCTATTTGGAAAGCTAGTCAAATTTTTACGTAGAGACTAAAATGACAATTTTACTCCTAAAATTGTACATAAAAATATAACACGAGAAAACATGCTTGGGCAGGACATGATATATCAAATTTAAGGTGGACTCGTCTACTTCAAAACTCATGAAGGATGTTTCGAAATATTGGCCATTCTTGTGCTCCAAAATCAAAGCTACGTAAAACTACATCTATAGTCTTAATTAAGAAATAAATATAATCTAATAAATATTAATAATATAAAACATAATTCACAAAATTAGGGTCCTCACAATAATTTTATGGGACCTTATCTAGCCAATATAGACTAAAATCCAAGATTTATTCAATCAAAGATTGATGTCCAACTAGGGAACCCATTGAAACCCATACATGTATATCGCCATATTTGGACTATAAAACCAAACTTTTTGAAATTTGTCACGACCACACACCCTGAGGAAGGGTACGAGAACGTGGGTACGTCCAGCCTACGTCGCAGTGTCGACGGTAGAACGCTGTATAGTTCGTCTATAACATCTAACAACAATATGATATACACATATCATCTCCGTACGGAGGTATAACATAACATCTCAACTCTATATCTCAATCACAAGTCTAGAGAAGATAGAGCACGATATGGAAACAGATAAAAGGAAGAAACTGAAATATAAATAGAGTTATCGTACCACACAAAGTAGATGTTCAACACAAATAAATACAAGTCCTGAAATATAACTAAGTCTCAACTAACAATCGGAACAATCCGATACAAACTGAAAACTATAAATACTAGACTAGACTAGGCACCCTCTACTGAGCTAGATGCTCCTCAGGCTCCTGAAGGTTACCCTCATGTGCCCCATAGAAGGTAGGGCAGTGACCATTATCATCTGTAATATTTTCAACAGGTCAAGTCAGGACAGGAGCGAGCACAATACATCTCATGCAGTTCATATCATGTTGGGAAATATAAAGCATACAAAAGAGTAAGATACATGGACTGTAAAGAAATATATATAAAAACGAGAGAGATTTGATAACTGGAAATATCTATATACGTGATAAGTAAGAACTGTAAGTAACCTGTGATTTAGAGCATGAGATGGTTATATAAATGGTTTAGGACATATACAAGATTTCACAAGATTGTACAAGATTTCACAAGATTTCACAAGATTGTACAAGATGGGATTTGATCACATAACCATTTCCTTCTCACCGTCCCCAATCAATACACAAGGATCCAGTCAAGTTACGTTACCTTGTACAAGAGGTTTTTATCATGTTTGCTCACGTGATCATGAGAGTACAAGATTACACAAGAGTATACATGAAAGCGGTGTACATAAAATACAAGATGTTCGTAAAAAGCACATGACAACTGTATCTGATGCACCCCGAGGGAGATAACATCGCATGACAAGATCCATATAGTACCAATCCGTGATAATAACGTAACAGCATCATGTAAAGTAATCTAGAGCAAGAATATAAATCCTAACAAGTATAAAATGATCAAAGAATGTACTCGTCTGTCACCATGTATGACTGATATGAATAGATGTCCGAACTGGTGTCACAGAGTCCTATTTATAGTAAAACAGGTTATTTAAGTACTCAAATTGAAATAATGGAAATCTGCAATGCAAACTACATGATTTCTAGGCTAATCTAGGTCAAAGTCAAACTTGGGTCAAACCTGGTCTACTGTCTGGGTCAAACTAGGTCAAACAAGATCAAACTAGGTTACACTAAGTCAAAGGTTGACCATCAGTTGACTTCTAGTCAACTGGTCAACCATAGTCAACCCCTAATCCAATCTAGGTCAACAAATCAAGATTGGACAACTCGGAGTCAAACTTGGTCAACACTCTAGCCTAACAACAAGTCACAAAGCCTAATAACATATTACACTAGGCTAACAAACTTATAGGCTAATTACTAACTCATAGAACTATACCATAGCCAACACTATAACAATCTCAAAAAGCCTATACCAAACAATATATCACAGTCCTACCATATCAACCTATTTCACAACCAAAATAGGAAATCAATATAGAGAGCAAGTAATACAACTATAGAGGTATACCCACATATCACTATACTAAATCACAATGCCAACAGGTATGTATAGGATACCTACTATACATAAAATTAAGATAATGAGAGGTAATGGAAAGAAGGCAAAAGAAGATAAGAGGGATATGGATTCTGAAAATCAGAGAACAACCATGTATCCCAATTTCCCCCAAACAGTGTCAAAAGTGAAAATACAAGACTATCAATAAAACTGGAATGAGATGATGTTCAATGTTAAGACTAAAACCAAGGAACTATTCGAATGCCAATGAACTGGACTGAACCATGAGTCCACAGTAAAACCAAATCACAACCTATCTATCAATACAACAAAATATAAAGGAAATAAAGTAAATAAACAAGAAAAGGAAATCTGAAAACAAACCAAGCCAACTGAAATCAATTGAACCCATATAAAATGCAACTGTCAATGAAATTAAGAACCTCATAAAACCAAATAACCTCATAGAATAATGACTTGAGATCTGAGCCACCAATGATGACCATATTACCAAGCTAAAAGCAAGATAACTGAGAACAAATCATAAAACCAACCAATATGAAATATCAGAACAAGATATGCACTGGACATAACAAAATGGATGGGGACTGAACATAGATAATGAGGATTGGGTTATAGATTATGTAGGACAACCATGAAATCCTAATAAGGATATGAAAGATGTGGACCTAAATGTGAAAGGGCAGGACAATACTAAGTGGAATGAACCATATGAACTAAGGTGGACTGCTCCAACTGACTAAACAACAAGGAAACCTCAAGCATCTGAACAATTGGACTGATAACTCCATCGTATGGAGATCTGAACCAATATGCAGGACTCTAACATATACCTGATACTCCAATACTAAACCTATACAAACTCATGAATCCCCAACTCACATCTCAACCTACTGAACATCAATCCTATTTCTCAAAAAAATTGTGAAATATATATAAACAGTGAAAATGTTGAACTCTAACTCAAACCCGAATTTGAAACACCATTTAAACCAAACAAAATTGAAATAAATATAGTAAAACACGTGTACAGAGTTAGGAACATACTAGGCATGTCCACGTGTCCCATTGTGTCCAGAAAATAGGACACAAAATGTCAAAAATAGACCAAAAGGTAACTATCAGTAAACAGCAATACCAATCCTCGTGCACGTGTGTCGACCCATCTAGGGGCTCGTGTGTCTACCCTAGAGCCTCGTGCTTGTGTCAGTAGTTAGGTGGGGTGTCAGGGTATGTGTCTAGGTGCCTAAGTCGTGTCGGGGTTGTGTCGTGTCGTGTCTGAGTTCGATTCGCGTATCAGAACGTGTTTCAACAGTGTGTACAGTGTAGTGAAAACCCGTGCGCGTGTGATTTCTCACAACCTACGCTATGAAACCCGATGAAACATTGGAGGCATATTCTCAGACATTGCCCCCATATCTCCATTAAATTTTGTGTCATATGAATCAGTGTCGTGTCCGCTAGGACACCCGAGTAGCGGGGGAGCCGTACGAGCCCCGTACGGTATCTCGTGCTACGTGTCCGAGCCCTAAAATCGTATCCAAACTTTTCTAATTTTGACTCAGTCAATTTGGGTTGTAATATACACATGTTAGGCTACACATACATGTAATTAGTTTTGAAAATTACTAAAATCCATTTCTATGTGGCATTTCATCGAACACTCATTTAAATACACCGATACGTGTCCGATACGGACACGAAATGGACACGAATTCCTACCAAACTTGGACTACACCCAGGGGAACCCTAAATGGATGCATCTATGGAAAGAAATTGGGAATTTATTAGGGTTTGATAGGTTTTGCCTATTGAGGGTGAAACCTCAATGAATAGTCTCCCGAAATGAGAAGTTTCCTTCCTCGAGCGATGTCCAAACGCGCTCCACTTCTCGCAATCAAGCCCCCACTAGCCTCTACTACTGTAGGGGAGTCCAACGCAATTTGTTTGGTCCAATTTGGTGGAGAAATGAGGAATTAGTGAAGGTTTAGGGAAGAACCCAAGTAGGGTTCTTAGTAGCTATTTAAAAAGAGGCAAGAACTTTGTAGCCTCTTGATGGCTATTGATAAAGGCTAGGGTTAGGGTTTTAGATGTGTGGCTAAGATTTGTCCAACAAATTCCAACCCTTCCTATTGGTCCAATAGTCCTAAGGCTTTCTTTTTCATAAATATCCTAAGGGATAAATATCCTACTTAGAAATATCTAGATATTGTTAACCTTGTCATTACTAGGTTATCCTAATCAAGACTCTAAGCTCAAGGCTAATCTAGATTAGGCTAAACTCTAGGTTAAGTCTCAAATAATTAACTAGCACATATTTAATTAATATAATTCACAATTTCACAAAATTGTCAAAATGACCAAAATACCCCTAGGCTAAAAAGTTGTAATTAGTCATCCTAATCTCATGACTAGGCTCCCATGGTCATGGTTAGTCTCTAGGCTTAGCAATTTCTAGGGTTATACTAGTCAACCATCAAAATCACAAGTCGTGGTTTTAAATAGTTTTAAATTGATTAAAAATCACCAAAAAATTATAACATGGTTTAAATATCATTATTAAATAATTATAATTATAAAATTTTAAAATTACCCTTATTTTAGAAACTGGGTGCTACAAGTCTACACTCCTTAGAAAAATTTCGTCCTCGAAATTAAGATAGTCGTACTACTTCTGGGTCAAACCCCCAACAATAAGGTCGAAGCCTCTTCCTAGCAGAACACAAGATCAACAAATAAAATATGGGTTGTAGGCTTAAAATGGGTCATGTTTAAAATTTGGCTCGACGGGTTTTGGTTGAAATGGTGTCTGTCATAGCAGCATTCGAAATACGAAATCCGACATCGAATTTCCTGGTAGCCACAAGAATTAATTATTTCAAAAAAATATTATTTTTGTTCATTGAATTATTAGCTTTAATTAAATCATATTAACTCTTTTATAAGTATTAACTAATTTCTTATATATATTGCAACTTTGGTCATTGGGAAAAAAAAATTTAATTGCATATTTTCTATGACACATCATCATCCACTTGTCCCTTTGCATGAAGCTACAAGGATATTTAGGTAAATTCACATGAAGACACTTGTCTTCATGCATGAGGAGGATTAGGGCATTTTGGTCTTTGCCATTTTTGTTTTATTTTTGTTTTCTTTTCTTTAAAAAGAGAATTAGAGAGAGAGAGAGCAGCAACCTTCTTCCTTTCTCTCGTGCTACCTCTCCCGACTCTCTCCCTCTCGGCTTCCTCTCTCCCCTCAACCGATCTTCTTCCCTCTTCATCTCTCTCACACTCTCCTCATCTCTCTATTTCTCTCATCTCCCCATCACCCAGGCAGTCGGACCCGTCGCCCCACGCGCGCGGGCGCGCCCGCCGGCGCTGCCCCGGCGGCTGCTGCCGTCGGCCAGCCGGCCGGCCCCTCCACCTCCGGCCGCCTCCAAGCTCTCCGGCCGACCAACTCCATCACCACCTCCAACACTACCATCATCATCTCCCTCTCCATCTCCTTCATCAAAACCTAAACCCAAAATCCATTTTCTACAAAAGAAATTGGAGAGGAAGATACTTGGAGAAGGAGATCCAAGCCCTAAATCCCAATTTCCAAATCCCTAATTTTTCAAGGCAAGCCCTCTCCCATCTCTTTTTATTTAATTCAATTTTACCTACATGACATGTTCTTTTAGAATTATTTCCTTGTAAGTATGAATCTAGAATGATATATATATCATATAGGTAGGACACATATATATGCCGGCAGTAATATAGACACGGGGACAAGATTTATTAGAAATAATTGGTTGTAGAAGTGTTGGAAGTGACTCGGACACATCGACACGAAATTAGGACACGATATGGATACTTTGGTATAAATTGGTAATGGAATTATATGTTGTTGTTTTATATTTATATATAGTTACTAATACCCTATGACTATTCATGGAAAGTGGTTTTATAAGCAATATTAGGTGATATCGGCCATTTTGGACTCGATTATGAAGTTGTTCATATAATTCAATATTTATTGTTGGAGTTATATTATTTTAGGGATGATCATGGAAAATGTAAGAAAAGAAATCATAAGAGTAATTATGGGATTGTTCAAGATATGCATCGTTGACCATATTACTCAAAAATGAGTATTAACTTATGGAAATGCCCTTGTAGGTTTAGAATTCAGAAGAAGCTGAAATTGAGATAACATAATTAGGTTGTATAATTTGAGAACCTTTAGCTTAAGATACAAAATTATCATATCTTAGTTTTTCAAGGTTGAATCTACTCAAATTTGACAATGTTGGAAATGGGATTGTATTGATGTACATTTTCAGCATCCGCGTAAGTTGGAATTCAAAATTTGAAAAGCATTGAATGTCAATATCTTAGACAAGTTAACTAGGTACCTATGTCCTATTATATGACTAGTGTATCGAACCCAAAATCAGCATTTTTTTGATGAATTTGACTTGAATCTTATATAATTCATCAAAAATATTTATTTAGAATAATGGATTTTGATTTGCTATCAATTGTAGATTTTCTAAACTTACAGGAACTACCAAAACATAAAATATTATTCCTAGATATGTGTTTATTTAGTACTCCTTTGTTGAGTAGAATTAGTGCATGAATATAAATGATCAATATCTTATAACTAAGATATTTAGTTATTACTATCAAATTTAGAGTTGTATTCTCATTTCGTTATGATTTTGTTATCTAGGTTTGTAAAGTTTTGATTTCTAACTTGTATTGAGTTTTCTGGACTTTGTAGCTAACCCGGATCAATACTAAATGGTTAAAAATAGCTAATTGCAAAGGTAAAATATACCATTGGTAAGAAAGGTTATTGCTTTATCATTGAAATATATATAAACTGCGTGTGAGTTCCGGTGTTGAGGGTTGCTCCACCGAAGGGGTCGGCGTGCCCATATATTATTCTTTTGTGTTTACTTGTATCAGATTGATTTTCGGGTTAGTAAATACAGAGGAGACTCTGCCGAAATTTTTGAGAATTTCCAGAGTTAGTCTATTTCCATCAATTCGGACTCTTTAGAAATTTTGACTCAAGTTCTAGACCATTTGAACCATCCATCTCCGACCTATAATATCGGAGGGATTTTTGGAAATCATGTCCAATTAGATACCTTGGAATTTTACCTTGGTTCCAATATTTCTCGAACTACTTCGGTTTCGGAAAAGACGAAACTATTATTTGAATGCGACTTGACTTCTAGGACTCCCGTTGGGAGATAGTTTCTATGAAGTCTGAATGTCTAGAATAGGTAGCTTGGGGTTTGGGAGAGAAACGATTGGATCACACCCGGCTGACTTCTTTGTAATATAATTTTCATTTTTCGTACTGATCAGTCCCTGATACGGTGTTCGTACGGCCGTACGAATATCCGGGGTGAGGCTTAGCTCACTTTCTTGATCGCAATTGGACATCCAGGCCCTGAGTTTCAGCTCAGCTATCCATTTGCACATTAACCCGAGTTTTCAGCTCAGAATACTTATTAATTCATTAGATATCCAGGCCCTGAGTTCAGCTCAGCTCTCTAATGAATGGGTTCGATATTCTTGGAAAAGTCCAAGTCATACAAACTTCTTGTTATAACATATGATACGATGACTCGACCCAGATGATTCGGAAACCACTCATGATGTTATCTTGCTTGTAATCACATCAATATGTGATAGTACAGACGGCTGAAGAATCTAAGCACCAACCCGTTTTGTACGAGCCTGATCCCGGACAAATGGGATTATTGTTGAGATGCTAGGCGAGTGTGTGTGATCCAGAAAGTTTCTCTAAATTGCATTTAGGTCTAGAAAGATCTTGTCGTGTCCTTGTGACATTAAATTGAGAATTACTTACTTTTTGACTGATATTAAGGTATGAGTTTAATTGCTCTAGATACTATATCTTGTTTCACTTGTCTTATCATTACGTATTCATACTTCTTCTTTGGCTGAGGGCTTGCTCGTCGTATTGACGACCTAGTCTTGTTCACTAGGGTTTGATAAAGTTCAGGAGGGGATGCTAGTGCACACTGAGGAGGAGCTTAATGAATGAGACAAAAAGAAGGTCTATCCTGGACATCAGCTGGGTAGTTCTTTTTTGTAGCTGGTTATGTTCTGTATGTATTGGGTTAATGTTTGTAATCGGGTAGTATCATAAAATTTTTTATTTATAGTTAGAAGTCCTGTAATCAATTGTTAAATTAATTGTATATTGTACCATGTGACATGTGGTAATCCTATCCTAGAACCTTACGGGCGACAATCGCGAATATGGGTACTCGAGTATTCGTATGTCGCGTAGCCTGGGGATGTTGTTACGTACTCGGCTCGCCGTATTCTGGGAGCGGGGCGTGATACGTCTTTTTGTTTGTGGCCCATGCAGGTCTACGAAGAATGAAAAATCTAGGATAGGATGCAGGTCTCGAAAAATAGAAAGCCTAGGATAGGATACAGGCTAAGCTTGTACGGAAGCCTATATAGAGGCTAACCTATAGACCTTACAATATATTCTTAGGAAAAGCCTGCAAGGAACCTTAGGATAGAGAATGTCCTACAAGGTTTTATCCATAGACTATGTTCCATTTTGCTTACCTTATAGATCTTTCCTAATGAATATCCTATCGCGAATCTATATATAGGTAAGAATCCTAATCTAAGATTGTCATTAAGGATATAGATAATATTGGAAAGTCATGGGTAGTATAAGGATACATGACTTGATATATAGGTCAAGTAATTCAGAGAGAATTAGACAAGTATTCCTAATAGAGTAGCCCAGTGATGGATTTGCAGAAAGTTCTTTAGGGATCTTGAACTTTGTACCCTTAGTAAACTTGGGATTTAGATTATCTAGATATTATATAGATTGAAATGGTAAGAAAATGATGACCACATAGTCAACCAGCCAGATATGATCTAAGGCCTTATTTAGATTGTATGTAGCATGTTTTATGGGATGAGCATAGATATAAGGATAACTTGGAAGAACTATTGGGTAAGTTAGTACTAGCAGTATTTGCTTAAGGTATAGACATAATTGTATATGTACACATAGTATTGTATATAGCTTATTGAGTGTAATATCATTCTTCGGTATCTTGATCTCATCAATTCTTAAATCAACTCATCCCCCTTGCTTATCAAATTTCATATATCCATTTTCACAAATCCCCAACTTTCTCAAAATTTTTCAATCTCCTTGTTTTATCCAAGGCTTATCGATTTGAATCTAGAATTGTATCCTCTTCTTTTAATCTAATTTCTTTCTAGCAGTATCCCTGAATTTTGGGACTCACTCTCCATATAACTACTCATGTATGCATTACTCATTGATTGTTTATTGGATTTTTTTGTGAAGCATTGTCTGATTGGACTTTCTGTAATTGGATTTCATGTGAAGGAATATTTATTTATTTATTTGTGTCAAGAATCCGAAAAATTTTCAGTTGAATCGTGAAATGAGAAGCTGTTGCAGCCATCCAGACTGGCGAGGCACTACATTCTCAAAACATGGTTCTAAGTAAGATTCCGAGAATCTAGACAATATTTTTGTAATTGGTTTTCATGCTTGATATTCAAAAATCAACTTTGTTTATCTCAGTTTGGATTTGAAAACTATTAACGTGAATAATTTAAAGTGATATTCGGTATTTTTTTTATAAAATAGAAACATGAGATTTCTCTACTAATTTTGTCAAAAGATTTTATATTATAATATTGTATAGTACTTTGATACTTTAAAAAAATGATTTTAAGTACTGGTTATTGAGTATCTTTTGAATTCCTAAGGGTACCCTAACGTGTAAGGTTACTTCAAAAATCATAATTCCTACTTATTCTATAGCTATCAAGGAAGAGGTAGCAAATTCTGATAATGAAATGGTATCTTAATTGCAGCCATATGCGCAATGGCGAGGCACAAGATTACTTATCACGTCAGAAAATGAGAAATGAGGAATATGATTTTGATTCTATAGAACACACACGGTTATGGTATCTGACAATTTTATCTGACTATATGGAATTTCAAGAATCTTGATAATTTCAAATACCTTAGAATTGTCCTTATTTTCGTAAAGATTTTGCTAAATATGTTTCAGGATATTTCATTTAATAATGTAATGGATTTTACTCCATTTTTGTAAGGTGGGTAGAATATTTTGCTTCTCTTTATATTTGTTTTGAGAATCTTATCTTTAAAATTTAAATTTCGAGGACAAAATTTTTGTAAGGTGGATAGAGTGTCATAGCTGCATTCGAAATACGAAATCCGACATCGAATTTCCTGGTAGCCACAAGAATTAATTATTTCAAAAAAAATTATTTTTGTTCATTGAATTATTAGCTTTAATTAAATCATATTAACACTTTTATAAGTATTAACTAATTTCTTATATATATATTGCAACTTTGGTCATTGGAAAAAAAATGTAATTACATATTTTCTATGACACATCATCATCCACTTGTCCCTTTGCATGAAGCTACAAGGATATTTAGGTAAATTCACATGAAGACACTTGTCTTCATGCATGAGGAGGATTAGGGCATTTTGGTCTTTGTCATTTTTGTTTTATTTTTGTTTTCTTTTCTTTAAAATGAGAATTAGAGAGAGAGAGAGAGAGAGCAGCAACCTTCTTCCTCTCTCTCGTGCTCCCTCTCCCGACTCTCTCCCTCTCGGCTTCCTCTCTCCCCTCAACCGATCTTCTCCCCTCTTCATCTCTCTCACACTCTCCTCATCTCTCTATTTCTCTTATCTCTCCATCACCCAGGCAGTCGGACCCGTCGCCCCACGTGCGCGGGCGCGCCCGCCGGCGCTGCCCCGGCGGCTGCTGCCGTCGGCCAGCCGGCCGGTCCCTCCACTTTCGGCCGCCTCCAAGCTCTCCGGCCGACCAACTCCATCACCACCTCCAACACTACCATCATCATCTCCCTCTCCATCTCCTTCATCAAAACCTAAACCCAAAATCCATTTTCTACAAAAGAAATTGGAGAGGAAGATACTTGGAGAAGGAGATCCAAGCCCTAAATCCCAATTTCCAAATCCCTAATTTTTCAAGGCAAGCCCTCTCCCATCTCTTTTTATTTAATTCAATTTTACCTACTTGACATGTTCTTTTAGAATTATTTCCTTGTAAGTATGAATCTAGAATGATATATATATCATATAGGTAGGACACATATATGTGCCGGCAGTAATATAGACACGGGGACAAGATTTATTAGAAATAATTGGTTGTAGAAGTGTTGGAAGTGACTCGGACACATCGACACGAAATTAGGACACGATACGGATACTTTGGTATAAATTGGTAATGAAATTATATGTTGTTGTTTTATATTTATATATAGTTACTAATACCCTATGACTATTCATGGAAAGTGGTTTTATAAGCAATTTTAGGTGATATCGGCCATTTTGGACTCGATTATGAAGTTGTTCATATAATTCAATATTTATTGTTGGAGTTATATTATTTTAGGGATGTATCATGGAAAATGTAAGAAAATAAATCATAAGAGTAATTATGGGATTGTTCAAGATATGCATCGTTGACCATATTACTCAAAAATGAGTATTAACTTATGGAAATGCCCTTGTAGGTTTAGAATTCAGAAGAAGCTGAAATTGAGATAACATAATTAGGTTGTATAATTTGAGAACCTTTAGCTTAAGATACAAAATTATCATATCTTAGTTTTTTGAGGTTGAATCTACTCAAATTTGACAATGTTGGGAAATAGGATTGTATTGATGTACATTTTCAGCATCTGCGTAAGTTGGAATTCAAAATTTGAAAAGCATTGAATGTCAATATCTTAGACAAGTTAACTATGTACCTATGTCCTATTATATGACTATTGTATCGAACCCAAAATCAGCATTTTTTTTGATGAATTTGACTTGAATCTTATATAATTCATCAAAAATATTTATTTAGAATAATGGATTTTGATTTGCTATCAATTGAAGATTTTCTAAACTTACAGGAACTACCAAAACATGAAATATTATTCCTAGATATGTGTTTATTTAGTACTCCTTTGTTGAGTAGAATTAGTGCATGAATATAAATGATCAATATCTTATAATTAAGATATTTAGTTGTTACTATCAAATTTAGAGTTGTATTCTCATTTCGTTATGATTTTGTTATCTAGGTTTGTAAAGTTTTGATTTCTAACTTGTATTGAGTTTTCTGGACTTTGTAGCTAACCCGGATCAATAATAAATGGGTAAAATATACCATTGGTAAGAAAGGTTATTGCTTTATCATTGAAATATATATAAACTGCGTGTGAGTTCCGGTGTTGAGGGTTGCTCCACCGAAGGGGGCGGCGTGCCCATATATTATTCTTTTGTGTTTACTTGTATCGGATTGATTTTCGGGTTAGTAAATACAAAGGAGACTCTGCCAAAATTTTTAAGAATTTTCAGAGTTAGTCTATTTTCGTCAATTCGGACTCTTTAGAAATTTTTGAATCAAGTTCTAGACCATTTGAACCATCCATCTCCGACCTATAATATCGGAGAGATTTTTGGAAATCATGTCCAATTAGATACCTTGGAATTTTACCTTGGTTCCAACATTTCTCGGACTACTTCGGTTTCGGAAAAGACGAAACTATTATTTGAATGCGACTTGACTTCTAGGACTCCCGTTGGGAGATAGTTTCTATGAAGTCTGAATGTGTAGAATAGGTTGCATGGGGTTTGGGAGAGAAACCATTGGATCACACCCGGCTGACTTTTTTGCAATATAATTTTTATTTTTCGTACTGATCAGTCCCTGATACGGTGTTCGTGCGGCCGCGCGAATATCCGGGATGAGGCTTAGCTCACTTTCTTGATCGCAATTGGACATCCAGGCCCTGAGTTTCTGCTCAGCTATCCATTTGCACATTATCCTGAGTTTTCAGCTCAGAATACTTATTAATTCATTAGATATCTAGGCCCTGAGTTCAGCTTAGCTCTCTAATGAATGGGTTCGATATTCTTGGAAAAGTCCAAGTCATACGAACTTCTTGTTATAACACATGATGCGATGACTCGACCCAGATGATTCGGAAACCACTCATGATGTTATCTTGCTTGTAATCACATCAATATGTGATAGTACAGACGGCTGGAGAATCTAAGCTCCAACCCGTTTTGTACGAGCCTGATCCCGGGCAAATGGGGTTATTGTTGAGATGCTAGGCGAGTGTGTGTGATCTAGAAAGTTTCTCTAAATTGCATTTAGGTCTAGAAAGATCTTGTAGTGTCCTTGTGACATTAAATTGAGAATTACTTACTTTTTGACTGATATCAAGGTATGAGTTTAATTGCTCTAGATACTATATCTTGTTTCACTTGTCTTATCATTACGTATTCATACTTCTCCTTTGGCTGAGGGCTTGCTCATCGTATTGACGACCTAGTCTTGTTCACTAGGGTTTGATGAAGGTCAGGAGGGGATGCTAGTGCATACTAAGGAGGAGCTTAATGAATGAGACAAAGAGAAGGTCTATCCTGGACATCAGCTGGGTAGTTTTTTTTGTAGCTGGTTATGTTCTGTATGTATTGGGTTAATGTTTGTAATCGGGTAGTATCATAAAATTTTCTATTTATAGTTAGAAGTCCTGTAATCAATTGTTAAATTAATTGTATATTGTACCATGTGACATGTGGTAATCCTATCCTAGAACCTTACGGGCGACAATCGCGAATATGGGTACTCGAGTATTCGTATGTCGCGTAGCCTGGGGATGTTGTTACGTACTCGGCTCGCCGTATTCTGGGAGTGGGGCGTGACAGTGTCCCCAATTCGAGTCGAAAATAAAAGTGACTCCGTGGGGTAAATTAATATGGGATCTTGTGTCAGGAAAGTCGTGTGAAGCAAATGAAGCACAAGATGGTGTGTCCGAGTGGGACACGAAGGTTATAGGTATAGGGTGTCATGTTTAGGTCATGTATGTGAAATTGGTTTTGAGAAAACAACTAGTCTTGTGCTCCTAAATTAAAAGTCACGGTAATGTACATATGATAATCATAATTTAAGTGGGAATGGTCGAATGGCTTAAATTGAACCGGTAGTTGTGATGCAAAAGTAGTACAAGGGAACAAGTTGAGTGGAACAGACTCTGGTCATGAGTGCCAGACAGGGAAGATAAGGAAAACAACGAATCAATCAGGGCTGTTAGGCAGTATCATCTTATATGAAACTGGAAACTGGCTGTAATGGTCACCATTCTAAGGTCAGAAGTACACTATCATTTCTAAGTCAAAAAGTGCTAACACAAATCATCAATTCATTATATTTAGAAGAAATTTATATCAAAGAAGTTACACAAAGGATTATACTAACAACTAAAACTACTCCTACTCCTACTCCTAGGTTAATTGAAGAAGAACAAACAACAATTTTTTTTTTGAAAAAGACTGAATTAAAAAGGTGGAATAATATTGTATAAACCTTCTTGAGATAAAATCTGATAATCATATGCGTCTGTCCAAAATCATGATAATCAGAATCTTCGTCATACTAGTAAGCAAGGCTACGATATTCACAGAGTCCTCGACTAAGGTATATACCTCTAGAATCATGGTATTTAAAATTTTCGCATTGCCGCATGCTTGGCTGCGAAAACCTTAAATTCTCACACCCAAAAAATATATCCAAAATTAGACTGTATGTCCTCACCATGCTTGCTAATGTGACTGTAGAAGATTCTAAATTTCATAACTAAGTCGACCTAGCCCATACGATTCATCTTGGTAGAATATTTCAAATTAACCTTGATTACTAAGAATCAAATTCATCAACAAACAAGGAAGATAAACAGAAGCTGTTGGAAGCGAATTTCGAGATATTCATAATAAGATTCTCAAGGGTCATCCAAGGAATCTCTCAAGTAGTCCTAACAGTGATTGAGTAACTCCTATCATATCCTAGATCCTATGTCCAAGTCGTAGGCTCGTAATTAGTACTCCAAGGCGAGCACCATTACGAGATCGCACTAATTACGACATCGACCTGCATTGGCCACCACTAAAACGTGTCACGACCCACACCCTGAGGAAGGGCACGAGAATGTGGGTACGTCCAGCCTACGCCACAGCGTCGGCGGTAGAACGCTGTATAGTTCGTCTATAATGTCTAACATCTAACAACAATATGATATACACATATCATCTCCGTACGGAGGTATAATATAACATCTCAACTCTATATCTCAATCACAAGTCTAGGGAAGATAGAGCACGATGTGGAATCAGATAAAAGGAAGAAACTGAAATATAAATAGAGTTATCGCACCACACAAAGTAGATGTTCAACACAAATAAATACAAGTCCTGAAATATAACTAAGTCTCAACTAACAATCGGAACAATCCGATACAAACTGAAAACTATAAATACTAGACTAGACTAGGCACCCTCTACTGAGCTAGATGCTCCTCAGGCTCCTGAAGGTCACTCGCATGTGCCCCATAGAAGGTAGGATAGTCACCATCATCATCTGTAATATTTTTAACAGGTCCAGTCAGGACATGAGCGAGCACAATACATCTCACGCAGTTCATATCATGTTGGAAAATATAAAGCATGCAAAAGAGTAAGATACATGGTCTGTAAAAAAAATATAAAAACGAGATAGATTTGATAACTGGAAATATCTATATGCATGATAAGTAAGAACTGTAAGTAACCTGTGATTTAGAGCATAAGATGGTTATATAAACGGGTTAGGATATATACAAGATTTCACAAGATTGTACAAGATTTCACAAGATTTCACAAGATTATGATTTGATCCCATAACCATTTCCTACTCACCCTCCCTAATCAATACACAAGGATCCAGTCAAGTTACGTTACCTTGTACAAGAGGTTTTAATCATGTTTGCTCACGTGATCATAAGAGTACAAGATTGCACAAGAGTATACATGAAAGCGGTGTACATGAAATACAAGATGTTCGTAAAAAGCACATGCCAACTGTATCTGATGCACCCCGAGAGAGATAACATCGCATGACAAGATCCATTTAGTACCAATCCGTGATAATAATGTGACAGCATCATGTAAAGTAATCTAGAGCAAAAATATAAATTCTAACAAGTATAAAATGATCAGAGAATGTACTCGCCTGTCACCCTGTATGATTGATATGAATAGATGTCCGAACTGGTGTCACAGAGTCCTATTTAGAGAAATATTTAAGTACTCAAATTGAAATAATAGAAATCTGCAATACAAACTACATGATTTCTAGGCTAATCTAGGTCAAAGTCCAATTTGGGTCAAACCTGGTCAACTGTTGTCACGCCCCAGAACCAGAATACTGGAGAGCGGGGGCGTACATAGCCAGCTACGTATATTGAAATGGAATCCACCTCGCTATACGGTCACGGCTGTCTAGATATGAGGGTTTACTATAAGCCAACGGTCTCTTAAGGTCAAGCCTATTGTCTCAATCTCAAGCAAGTAGTATAGTTACAAGATGTTAGACCACCAAATATACAATAAAAGGCGTCCCAAATATTACATATTCAGCTGATCATGAAGCTAGTTATACAAAATACGAGGACTAGCAAGAGTTAAGTCATACATGATCAACCCTAAGATTTGTTAATCATGTTTACAGCCCGTAGGCAGACAGTAAGTAAATATGCATCGAGCTAACAGGTGCTCGTCGACTAAACGCCTCAAAAGAATAATTTTACAATGTAGTGGGTGAAACAAAATGGAAAACCCACTCGTAGCCCGGGTTCCTTCTAGTCGCCACCATTGGGCTGGAAGTTCGGTAGATCCTCCGGTGCTGCTCCGAAATCTGGCCACACAAAACCAGCTAGGTCAAACCCCAGAAAGAGCAAGTGCCACAAGGGAGGCCACGAAATAAGAACAAAAGCCAGCATATCAGA
This sequence comes from Iris pallida, assembly GCA_029216955.1. Taxonomy (NCBI): domain Eukaryota; kingdom Viridiplantae; phylum Streptophyta; class Magnoliopsida; order Asparagales; family Iridaceae; genus Iris; species Iris pallida. The sequence goes on from JANAVB010010815.1 coordinate 20,895, forward strand.
ACATAAAGAATAGAAGAAAAGTACAAGTAATAAAGAGTACAACAAGACAATAAATGACTAGGGACATGGGACCATTCCGGGAGCCAGGTTACAACCCTTAAACCAAACAAGGACCGGGGTTGTAACCCTTCGCCTAAATAGCACTTGTCTCTACCCATTTATTATTAAAGGTAAGTAAAACGATCATGCTCAGGTGTACCAGGTGCTGGGACTAGACGAGACTTAGACAAGGCTGGACACCATCCATTCACAAGCGGCCAATCAAATACTACGGCTTACTACTTAACTAACTAGGGTTATCACAAACCTAATTACTAACAAGATGCAAATGAGAAATTCCCAGTCCCAAGCCCTGTAGACTATCCAGTTATCCTTCCGCGGGTTGAGATTATAGTTGGATACATCGCCCAGGAGACGATATACCCTTAGGTGACTTAGAGGGTGCAACACATGACATTGTGCTGGAAATGTGCCCTACTCGTCGGCAGGCTACAAGTCCATTTAAAGTGCCCAGATAACGAGATCGCCTGTGACTGGAAATTCTTCATGAATTAAAGTTTGATCTAGTAATTAGCCTAATCCATATTCAGTGTGAATCCCTGACCGTGGTAACCAGGGTGTCACGTCCTAGACATGATGCAAGACAAGATAAGACAAGTGGATTGCACGAAGCAACAAGAATGAACACCCACGGAGTCAGAGTTGATTATACGAGTCAAGTTAGCCATCGCAACAGCATCAAGTCAAGTTACAAGTTACAAGTTACAGGTTACAAGTTACAAGTCAGGAGTGAGCCGCCACGGGCCACTATCAAGAAGATCAGAAAGTACTAGGATCATAAATTACAGAATTCACGAAAAACCGTACTAGTCATGAGAAAACACCAAAAAGCATGCCAGGTCGTATCGGGTCAAGATAGTCGTGTTGTGTGGAACAAGATCTCAAAACTCCAATCCACAAAAGAGAAGCCGAGCCCAAGAAAATAAAACCAAATCACCATGGACAAACAGGTTGCGCAGGGGATCAGATTGCGCTAGGGGAATGGACTGCGCAGGGGATGAACTGCGCTGGGGTTGGGTTGCGCTAGGGTCGGCTTGCGCTGGGTCGGGTTGCGTTGGATGCGAACTGTGCAGGGGTTGAACTGTGCTAGAGTTGGGTCGCACTGAAGCCAAGCTGCGCTGAAAGTGAGCTGCGCCAGATTGGGTTGCGCTGGAAGTCAGGTTGCGCTGGAGCAAACTGCACTGAGGGAGTTGGGTTGCGCAGTTCGGCCTTGCGCTAAAGAGCGCTGGCCGAGGAGGAATTTGTGCGGTTCAGCCTTGCACTAAAGAGCGCTGGCCGAGGATCATCTTCTCCTGCAAGCTGAGAAGAGAACCTCAAGAACACCAAGGTTTTTCCAAAAATCCATAACTTGGCCAAATTAAAACGAAATTTGGATTTTCAAAGCTTTAACTTGTGTAAAATTGAATTCTCTTCCACATGTAAGCCTCAAATCAAGCAAAAATCAAAGTTTAATAGATCAAAACCAAGGAATTCCGAAAATGGTTAAAACTTAGATCTAGAAAAATGGAAGCTCCAAATCATAAAATGCCAAGTTCTAATATTGTTCACCATGGCCTAATCTAGCTAAGGGATAAATAAAATAGGGTGCTTATTTGGTGGCAAGGTGCACTTGCCTATGGTGTTGGTGGAGGAAGGAAGAAGAAGATGAAGAAATTAATGGAAGTTATGAGGAGAGAGAAAGTTAGGTGGGGTTTTAATAAGTGAGGGTATGTTGTGTTGAGGGTGGAGGTTAGCTAAGTGTGGTCCAATGCATGCTAAACCAAACCAAACCAATTACTTCTCCACAAAATAAAACCACGCCAGGTCCAAAAACCCATTTTATGAGAAAACCAAAATCTGCAAGTCGAGCCAAAATACAATTACAGGCCAGAATCTGAGAAAATAAATTACAGGTCCCAAATACACGTAAGCCTAATTTAAAATACGTATTCCGAAATACGGACGTTACAACTCTACCCACCTTAAAAGAATTCCGTCCTCGGAATTTAAATCAAGATGCTTAGAGATGTAAGAGCCAGCTATACTATCCATAATTAAGCTATACTAAGCAAACAATCAAACAATCATACATGCAAGCAAGGGATGGCAAGCATAAGGCATAAGGAAGACATTATACCTTACGAGTCAAACAAGTCAGGATATCGCGATCGGATGTCATCCTCACGCTCCCACGTTGACTCACCTAGAGAGTGATGACCCCAAGCAATACGGACTAAACTAATAGTCTTGTTCTTGAGTATCTTTTCTCTGGTCCAATATAGATACGGGCCTCTTCTCATACGAAAGGTTGGTACCAACAACCAGTTCCGAATGGTCCAGAATATGGCTCGGGTCCGGGATGTACCGTCGTAATTGGGACACATGGAATATATCATGCACCTCACTTAGCGACGGCAGGAGAGCGAGATGATAGGATACATCTCCTACTCGCTCCAGGATATCGAACGGCCCTATATACCTAGGACTAAGCTTTTCCCGTACGCTAAAGCGAATGACATCGCGGTTAGGCGAGATCCTAAGGAATACATGGTCGCCGATAGCAAACTCTAAGGGACGCCGATGAGCATCGGCCCAATGGCGCTGGCGATCTTGGGCCACTCGAAGACGATCTCGGATCCTTCTGACCACTTCAACTGTCTGGGCAATCATTTCTGGACCAAGCATCTGCCTCTCTCCGATGTCGTCCCATGCTAGCGGAGATCTGTACTTCCTGCCATACAATGCCTCGAACGGAGCCATCTGAATACTGGCCTGGTAACTATTATTGTACGAGAATTCCACCAGGTGCAGGTGATCCTCCCACGAACCATCGAAGTCAAGGGTACAAGATCTCAACATATCTTTAAGAGTCTGGATTGTGCGTTCTGACTGGCCATCTATCTGCGGATGATAAGCTGAGCTAAACTGAAGGTGAGTTCCCAAACTCTCTTACAGGCTACGCCAAAAGTGTGACATAAATCTTGAATCCCTGTCCGAGGTGATACTGATCGATATCCCATGAAGCCTGACAATCTGCATGAGGTACATCTCTGCCAACTGCGCCGTCGACTGACCAACTCTGAACGAAAGAAAGTGAGCCACCTTCGTGAGCCTGTCAACTATAACCCAAATAACATCTCGAACAGCTGGGGATCTAGGCAATCCAGTCACAAAATCCATGGTCACATGCTCCCACTTCCATTTTGGAATCGACAAGGGCTGAAGAAGTCCAGCGGGCCTCTGATGTTCAGCTTTAACCTGCTGGAAAACCAAATATCGAAAGACAAACCGGGCTATCTCCCTCTTCATGCCATTCACCAGAAGTGCTGACGGATATTACGGTACATCTTTGTGCCACCGGGATGAATAAAATACTGTAAACTGTGAGCTTCTGCCATGACCTTCTGTCTGATATCTCTACTGGGTACACAAAGATGAGTGCCGTGCCGAAGTGTACCATCTTCATGAATGCATAACTCTGGCCTTCCTCCTGCCTCACACTCTGCTCTGAGTCGCTGAATCTTAGAATCTGTAGACTGTGCCATCCGGATTCTCTCAACTATGCTGGACTGAACCTGCAGACTGGCCATCAACGCCACATTGGTAGGAAGAACCACTTCAATTCCCATCTTCTGAAGATTTGCCAATAACTCTGGTTGCGCTATCCGGAAATAAACTCCGGCTCTCCTGCTTAACGCATCTGCTACAACGTTGGCCTTCCCTGGGTGATACTGCAAATCCATATCGTAGTCTACCAGTAGCTCGAGCCATCTTCTCTACCGCATGTTAAGGTCTTTCTGGGTGAAAACATACTTCAGGCTCTTGTGATCAGTAAATATCTCCACTCTGTCTTCGTACAAGTAGTGCCTCCACAACTTAAGTGCAAACACTACTGCTGCTACCAGTTCCAAGTCGTGGGTCGGATAATTTCTCTCATGATCACGAAGTTGTCGTGATGCATAAGCTATTACCTTTCCATGCTGCATCAGAACGCATCCTAAACCTCTGCCTGAAGCATCGTAATACACTGAGAATCCTCCGGTCCCATCTGGAAGTATGAGAATGGGAGCCGTTATCAAACCTCGCTTCAACTTCTCAAATGATTCCTGACACTCTGCTGTCCAAGCAAACTGCACATCCTTGCGGGTCAACTGGGTCATCGGTGCCGAAATCCTTGCAAAATCTTAAACGAATCGCCGGTAGTAGCCGGCCAATCCAAGGAAGCTGCGAACCTCTGCCACTCAACTAGGTACTATCCATGACTCGATAGCCACAATCTTCAGGGGATCTACTTCCACTCCTCCTCGGGTAATGATGTGACCTAAGCACGAAATACGATCGAGCCAGAACTCGCATTTACTGAACTTGGCGTACAACTGGTGCTCTCTAAGCGTCTGAAGGATGATTCTGAAATGCTGCTCATGCTCTGCTTCGCTCTTGCTGTAGACCAGGATGTCATCTAGGAACACGATCACGAACTGATCCAAGGCATGAAGATACGATTCATGAGGTCCATGAATACAGCTGGCGCATTGGTCACTCCGAAGGGCATAACAAGAAACTCCCAATGCCCATACCTAGATCGAAAAGCTGTCTTCGGGATGTCCTGCTCTCTGACTCTGATCTGGTGGTATCCTGACCGCAAGTCTATCTTCGAGAACACTGAAGCCCCTTTGAGTTGATCAAACAAGTCATCTATCCTCGGGAGAGGGTATCTGTTCTGATTGTCACTGAGTTCAAGGTACGATAATCTACACATAATCTGGACTTACCATCCTTCTTTTTTACAAGAAGCATCGGGGCTCCCCAAGGCGATCCACTTGCACGAATGAATCCCTTGGTCCTGAGTTCTTCAATCATCTTGTACAAGATCTCCAACTCTGAAGGCGCCATCCTGTAGACTCGTTCTGATATTAGTGTTGTCCCGGGGATCAAGTCTATAGTGAACTCGATCTCTCTTTCTGGCGGCATTCCTAGAAGTTCCTCTGGGAAGACATCTGGAAACTCTTCAACTATCCGGGGTAACTGTACCGCTGCTACTGCCATCCGCAATACTGGAGAAGATAGATCTACTGCGCCTCTGGAAAATGAAAACTCTGGCTCGCCTAGAATACTAAAGACAACCCTGCCAACATGGCAGTCTATTCTAGCATACTGGTTCCTCAACCAATCCAGGCCTAAGACTACATCATAGTTTGCCATAGGGAACTCTATAAATCTAGCGGGGAACTCTCTACCGCTAACTTCGATCCGATACGAGGAAAACACTCGATCTACTCCCACAAGACCATTACCAGTAAGTATATTGAGACTCACTGATAATGACTCGGGCTCCAATCCTATCCGTGTCGCAAATCGTGCAGACATGAATGAATGTGATGTACCAGAATCAAATAATACCTATGTTGGAGAGGAGTTGACAAGAATACCTGCCACCCTCACCTGGTGTAACCTCTTCTTCCATAGTCATCATCATTGCCTGACCTTATCCTCTGGCTACGGGTCCCCTCTGCTGGAAACCTCTCTGCCTGCTCTGCACTTGGGCTTGGGTATACTGCTGCTGGTTCTGCCGCTGAAATGCCTGGGCCTGAGGCAACAATGGCCTCGGGTACTGCTGCTGCTGCATAGGTGCTGGTCCCCTAACCGATGGACTGGTTAGGTTGGAAGAGGATGAACTATCCCTATTCAGGCAGGCTCCTATCTTGTGATCTGCCGCTCCACAAGCCAGGCACAATTCCTGCGCCCTGCGATAATCTGCCACCATGTGCCCTGGCTTCCCGCAATGAGAACATCCCTTCGCGGAAGTCTGCTTCTGCTTCTACTGTTGCGGGTACGTCGGGGTTGAATACTGAACTGACGTTACTGAGGTCGCCCGCCTCGGAGTTCCAATGGTCAAACCCCTTGCTGTCGGGGCTGGAGCTGATGATTGGTGCATCTGATTGTGGGACCGCTTCCAACCTCCAATCATATCTACGATCCTCTGGGAGGTTTACTCGTGCCTCCTAGCTACCCTCAATACTGCATCGAACGTCTGGTGCTCGAGCTGCTCAACTGCCAACAAGATCTCCAAATGTAGCCCTTGCTGGAACTGTTGGGCCCTATCAAACTCGGTTGCCACCAAGGTGGGGGCAAACCTACTGAGTCTAAAAACTCAGATGCATAACCGTCGACCGTCCTGCCACCTTGCTTTAAGTTGGTAAACCTCGTCTGCAGGTCATACCGAGCTACAGTATCGAAATACTTCATCTGGAATCTTTCTCTAAATACCGCCCAAGCAACTGGCACCGCTAATCCCACGGCCTGCGCCGCCCACCAACTACGAGCTAAGTCCAGCAACTGTAGGCGTACCACCGCTACCTTCTCAGTCTCAGGTGTCCTAGCTGCTTCCAGAACCACCTCGGTATCCTGAAGCCAAGCGTCCGTAGCAATCGCATCTTCGCTGCCGTCGAAGAATGGAGGATTCAAGCGCTTGAAGCTGTTGGCCGCGTTGTTCCCTGGATGACCGCCTCTGGTCAAAGCGTCTGCCACCGCCTAGTGCAAGGCATCTCCGCAACGATCCTAGGAAGCTATCAAGGTCCTGATAAGACCTACCAAGGTGCCATCATCAGGCTCTGCAGGCTGGACGGGCTGAATTGGTGGTTCTCCTCCGGTAGGCACGACTCTGGAGGCCACTCCTGAATGCTGGGCTTGATCTCCAGGTTGCGGCTGGTCCATGGGAGTTGCTCCGTCTTGCTGATCGGTAGGTCCAGGAACAATGCCGCTGAAGAAGACGACATAGGAAACAATAAGGAAGGACCAGGACAGATCAACGATACAAGCATGTGATCAGGTCAAGATTCTCAGGGATTTTGAAGATACGAGCAGAGATCAAGGACGAATACTGATTGAGACATCTATTAGGTAAACCTTCACATTCTTGAATGCCAAGACCTGCATGGGCCACCACTTAAACCATGTCACGCCCCAGAACCAGAATACTGGAGAGCGGGGGCATACATAGCCAGCTACGTATATTGAAATAGAATCCACCTCGCTATACGGTCACGACTGTCTAGATATGAGGGTTTACTACAAGCCAACGGTCTCTTAAGGTCAAGCCTATTGTCTCAATCTCAAGCAAGTAATATAGTTACAAGATGTTAGACCACCAAATATACAATAAAAGGCATCCCAAATATTACATATTCAGCTGATCATGAAGCTAGTCATACAAAATACGAGGACTAGCAAGAGTTAAGTCATACATGATCAACCCTAGGATTTGTTAATCATGTTTACAGCCCGTAAGCAGACAGTAAGTAAATATGCATCGAGCTAACAGGTGCTCGTCGGCTAAACGCCTCAAAAGAATAATTTTACAATGTAGTGGGTAAAACAAAATGGAAAATCAACTTGTAGCCCGGGTTCCTTCTAGTCGCCACCATTGGGCTGGAAGTTCGGAAGATCCTCGGGTGCTGCTCCGAAATCTGGCCACACAAAACCAGCTGGGTCAAACCACAGAAAGAGCAAGTGCCACAAGGGAGGCCACGAAATAAGAATAAAAGCCAGCATATCATAACATAAGGAATAGAAGAAAAGTACAAGTAATAAAGAGTACAACAAGACAATAAATGACTAGGGGCATGGGACCATTCCGGGAGCCAGGTTACAACCCTTAAACCAAACAAGGACCGGGGTTGTAACCCTTCGCCGAAATAGCACTTGTCTCTACCTATTTATTATTAAAGATAAGTAAAACAATCATGCTCAGGTGTACCAGATGATGGGACTAGACGAGACTTAGACAAGGCTGGACACCATCCATTCACAAGCGGCCAATCAAATACTACGGCTTACTACTTAACTAACTAGGGTTATCACAAACCTAATTACTAACAAGATGCAAATGAGAAATTCCCAGTCCCAAGCCCTGCAGACTATCCAGTATCCTTCTGCGGATTGATAGTATGGTTGGGTACATCGCCCAGGAGACGATATACCCTTAGGTGACTTAGAGGGTGCAACACATGACAGTGTGCTGGAAATGTGCCCTACTCGTCGGCAGGCTACAAGTCCATTTAAAGCGCCCAGATAACGAGATCGTCTGTGACTGGAAATTCTCCATGAATTAAAGTTTGATCTAGTAATTAGCCTAATCCATATTCAGTGTGAATCCCTGACCGTGGTAACCAGTGAGTCACGTCCTAGACATGATGCAAGATAAGACAAGACAAGTGGATTGCACTAAGCAACAATGAACACCCACGGAGTCAGAGTTGATTATACGAGTCAAGTTAGCCATCGCAACAGCATCAAGTCAAGTCAAGTTACAAGTTACAAGTTACAGGTTACAAGTTACAAGTTACAAGTCAGGAGTGCGCCGCCACGGGCCACTATCAAGAAGATCAGAAAGCACTAGGGTCATAAATTACAGAATTTACGAAAAACCGTACTAGTCATGAGCTAACACCGAAAACCGTGCCAGGTCGTGTTGGGTCAAGACAGTCATGTTGTGTGGAACAAGATCTCAAAACTCCAATCCACAAAAGAGAAGCCGAGCCCAAGAAAATAAAACCAATTCACCATAGACAAAGGATGCGCAGGGGATCAGATTGTGCTAGGGGAATGGACTGCGCGGGGGATGAACTACGCTGGGGTTGGGTTGCGCTAGGGTCGGCTTGCGCTGGATCGGGTTGCGTTGGGTACGAACTGCGCAGGGGTTGAACTGTGCTAGAGTTGGGTCGCGCTGAAGCCAAGCCGCGCTGAAAGTGAGCTGCACCAGATTGGGTTGCGCTGGAAGTCAGGTTGCGCTGGAGCAAACTGCGCTGAGGGGGTCGGGTTGCGCAGTTCGGCCTTGCGCTAAAGAGCGCTGGCCGAGGAGGAAGTTGCGCGGTTCAGCCTTGCGCTAAAGAGCGCTGGCCGAGGATCATCTTCTCCAGCAAGCTGAGAAGAGAACCTCAAGAATACCAAGGTTTTTCCAAAAATCCATAACTTGGCCAAATCAAAACTAAATTTGGATTTTCAAAGCTCTAACTTGTGTAAAATTGAATTCTCTTCCACATGGAAGCCTCAAATCAAGCAAAAATGAAAGTTTAATAGATCAAAACCAAGAAATTCTGAAAATGGATAAAACTTAGATCTAGAAAAATGGAAGCTCCAAATCATAAATGCCAAGTTCTAATGTTGTTCACCGTGGCCTAATCTAGCTAATGGACAAATAAAATAGGGTGCTTATTTGGTGGCAAGGTGCACTTGCCTATGGTGTTGGTGGAAGGAAGAGAAGAAGATGAAGAAATTAATAGAAGTTACGAGGAGAGAGAAAGTTAGGTGGGGTTTTAATGAGGGAGGGTATGTTGTGTTGAGGGTGGAGGTTAGCTAAGTGTGGTCCAATGCATACTAAACCAAACCAAACCAATTCCTTCTCCATAAAATAAAACCATGCCAGGTCCAAAAACCTATTTTATGAGAAAATCAAAATCCGCAAGTCGAGCCAAAATACAATTACAGGCCAGAATCTGAGAAAATAAAATACAGGTCCCAAATACATGTAAGCCTAATCTAAAATACGTATTCCGAAATACGGACGTTACAACTGTCTAGGTCAAACTAGGTCAAACAAGATCAAACTAGGTTATACTAAGTCAAAGGTTGACCATCAGTTGACTTCTAGTCAACTGGTCAACCATAGTCAACCCCTAATCCAATCTAGGTCAACAAATCAAGATTGGACAACTCGGAGTCAAACTTGGTCAACACTCTAGCCTAACAACAAGTCACAAAGCCTAATAACATATTACACTAGGCTAACAAACTTATAGGCTAATCACTAACTCATAGAACTATACCATAGCCAACACTATAACAATCTCAAAAAGCCTATACCAAACAATATCACAGTCCTACCATATCAACCTATTTCACAACCAAAATAGGAAATCAAAATAGAGAGCAAGTAATACAACTATAGAGGTATACCTATATATCACTATACTAAATCACAATGCCAGCAGGTATGTATAAGAAACCTACTATACATGAAATTAAGATAATAAGAGGTAATAGAAAGAAGGCAAAAGGATAAGAGGGATATGGATTCTGAAAATCAGAGAACAACCATGTATCCCAATTTCCCCCAAACAGTGTCAAAACAGAAAATACAAGACTATCAATAAAACTGGAATGATGATGTTCAATGTTAAGACTAAAACCAAGAAACTATTCGAATGCCAATGAACTGGACTGAATCATGAGTCCACAGTAAAACCAAATCACAACCTATCTATCAATACAAAAATATAAAGGAAATAAACAAGAAAAGGAAATTTGAAAACAAACCAAGCCAACTAAAATCAATTGAACCCATATAAAATACAACTGTCAATAAAATTAAGAACCTCATAAAACCAAATAACCTCATAGAACAATGACGTGAGATCTGAGCCACTAATGATGACCACATTACCAAGCTAAAACCAAGATAACTGAGAACAAATCATAAAACCAACCAATATGAAATATCAGAACAATATGCAATGGACAGAACAAAATGGATGGGGACTGAACCTAGACAATGAGGACTGGGTTATAGAGTATGCAGGACAACCATGAACTCCTAATAAGGATATGAAGGATGTGGACCTAAATGTGAAAGGACAGGACAATACTAAGTGGAATGAACCATATGAACTAAGGTGGACTGCTCCAACTGACTAAACAACAAGGAAACCTCAAGCATCTGAACAATTGGACTGATAACTCCATCGTATGGAGATCTGAACCAATATGCAGGACTCTACCATATACCTGATACTCCAATACTGAACACATCTTAACCTACTGAACATCAATCCCATTTCTCAAAAAAATTGTGAATATATATAAGCAGTAAAAATGTTGAACTCTAACTCAAACCCGAATTTGAAACACCATTTAAACCAAACAAAATTGAAATAAATATAGTAAAACACGTGTACAGAGTTAGGAACATACTAGGCATGTCCACGTGTCCCATTGTGTCCAGAAAATAGGATATGAAATGTCCAAAACAGACCAAAAGGTAACTATCAGTAAACAATAATACCAATCTACGTGTGTCGACCCATCTAGGGGCTCGTGTGTCCACCATTGAGCCTCGTGCTCGAGTCAGTAGTTAGGTGGGGTGTCAGGGTATGTGTCTAGGTGCCTGAGTCATGTCGGGGTCATGTCGTGTCTGAGTTCGAGTCGCGTATCAGAACTTGTTTCAACAGTATGTACAGTGTAGTGAAAACCCGTGCGCGTGTGATTTCTCACAACCTACTCTATAAAACCCGATGAAACTTTGGGGGCATGTTCTTAGACATTGCCCCCATGTCTCTATTAAATTTTGTGTTTATGAATCAGTGTCATGTCCGCTAGGACACCCGGGCAGCAGGGGAGCCGTACGAGACTCGTACGGTGTCTCGTGCTACGTGTCCGAGCCCTAAAACTGTGTCCAAACTTGCCTAATTTCGACTCAGTCAATTTGGATTGTAATATACACATGTTAGGCTACACATACATGTAATTAGTTTTGAAAATTACCAAAATCCATTTCTATGTGGCATTTCATCGAACACTCATTTAAATATACCGATACGTGTCCGATACGGACACGAAATCGACATGAATTCCTACCAAACTTGGGCTACACCTAGGGGAACCATAAATGGTTGCATCTATGGAAAGAAATTAGGAATTTATTAGGGTTTGATAGGTTTTACCTATTGAGGGTGAAACCTCAATGAATAGGCTCCCGAAATGAGAAGTTGCCTTCCTCGAGCGATGTCCAAACGCGCTCCACTTCTCGCAAGCAAGCCCCCACTAGCCTCTACTACTGTAGGGGAGTCCAACGCAATTCATTTGGTCCAATTTGGTGGAGAAATGAGGAATTGGTGAAGGTTTGGGGAAGAACACAAGTAGGGTTCTTAGTAGCTATTTAAAAAGCGGCAAGAACTTTGATGATGTGATTAAAATAGGGTTGTAGCCTCTTGATGGCTGTTGATAAAGGCTAGGGTTAGGGTTTTAGATGTGTGGCTAAGATTTGTCCAACAAATTCCAAGCCTTCCTATTGGTCCAATAGTCCTAAGGCTTTCTTTTTCACAAATATCCTAAGGGATAAATATCCTACTTAGAAATATCTAGATATTGTTAACCTTGTCATTACTAGGTTATCCTAATCAAGACTCTAAGCTCAAGGCTAATCTAGGTTAGGCTAAACTCTAGGTTAAGTCTCAAATAATTAACTAGCACATATTTAATTAATATTCACAATTTCACAAAATTGTCAAAATGACCAAAATACCCCCAGGCTAAAAAGTTGCAATTAGTCATTCTAATCACATGACTAGGCTCCCATGGTCATGGTTAGTCTCTAGGCTTAGCAATTTCTAGGGTTACACTAGTCAACCATCAAAATCACAAGTCGTGGTTTTAAATAGTTTTAAATTAATTAAAATTCACCAAAAATCATAACATGGTTTAAATATTATTATTAAATGATTATAATTACAAAATTTCAAAATTATCCTCAATTTAGAAACTGGGTGCTACAAAATTGGTCCCTATACCTATTATTAGTCTCCATGTCATGGTCCACTAATCCTCCTTCCTTAAATCCCTTAATTGTATTTCTTTATAGCATACGCTATGCGATGAATAGAGTCGTACCAACTTGTTTCTGGTTATGCTTGACCAAGAACTCTTCTACTGCTTTGATGAAATATGGTCAATATATGGGTAATGTTAAATAAATAGTACACCTCCTTAAAATTTGATCAGAAGTACCCCATATCCTCATACACCTTCTAAAAATTTGATCTTCTTAGGAGTCCTATTACTGTATGTCACCCCCAGTTTCAAGAACAAGGGCATTTTGGTCATTTTTCATTCTAGAAATTTTTGGATTTATTTTATTATGTATGATATTGTTTTGGGGTTATTTGAGTCGGGTTCGAATTTCAACTCAATACGACTTGTATCGGAGACCCGGGGTAGCTTCGACTCTAGTTGGACCCACTCATTAGCTAGACATGGCCCACATATGACAATATTTAAGTTAGTAAGGTTAGGCTAAATTCTCATGACAAGGTTGCGTTGATTTGAGACTCAAACTAGTCTATTTTAGCCCTAAACCAAAACCTAACTTAAGTTGAACCAAATGGAGACAAGAGGGGGCATTTTGGACTTTGCCAAAATGCCATAACTAGCCCTATATAGCCGATCACAAGAGGGAGGGAGATGAGTCATCACCTTTTCATTCATAGCCTCCATTTTCATTTCTTTGAGTTCTTTCCCAAATTTGAGAAGAGCCTTTATTGATTTCACCCCCAAATCAATCCATTTCTCCATCCAATCTTCTTCATTTCTTCAATACTCTAGCAAGAGAAGGTGCTAGCCAAGTTTGGGAGGAGTTTGCATTGGTTTGTGTCCTTTTGGAGATCCATTCGTGTCGGTGCCGTATCGGAAGTAGTTCTTTGAGATTTCACCTCCCGGAAGGTAAAATCTACACTCTAAATCAAACTCTCATGCATTTAGGAATATTTTGAACCCATAGGAATCACCCCCATGGTGGTGTCTCCATTTGTGTCCATTTTGTGTCCATTTGGAGACATTTAGGAGTGTCCTTGATGTGTCTTGTGTCTATGTGGGAAACCCCCAAATTTGGACACACCTTGTGTTTGTATTTATGTTTGAATGATTTATTTCATGTTTTAATCTCAGATTTATGTGTTAGAGATGTTTTTCTTGTGTGTCCCTATATATATTATTCTTGTGTCTCTATGTATATTTTCATGTGTGTGTGTGTTGTGGGTCTTTATATATTATATTGTGTGTATCTTTATATATAATAGATGTGAGAGTTCTTGAGAGGTTTTGTGGTGGAGTTTGTGGAGTATTAGAGGGGAGGGATGTATAGAAGTATAGATGAGTGAGGGGGGGGGAACAGCAGCAACAGCAGTCCCCCAAAGGGGACTGCATTAGCATAGCAGGAGCAGCAGTTTGGGGTCTTTTGTAGCCCCCAATGCACCCCTTTTTGGCCCCCTTTTAGCCCCAATGATGACCCCCACTTGTCAACCAAATATTCTACTATGAAACCTCTAAGTTAGAGAGTATTTTTAGTGTGTTAGGTGGTTAGTGGGGTAGTGTTTATAGTGGTAGAAAATAAGGATGTCAATGATAGGATATGCCATGTTATGTTATCTTGAGGGTAAGTGGTAGATGTTTTGAGTTGGTTTTGAGAGTTATTCTAAAAGTAGCATTCTAGATAGATGGAGGTTAGATAGATGATAGTTTTTGAGTGGTAGTGGTAGAGGTTTAAGATTAGTGGTGGTGTTGGTATCTTGGTATCTCAAGATACCAAGATTATCTTAAGATAATGTTGAGGGTATTGTAGGCTAGCTAAGATGTGTGATAAGATGGACTGGATGGGCTAGTTTGTGTGAGTTAGTGGTTGGTAATAGCTAGATAGGTTAGTGTCTAGCTACCCTAAGAAGCCCGGGTTTGTATTCCAAGGTATAGATGGGTTACCTTTGTATCGGGGCAAGGTATTGGGAATACCTTATAAAGGGTAAAGGTAAGGTATTGGGGTAAGTCTAAGATTTGGGTTTTGATTGTTATGATGGGGTTAGAAATAGGTTATCTTGGTAGGTAATGGTAAGATAAGGGTAGTTTAGTCTAGTTTTGACCCCTGTTGACCAAGAGTTGACTTTTTAACCAAAGTCAACTACGAGTCAACACTTTACCTAGAATTGATCCAAAACCTAACCAGAGTTGACCAGTTGACTAAAAGTCAACTATTAGTCAATATTTGCCTAGTTTGACCTTGGGTTGACCTAGAGTTGACCAGTTGACCAAAAGTCAACTGTAAGTCAACCCTTGACCCAAATTGACCTAGTATGACCTAGTGTGACTCAGTATGACCTAGTATGACCTAGTTTAGCCTTATGTGACATAGTTTAGCCTAGTTTTGACTTAGACTTGCATATCATAACTTGATTAGCAAGTTTCTACTATTAAACCCTGTTTTGACTCATGGTATCTCATCTTTAGGTCTGTGATTACTCTGAGCATCTGTTCACCGTATCAGCTCAGGACCGCCGACGAGTATATTCTCTGATAGTAGTTCGATGTGTTTATAGCTTCTATATCTGATTCAGTTGTAGTATCTTACTTGATTCCTGACACGATGATTTTACAGACTAGTATACGTCGGATCCTGTCATGAGATGTTATTCCTGGATTACTTGGTATATTGGTACATTGCTCGACTTATTACCTGTACTTGTATAGATATTGACTTAGGAATGGGCTGGCCTCCTGCTTTTGAGTCCCGTGTCATGACGTGTAATGTTCGGATCCATTATACTATTCGGGGATGGGAAGTTATTAGTGGTTGTGTCAAATCCCTACTTGTTCTTCACACTCGTACCTGTTACTTGTTCATAGCTATACCCTCGCCTCACGATAGGTAAAGCCTGACCCTACTTGTTCATAGCTTTCTATGGTGGCTGACCTGATCTTGCTCTTTTATACACCTATTCATAGTCGGTCAGATAGAACAGCCTGATCTGGACCTAAGCTGATCACATAACGCACTAATAATTCATGGCACCTTTTATGTTTACTTTTATACATCATATATCATGTTCTGTTCTATCTTCCTGTATTATCACCATGACATGATATCCTGTTTCACATATCCAGTTATATTTCCTGCTTTGATATTTGTCTTGTATTTTATTATAATTGTCTCTTATAGAATATGTCAAATCATTAGAACTGCTGTTAGTGTTTTGTACTTGCTTTTTCCTGATAAGATACCGTTGATATATTACAAATGATTCAGAGGCTGACTGCTCGACCTACTATGGGTCCGGGGCAGATGGAGACCTAGGCCAGGGCTTTGACCTGGCAGCTGAGCCACTAGATGTTGCACCCCTTGACTAGTATTGCTTAGTTAGGCTTGCCTGGACTGCGATCCAGCTAGTGCTTTCATACTTAGTATACTATATTATGTTTTGAGTTCTGTGATATTATTTATATCGCTGAGCTGTGTTGGATCTGGAACTCTTTTCCAATTTTCCCTTCTATCATATTTCTATTTTTTGCTATCTATCCTAGTTTGTCTTGTGATTAAGTTATGCCATATTATATACCTCCGTACGGAGATGACAGATACCCTTATATATTGTCTAGTTGCAGTATTTATAGACGACCTACGGCGTTCTACCCGCCGATTCTGCGGCGTAGGCTGGACGTACCCACGTTCTCGTGCCCTTCCTTAGGGTACGGTTCGTGACACTGTACTTTCCAATTAACCAATTTATATAGGTTGGGTAGAACCTAAACATAATGTACTCCACCTCTTAGAATGGGATGTCATTCGAAACCATTTTTCTATCTATATAGAAGTTGCCATACGATATTGTATTTATATCCCTTGCTCGTGTATTTAGATAACCGCAGTAATAGATCGCAACCTTGACTTTTTCAAATTCTATTATATCGTACTATAGTGTCTTAGTTTTAATGTCTCGATAAAAAAATTTGTAATGCATAGTTTGCAAGCCTCTTTAAGAAACATAGGGTTTCTTTGAATTAGTAGGTGAATTGGATGGGTTGGTTCCAATTGTACTAATAAAAGCAATGGTTTCTAACATCTACTACTATCTGTATCATCTGATAACCTCTATCTTGACTTTGATATTTGGAGCACAACACTAGCCTTTTTTCTCCAATAAATTTCACCCTCATGAACCAGACCAGCCAAGCTACACACATGACATACATGTCCCACACAAACACATTCCTGTGCTCTATTTCAATTATACCACGTGTATGACGTAATTCCCTTAGAACAAACCATATATGCCAATTTCTGTCCCTTTTGATCTTAAACCATGCATATCAACCCATTTTTCCCAAATGAACTGAATACCCCTGATCCAAGCAAGACACATCACACCTATGACATATGCATTCCACCCAAGCAAGCACATGCCTCATATATGATACCAAACACCAACCCGCATACCCTAGTCATTATGACTTAAAGATTATAGCCCCTTGCCTAATCAACATCTATCGCAAGGTTAGCACTATTTTGGATTCTCATCCCTTAGTTACCCATGTTAGACAAAGACTGAACTTCCTTTGGACCAAAATGTTCTAGTTATATTTGTATAAGAGATTCCTACCCTCCTGTTGAAAGCACGACCGATAGGAACGATGATAGATTGTAATAATCCTCCTACATAAGTTATTGACCAAGAATGCCATAAAAATATCTAGGCTCACTTAGAATCCGTGACTACGGTCAGGAGTGTCCAATACAATCATGTCTTTCCCTAGAAATTGTCCTTCACAAAAGCCTGGTAACTGCAATTTTTACGGTTAGCCAACTTCTATAAGTTGGATAGGGCCTTGCACTAAGAATATCCTACCTTATAGAATAAGGCATCAATTTGGATTCCTTCTATTAACCTCCTCCTCCATCATTTCAAAAAAATAAGTTACGATTGGACGTACTTGCTCACCCTTCATATTTTAATCTCGTTATTTCTTGATATTAGGCTTAATTTAATTTCGAGGACGAAATTCTTATAAGTTGGATTAAACCCCTTTAATATTTTCAAATTATTTATTAATTTTTTATTATAGGAATTTTAATAATATTATTTTTATTTAATTAGGAGTACTAATATGATTAATAATTTTATGCTGAATGTTTTATGTGGTAAATATTGTATACATGATTTATACAATGAAATTTTTACAGATATAAACTTTTGGAGTCATTATTTTGTTTTTGGGAATTTTAGAATTTTTAATTAAAATTTAGAGGTTATTTATTTAATAAATCTTAGATAACAAATAATTACTACATGTTATATATAAATGGAAGTTTTCATAACAAATAAAATCTTAGAAACTTTATATTAATCTAGACTTTTATAAAATTTAACTTATTAATAAGATTTTTGGTTTTTTTAGTGTTTATATATTATTAGAAGAAAAAAACTAAACCTAACATCTCGCGAGAAATGGAATTTCTCACGAGATGGATAAACCCCCAGAACTCGACCCTTCCTCCCACACTGCTACAAACAATAGGAAGATTTAAGAATTCAAATCTTCCAATTCAAAATTTGATTTAAAACCTTCATCACATCTTATAAAGACTATCTTTTAGCAAATCGAATTTGGACCTTGGTTTAAACAATATTTAAACTGACGGATTGAGTTCGAAAAATTGTATACATATTAGGGCATCGATAGTTTTTTCAGAAACCCTATAAAATAGTCTCGAAATCAACTGTACTTGACCTTATTTTGACGACCCTCGACTATGGAAGAACCCTGAGTAGCCCGCCGCCCAGCCGTGACTGCCTTCTGTCGCTGGAGCCCACCACAATCGTCGAAAAACCCAAAAAGAACAGAGTCCTCTGTTCAAAACCAAGGCCTCAAGGTACCATATTCTCACTCAGTTTTCTCCCTATTTTCTTGATTATTTTTGAAACTATAAACTCCTATTGAGAGACTACATAGCCACCCTGACATACCAGCAAATAGGTTAGGATCAAGTCGAGCAACATGCCCGTGAAATCGATACGAAGTCGAGTGAAAATATTCGAACACATAACAGTAATCCAGCTCCAACCCCTAATTTGGAAGAGAAGTTATGAACCCAATACTAAAAATTTCGAAAATCAACATAAAGACAGTCCTAGAAAACATCTAGGGCTACAGAACCATTTTTACAGAAGTTGAGTTCGACGACTGTGCACCGAGAAATCGGCTTCTCAATATTGACGAAAAATTATTTTCAAATTGTTAAAATTTAGAAAAAATTCCAATACGGCGTGTGTCCCGACAAACCGAGCAACGTGGTCACAACCCATAAGCATCGAAAGACGCATATGGATGTTGTCGACGTGTGGGATTCGACAGAACTTAATTTGCTGTGTGTGCGACGAAATCGAGACGTATCCATCGAGATATCCCATATCGGCCACTTTGCAAACTAGCCCATAAGTTCTTACACGTTTTTCATCTCGAGACGAAACTTATACCAATAGGACCATGTCATTTTTCTGGTCCTGTATGTGAAGTTTGGTCCAATTCTGAGAAGGTCGACCGGAATGCTATTTTGGTGGGCCCGTGACCCGATCCAACGGGCAAATTTGTGCATGGCCTACCGAAATCCAATTTTGGATATACGGTTGGGTTCGTATCGTTAAACCGGTTCTGTAGACATATAGTTTGATGACTTTAGAGACCATAGATATTGGCACATTTTTTGGTACAAAGCGGATCCAACAGCGGACATCATTTTGATCCGAAATTATGATTTTACCCTTGTGTCCAGAATTGGACTTTTGGGTAGGCATCTTTAAACTATCTTTTATACCAATATGTTCGTGATGTTTATTTCAGCATCCGAGGACATTTACGTAAGTTGGCTTTGTTTGCTTTACCGGGCCTTTATCAGCAGCCCAGGACACTAGGCGAGTACAGTTCATATTTTATTTCCAGTATTGCTGATTACTATGATTGCATGATTAGTAATACATATTGATTCTTGGCACGTTCGGTAAACGGGTTAGTGTCATATGGATTTTAGTCATGATACCATGCTTATTTTATCGTGTTCCGTGATTTATTGTCGTGACTAATCCATGTGTAGTAGTCGGGTAGGGAAGTACATACTGAGTAGATATGTGATCAACTCCATAGACAGTACTTTATTTTATGCAATATAGACACCCTAGATAGTACTTTATTTCATGCAATGTAGATATCGTAGACAGTGTCTTTTTTTACAATGTAGACAGTGTAGACAATGCTTTATTTCATGCAATATAGACAGTATAAACCGTTTGGTGTAGTGGACCAGCATGATCACATATTGAAAAGTGTATTTTAAATCACGTAGACGGTTTTATTTTTTTTTTCCATGTTTTACTTGTCCCTGTAGTCTCACCATATTTTTGTGCCATATTTTATAGTTATTTCTTTCACCCTATAGTCATTTTCTATTCATTGTTTTTATAGTCATTATCATATATTGGAACTGCATGCTTGGATTGTACTCATTCTGTTCCTGACTAAAAACAACATTTTTTAGATAATTGCCTGCTACATTGTGCTTGGACCATTGGAGGAGACATGGGTATATGCTGAGGTCAACCGTAGAAGATTAGT
>JANAVB010010816.1:0-38685 GCA_029216955.1 Iris pallida
TGGGCCACCACTAAAACCTATGTCACACCCCAGAACCAGAATAATGGCAGGTGGGGACGGACAAGGCCACCTATGTGATACCAAAGTACGCCAGTACTCTGAAATCATGTATAAGCTGTCAAGACATGGGGGTTACTTCTACAAGCCAACAGTCGATCCTAGGTCAAGCAATCCTAGGTATCTCAATCACAGGCAATTATACAAAGTACAAGAAGTATGATCGTCAGACATACAATAGTAAAGCATCCCAACTATTTATACATGGATGATCATGAAGCTTGTCATACCAAAATAGAGAACTAGCAAGAGTAATAGTCATAAATGATGAGTTCTAGCTATAGTCTAGAATATGCACATCATGTTTTGGCCCGTAGGCTAAATGTCAAGATCCAAAAACACGAACTAAACACATGCTTAGAGGCTAAACGCCACAAAAGAATAATATACACATCAAGTGGGAGAATGATAAGAAACCCACTCAGGTACTCTGGTGCTTCGGATGGTCACTGTCGAGTAGATGGTACGGAAAGATCCCTTGGGCTCCTCTATCAGATATGGCCAAACAAAACCAGTAGGGTCAGACCCAAATAGCAAGTACCACAAAGGAAGACAAACTATGGACTAAAACCAACGATAGCTAACATATCAATGGTTAGAGATACAAATAAGTAGATGTGAATCGAGACTCGTGCACTACCAATACACTTATCCCGAGAATAGAAAAGACAATAAGTAAAGCATCATGAGACATAAAGTAATTAACATGTGACATAATGTACAGTGTAGTCATGCTAAGTAAACAGAAGCTTGAGTAATATGCAAAATCAATTGATCATGTAAGCATGTGAACTAGCCGGGTCATGAGAGCATGTTGACTTAGCATAGGGATCACGTAAAGCTTGTGAGGTAACTGAACATGTGAGCATGTGAGAACCATATAGAACAATAATGATAGGAATGACTTAGGAACTATTCTGGAAGTCAAGTTACAACACGTAAACCAAACAAAGATCGGAGTTGTAATCCTTCTCCTGAACAGAACTTAAGCTCTAATCAATGTTTAGCATAAGATCATGTAGAACATGTGAGTACTGAATAGGATGACAAATGATAAGATAACTTGGGAACTATTTCGGAAGCCAAGTTATAACCCGTAAACCAAACAAGGATCGGAGTTGTAACCCTTCTCCTGAACAGAACTTAGCCTCCGATTATTCATCGACAAAATTAAAGCATAAACAATAATATACTGAAATAAATATACAGACACTGCCTAGACAAAACTAAACTAGACTGGACTACATCCATCAATCACGGCCAAGCAATGAGTACAGCTTGATACTTTAACTAACTAGGGTTATCACAATCCTAATTACTACAAGATGCAATGAGATGTTCCAGCAGTCACAAGCCCTTCAGACTATTCGAGTTATCCTTTGCAGGTTGAGAGAGTTATATTAGATAACTTTGGATACAACATATGACAGCATGCTGGAAATGCGCCCTACTCACCGGTAGGCTACAAGCCCAATTAAAGCACCCAAATAACGGAATTGCATGTGACTAGGAAATCTCTTTATGAGCTACTTGATCAATCTAGTCTTTATCCTACTCAGATTTGATATGAATCCCTGACCATGGTAATCAAGAATCCATATCCTAGACATGATGCAAGACGAGACATGTAGCTTGTGCACACATACACAAAGAATTTAACCACGATGTCCAAAAGAGTTATATTAGCAAGGAAAAATAGTCGTCGCAACAGTATCTTGATTAAGCATGTCATGTTTAGGTTTACTTGTCATGTAAAGAGTACTTGTCAAGAGTGTACCTCTATGGACTATCATGTTAGCAAGGAAGGGAAATGGCAACAAATATAGCATGTAAGTAAAAACTTGTCCAAAAAGGGGTATCATGGCATGGAAGAGGGAATACATAAAAGTAACTACTTGGCATAGATCAAATATTAAATATGTGCTAGTTTCAAGTGTAACAAGGGTGTACAATTATTCTATAACTGTAAAAAATCATCTAATAATATTAAGGAAATTCATTATCGTTAAAGGAAATGTCATATTCGACCAAGTACAGAAAATATGCCAGAAGATCAAAACAAAGTTTTAAATTAACAGCCGCATACGAACTCCAATAAGGTGAACTGAGAAAATTTTGAAGCCAAGACAAATGTCTATAAGCTTCATGTCCGAGTATTTTTCAAGACTAACAGCTGAATAGATTAAATGGGCAAAACAGTCATTAGTGCTAGGGCCTGCCAACACGGGCTAAGGTGGCACCACGGCTAAGAAGGGTGCCAAGGTCAGAATGGCACCTAGGCGCACAAGGGCACCCAGGGCCAGAAGGGGCCAGGGACAACATGCGCCCAAGGGCAGCATGCGCCAGGGCAACATGCGCCCTAAGCATCATACGCCCATAAATAGCCATGCACCCAAGGAAGCATGTGCCTGAATAGAGCATTCCCCTAAAGAACATGCACCCAGGGTGCATGTACTATAGAAGGGCATGCGCTCAAGAGGGCATGCGTCTGGGACTAAACGTATCATGGAGAGCATGTACTTGGGAGGGCATGCGCTCAGGGGTGCATACACCCGCATGATGGAGATAGGGTGCACTGGAAGGTAAGCCTGGAGACTAGCCTCCATGGCTAAGTGGGCGCATACCAAGAGCTATGCACCCAAGCAGAATGAAACATGATGCCTCAGACACATATCAGAGACTATGCACCCAGATAGGGGGAAAAGCTTTGGGCACATATCAAGAGCTATGCGTCCGAGCTGAAGAAGGCAGGGTGCCTTGGGTGCATATATAAGGCTATGCACCCAAGCTGAAGAGCTATGGGCGCATATAAATGGCCATGCGCCCAAGCTGAAGGAAGTAAGGTTCTTTGGGCGCATATATAGGGCGATGAGCCCAAAGGAAAGGTTGTTGTGGGTGCATAAAAATAGCTATGCGCCCAGCACTGTTCTTCTTCTCCAGGCCGAGCGCATGAGTTCATGGAACCCATGAACTAAAAGTAGCCTAACTTGCTCAAAACAAATCAAAATTCGGGTTTTCAAAGGTCCATTTTGGATAGAACGAAATTCTCTACAACATAGAACAATCAAAACTTAAAAATAACAAACTTTGCTAGATCAAAACCCAAAAATTTGAAAGTAAAGTAAACTTAGATCTATAAGAAATTATCCACCAAAATAAAAAATGCTAAGTACTAAAGAGGCTTATAATCATGTAAGAAAGAGTTTAGAACAAACAAAATAACATTTGTCCAACATTTGGCAAGATGTACTTACCTTAGGTTGGAAGAGAAAATAAAAGGAAGAAGATGAAGAGAAATGAAATAATGGAGGAAGAGAGAGAAAGTTTGGGTTTTATACAAAACCATCTCATCTCAAACCAACTAAACCAAACCAAGCCAAACCAAATTGAACCAAACCAAATTAAACCAAGTACAAGATTAAACCAAGGCAAGGCTAAGAAAGATAAATTAAAATATGGGTCACCTGACAAAGGCCATAATTCCGTATACGTACATTAAAAATACGTATAACAGAAAACGAGAGTGACAGGGATGCTGTCGGTATACAATGGTACACTGGCGATATGCTGGTCAAGGAGAAATCTATAAGTTGGGAAAAATTTAAAATGTTACAAAAATCAATAAAATACGAAATACAATACAAAAATATGTATCAGTATATAAATATCGATACTTTGAGACGAGTCTCACAATAATGGAGTATCACTCCCTCCACCGATGGAACCTCTACCGGCACGGGATGCTCCTTTACCGATGGAACCTCTACCGGCACGGGATGCTCCGAGGCACGATCCTCTTCGTCCTGCCATATCTGATAAAAAATAGATATATTCAAGAAATGTAATACATAAGCAAAATCCAATCTGCATGCATCTAACATATCATAGTTTTTAAAAAATAGACTTGGAGCAACCCTTTGTTGAATTTCTAGATAATAACTAAGTCTACATAATAGCATCCAAAACATCTAAGTCTAGATAATAACTATGTTTAGAAAATAACAAAAATATCCAGAGTTGTAAGAACATCCAAGTCTAATCCAGAAATAAGTCTACAGGAGACAAATCAGATCAAAAGTCATATCATATATATAACTCTACCCTCTACGCTGGGGCAGATACCACTCCCTCAACCACCTGCGCATAAGAAGGCTCCACGTGATCAGGATCATCTATAGGAGTTGGATGACTGGTACTTCCGGTGCCATTGCCTTCTGGTGCTACTTCCTCCTTCACAGCGATCTCGGCTTTAGGAATCACTTCCTCCTTAATAGTAGGAGGTTGTATTTCTTTCTTAACATTGATCTCTACTTTAGGTGTCACCTTTTCAGCAGCAGCAGGTAGCACTTCCTTCTCAGCAGCAGGAGGTACCACTTCCTCCTCAGTAGCCATCTGTGCCTCTCTCAAGCGACATGCTCGAGTCATGGGTGTCATCTGGTAAGATTGATGGAAACATATAGATTAATTAGGGGTTAAACAAAATAATAGTACATTTTACAAGTCTAAATAGTTGTTCCATGGAGACTAATTAGTGGTTAAACATATTATATATTATATATTATATTTTCTTTTCAATCATCTTCTAAAAATTCATCTTCTTCGCTCTCCGCATCCTCATCTTCCTCTTCCTTCTCATCTTCACTTTTATCTACTTCGTTTTCCTCTTCGGATACTTCTACATCTTCTATACGATTAGACGTGTAATGTGGAACTTCCATTGTGTCCACGTCAATTGTATTTGTTCCGAGAGGTAGCTCGTCCTCCTGATAAGCTATTTCATCAACATCGTAGGTATTTCTGGCTTTAGTCTTGCATACTGCCCACCAGTCCAACCTAGTTGTTTCCCGTCTAGGATAAGTAGTGAAGTAAACGAGTTGAGCCTGACTTGCTAGGACAAATGGTTTATATCCTTGATATCGACGTCGGTAGTTAATATCCACAAGACCATGCTTGCCAATTTTCCAACCTTGATCTTGAATCGGATTGAACCAATCATACTTGAATAATACGATCTTAGCCGGCTCTATGCCGTAGTTATATGTCAACTCTATCATCTTCCATAATATTCCATAGAAATCATTGCCTGGAACGACAACTTTGTAGTTTGTAGATCTGATACACAAACAATTATTTTTTGTTGAATCAAGATCCAAAAAGTTCTCTCTGATCGGAGCATTTGTTGACTTAAACCTAAATCCATTCACACAATAGCTTGGCCAAATTTTGACAGAATAAATTGACCCCTTGGCTAGAGTTCTAATAGATTCATTCTCTAGTGCTACGTTTGGACGATCGACCTAAATATCACAAGATAAGAAATTAAATTCAGTATTTCGTTAATTACTGTATAAAGTGTATATACAAAAAGTAATTGTCAAGCTCCTTACATATGCACTCAACCATGAAGGGAATGACGTCTCTTTCTTGTTCTACTTCTTCATCTGTTATATACTGTCTACTCGACCTTACCTCATCATTAAACGTACTGAAAACAACAACACATCGGCCAATTAGTGTAATAATAATATTGGATACTATTGCATGCATAGATGAGGTAAACGTGGACATATTAGTTACTTACCCCTCGAGCTTCTCTACTTCATCCTTGTCGCAGTTGAGTAATACATATAACTAAGTAGCCCATAGTTTTTCGTCATTCATATATCTTTTCTTTATTTTCTCCGAAGGCTTTTCGAAAGCATTGAAGACTTTCAGTATTGCATCATTAGATTCAAGATATCCATTGTCGTTTCTCGGAGCTCTTGTTCTATAAGTAGTAACATATGGCTTAAAATACATCGAGCAGAAGTTTATAATCTCTTCGAGAACATAGGCTTCACAAATAGAACCCTCGACCCGAGCCTTATTTTTCATATTTCTTTTTAGGTGGTTCAAATACCGCTCAAACGGGTACATCCACCGAAAATCAATAAGCCCACCAATACGTGCCTCATAGGAAAGATGAATTGGAAAATGCTACATAGAGTCGAAGAACCCAGGAGGGAACACCCTCTCAAGCTTGCACATTGTTACCACAATGTCATTCTCTTGCTTTTCTAGACGATCGACAAGCAACTTAGTAGAACAAAGATCTCTGAAGAATATGCTCAGCTCTGTCAATGGGATCCCAAACAACTGATGGTAATAATTCTCGAAATGCAATCAGAATTAATCTCAACATAAATCGTGACAGTCGTGGCTCTTTATACCCGTCAGTTTGTTATCATTTGGGTCGATGCATCTTCTTAAATTTGACACGTACCCGTCAAAAAATTTTAGGCCCTGAATCCACCTAAAAAGTCTCCATTTATCCTACATGTCCAGTTAGAAAATTTCCTTAGGCTGCTTATACTTTCCATTGCCTTTTTTATCAAATGCAACGCAGGACGTCTGCATATATCTTCCAAGTCCAACTTGGCCTTGGGATTGTCTTTCGTCTTTTCCTTTACGTCCATCACTATGTTGTCAAACACATTCTTCTCAATATGCATGACATCAAAGTTATGTCTGATCAGATTTATGCTCCAATATGGCAGGTCCCAGAATATACTCATTTTTGTCCAATTATGAGTGCGACCAAATTCATCACACTTGTATCCCTTTGTAGGCCCTTTGATAGCACTTGGAAAATCTTTGACCTCCGCTCATATCGTGTCTCCGGTCTACCTTTGCGGTAGATTGGCCTTCTTTACAGCGTCGACATGAAAAGCATTCATGTTCCTCCGGAACGGATGATCCTTCGACAGGAACTGTCGATGACAATCGAAGAAGCACAGTTTTTCTCCATGTTTCAAATGAAAAACCTTCGTGCGGTCCATGCAATACGGACATAAGAGACGACCATGATTGCTCCATCCCGTTAACATTCCATAGGCCAAAAAGTTGTTGATGGTTCACATTAGTGCGGCCCTCATATAAAAATTTTGCTTTCTGGAAACATCATACGTGTTGACACCTACTTTCTACATCTGATTCAACTCATCTATCAACGGCTGTAAGTACACATCGATATTCCTCTTCGGATTGTTCGGATCCTGAATGATAACGGTTATGAACATGTAAGGTGTCTTCATACACATCCACGACGGTAGTGTACAGAGTGACAATCACTGGCCAACACGAATATTAGGAACCCGAAAGTATGAAGGGGGTAAAACCGTCAAAGGCTAGCCCCAATCTTATATTATGCGGATCAGAAGCAAAATCTGGATACTGTCGATCAAAGTGCTTCCATGTTTCTCCATCGGATGGATGATCCAAAACTTTATCAACCTGTTTCCGCCTGTGCTAACTCATGTTCTCGGCAGTCTCTTTCAACATAAATAACCTCTGCAACCACGGCGTCAAAGGCAAGAAGTGCATCAAATCAATCGGCTTCCTTGCACCGGAAGTCATACTTGAACTTGTTGCCTTGTAGCGATCAACACCACAAAATCTATACACAAGACTTCATCCTTGTCGTCCTTCCATTATGACATGCATCAATTTTATTATATTCCATCCAGAGCGATCTCACCATTCTCTCAGATCTGTAGAAGTCAGTAGGTAACTTTGCACCCTCCGGAAAGATCTCTATAATCAACTCGATGATTCAGTTGTAGCATTCTTGAGACATGTTGAAATTGGACTGGATGCTCAGTAGTCTTGTAACCACCCCCAACGGTGAACAATCCTCACAACTAGGATACAAAGGAGTCTTTGCATTCTCCAGCAACTCCATGAACTTTGCAGCATCAGTAGTCGGTGCCTCCTCACCGCATCATGATTGTCCGAATCGAAACTAGGCTCCGCAGCATCAAAAACTATGTTCGCCCACCCTTCGTCGTAATCAGCATGGTCATAGACATCCATATACGGCTCCAAATTAGGCTTTGGCTCTGATGCTAAAGGCATAAGTTCTTCGTGTAAGGTCTACTGATAGTAATTCAGTATGAAACCTCTAGAGTACAAATGATATGTCACGTTCACTTCTGGATGATATTTTAAGTTGCGACATCTTATACATGGATACTTAGTTTTGGTATGGTCCATGTACTGAGAGGGAACGCCTTGGCGAACTGAAGAAAATGCTCTACCCCCTGTATAAATTTATTTCGCACACCGTATATGTCATCAGGATGATGATTGTACATCCACGAACGATGCCGCAGATAGTAATTCATATCCATTTGAACCTAATTCTGAAAAGATATATACACATTATTCGAGTATATTGTTCTAATGGATGCATAGATTCATGAATATTAAATGAGTATCGTCACGTGTTCAATATCAGCCATTCTCTTCAAAGAAAATTTACTTCTGCATGCCTTTTGAGGCTGTTAGAGTTATATAGGATTTCAAAAAATTACTAAAAAATGTCAAATATTATAATTTTTTTGTTCTAGGATTTTTCTTTTTTTTTAATTTTTTACTCCTTTCGTTCTTTATCTTTTCTTCTATTTTTCTGAAATATGTACAACTCTAACAACCTCAAAAGGCTTACAAATGTAAATTTACTTGTCAAAGAAGGGTTGACATGGACATTTGACTTCGGGCTAACACGGACACTTACCTATGTATCTAAGATACCTAGCTAGCACTTACCTACATATCACCTTAACTCTAGGTATTTGTGTATCATGTGGATATCATGTACCATGGTACACAATATCATATTGATACAATCTTGTATCTTGATACTAGAATACAGTTTCAAATACCCATGACACTAACTATACACACGTTCATATTATATACTACTAGGATACTCATGTCCAAGCTAGCACTTACCTAGCTAGCACTTACCATGAAATACTTGGCGATACCTAGCTAGCACTTATCATGTGGATATCATGTCCAAGCTACTACTTACCATGAAATACTTGGTGATACTTAGCTAGCACTCACTCTATACACTCTAGGTACTATGATACTCCTTAGTATCCTTACCTACATATTGCATTAACTCTAGGTATTTGTGTATCATATGGATATCATGTACCAAGGTACACAATAACATGTACCATGGTACACAATATAAATAAACCTATAGAGACACCCAGGAATGACTTAGTAGCTCTGTTGTTGTATTGACAAAGTATGCCGACATTTTACTTGGATCTTGCATCAAATTGAGACTTGGGAGCTTACATCCCGCCCTTCTCCAAGGCCAGTCCTCTACTCATGTTATGCACGTGACTTAATTTCCATTCTCCAAGGTCCGTCTTCCTTTGATAAAAAGCTTGCAGATATAGTTATGTCAAACCAGTTAGGTTTAGAATTTCTCAAAATTAGGAAGGCAAATAATCATATGCTGAAACTATTGTTGACATTACAATCCATCTATGTCTATATTAAGCACATCAGATGATCAAGTATTGTCTCTAACAAAGATGGATTGCAAAAATACTATAATTTTTACAATATCATCACATTGTTAAGCAAATAAAAATGGGAACTACAATCACTGAATCACATAACAGTTTACACTTTAAACAAACTAACACATTATTCGTTGTTTTTGTTGTTAAAATTTAAACTACTAGTAATATTCTCTTTTGGAATCTTTGATTAGGTTAGAAAGCTATATAGTATCATTTATATTGTGTATCATGTGGATATCATATTAGGTTAGAAAACTAATACGTAAATAAACCTATATATGTCGTGTCTCAGTCGTGTCGTGTCGTGTGTCTGTGTCTTTGCTGTGTCATTTCTGTGTCTGTGTCGTGTCTGTGTCCGTGTCTCATTGTCATATCTCATACACGATATTACACTATCACTCATGTGCACTACGTGTCTCAGTTTCCATGTCATGTCGTGTCTCAGTGTCGTGTCAGGAAGAGGAAGTTAGGGTTAGGGTTAGGGTTACTTGAGCCGGAGTCGAGCGGTCAATGCGACATAGGTTCGTCGGGGGAGGGGGTCATCGGAGTATAGAGGGGCGCCAAGGAGAGGAGATGAGAGGGTCGAGGGGAGCCGGGGAAGGAGTCGAGAGGGGCACGGTCGGCAGGGGGTCGCCAGAGAAATTTGGGGAAAGCACGTGCGGGGGGGGATTCGAGGAGAAAAATAAAAAGTCGATCGGCCAGCTGAACCCTATATGAAATACTGTAGCAACGTCCGCATCTGACGTTGCTAAACGTCACTGACTATTACTAAACTGGCGACATTCAAGTAGAGGAGTCGCTCAACACAGCTCAATGCGCTAACTTATGAAAAGCAGCAGCTTTCTCCAATGAAATTGCGATGTATTCCAGATAATAAACCGCGTCTATTTCCTAATAATAAACTGTGTCACTAAATGATGCTGAACATCGCTGGTAGTAATGTTTAGCGACGTCTTCCTTGTACGTCGCTAATTACAACAAAAATAGCGACGTCGAAGCAAAATGTCGCTAATTACACTAGCATGTCTTGCAGTGCCAAGGCATCACACAGGCCTGATTACCCTTTCACTCAACCTATTGCCCACATCCCACTGATACCATACCCTACCTGTCTTATAACTTCCAACTGTTATATAACGTTTTGTACAACCCAAATTACAAACACACACATCTATAATTCAGTCCAAAATAGTCGACACTATTTGTTCAATGGCTCGAGCACTCAAGGTGACTGAACACACACATCCCCTCATCTAGATAACCAACTTATCTAATTACCCCTGCCAACCTATCTAATTACCTATGCCAACCTTCTCCTTTACAATCTAAATGATGACACATACTATTACTCACATAGGATTAACTCCCAAAACCTCTTACCTGGACAGGGATTCCCTGACACCAAGCCTGCTCTTCTAACCCCCCATCAACTGTGCACATAGGGAATTAACACCCTCACTCTCATATCTGTCACATAGGCTATATAATAGATACACATGAATGGCCCCTTACCAAAGCTCATATCTCATGCATCCTTATACTATCCTATACATATACCCATAACAATACCTAATTATCCTAAACCCCACATCATAAGGGTATATCAAGGCACCCCCTATGCCTAATAGCACTTATGCATTATAATTATATGACTAAACATATATAGACCTCCAATCACACTCTACCTACACTTGACCATACCTCACACAGACATCAAATGACCCGCAAGGACTTACTGATACCTTGTATCAGTCCATACTCTTATTGCCTATTGTTGTTAGGCTAAAATCCCCTTATTACCTATCAACTGATATACATATAGAGTATAGGACTGATATATGAATGCGTTCCTAACTGATACATGTTTTTTTTTCCTCTTGACTGAAACATTGTTCACTATAGTTCCTATTACATAACACATGACTGATACATATATGGCCTTCATTCCTCTTTACATAACTAATGCTCATTTCCTATAAAACTGATACATGATTCCCCTTTACTGCAGTAATATGGCCTTCATCTATCCTGAGCCTATCTAGGTGCTGCTGCACTTACAACATGCTGTCCACCTGGGCAGCAGTGTGGTGCTGCCACTGCTATATGGCCTAAAACTCGAGCACCCTCTTATCCTACATACCTGAGCCCTTTAGTATCAGTTAACTGGTACATACTTAACTCCATCTCCTCCTTCATAATAGTCCCCTTATCTCCATGACAGTCCTCTTCTCTCACCTTTTTACCTAGGCTATGGCTATCCTCTCACTCCCTATCTACACAGGTTGCTCTAGCCCGAGCCCTGCACCCAAATTACCTTGCACTGTCTACTTGACAGGTAACACTCTTGTCCACATAGGCCATGCTAACACTCACTTGAAGACACATATATGGACACACTAAAAACTTAGACACACACTCACCTAGAACCACTCTTCCGTAGCACTCTCACATATCAGTTGCCTAAGGATACATACACACAATAACTAAAAGTCAGTCCACATATCACTCAAACTCTAAAAACAGTCCACATAACTCTAAAAACAGTCCACATCTCCCAAGCTAAGCAAAATCATATATTACTCCCATATATCACCAAATAACTATACAAATGATAATCTAAATTACTATACACCTAGAAATAAGTGTCAAAACTGAATTTAAACCATTGGGTGTTCTCTTGGTCATTTCGTCAAACACTTGGCATGCGTATCGAGACACATTATGGTACGCCCATGATACGCACTCCAGATGAATCCAAACTTGACCCAAAGTACACCCACATATTCTAAATCACAAATATGACCTAACAAACCTACTCACAAATCCTACAAATGCTATTCTCAGATTTTCTCCAAAATTGGGTCAAATGCAAAGGGAAAAGTCTTTAAATGGAAAGAGAATAGTCAAAACTTCTCACCATTGACAATCATAATGCATGAGAGTTTCTATTTGATGCATCTACACTATTTTATACAAATTAGAGGGTTTAGAATGTATATGCCTATTGGGAGATGGATTGCCAATGAATTGGCTCCAAGATCTAAAAGCCCTCAAGTTTCAAGTGCTCCAACCTCCAATCTCTTGCTTCTAGAGCCTTCTACTCTCTATGGTGAAGAGAATGGAACAAATTTGGGCCAATTTGGATGAGTTTTAGTAGTGGGAACAATGGTGCAAGGAAAGCTCTCAAATTAGGATTTTTTTTGAAAATGGGGAGAGGAAGAAGATGAAGTGAGGCTATATAAAGAAAATGGGCTGCCATATTAGGTTAGGGTTAGGGTTATAGCTAATGGAAAATGTCCACTAAGTCCTTTTTAGTCATGACAAGTTTATGAAAAAGCCATACTTTCTAATTAGGTGTTTAGTCAAACTTCTAATGAATCTTGCTAGTCTAACTAGAGGCTAACTAAAGTTTAATTAGGTTAGTCCTAATCATTTAATTAGTTGGTCATGTCAAGTTGATTTAGGTCCTTTAGGGTCACCAACAACTATTCTAACTAATGGCTAACCACTAATCATATACAATAATATAGTATATGCACTAAATTAATTATTATAAATAATTAATCCA
Organism: Iris pallida; assembly: GCA_029216955.1. NCBI lineage: Eukaryota > Viridiplantae > Streptophyta > Magnoliopsida > Asparagales > Iridaceae > Iris > Iris pallida. Next base: position 12,991 of record JANAVB010010816.1, read on the forward strand.
AAAATATAATTACTAGTTTTGTAAAATAATTTTATATATGACTCAAAATATAATTTGAATACCATATTCACTATAACAAGAAATAGAAAAAGTCAAAAATACCCCTCTTCAGAAAAGTGGTAGTTAAAAAATGCCAAAAGATACGACAAGGACACTGGAAGGAGCAAAAGAAGCAACGGAAGGAGTAGAGTGACTAGCAACATCTGACGTCGTGGCGGCACGACTGTCTGGAGTATCGTCGCTAGCAGTTGCAGTCGTTAGGACCCCAATGGTGGTGTGCATGGTGCTAATAAACTCCTTTATCACCGCTACATTGGCTTGCAAGGTGCTGATCGCCGTAACAATCTGCGATATCTGCGTGACAACGTCCGAAGGCAGAGTATAAAAGAAGAAGAAGACGCCAGTGGTAAAGGTCTCGAGACGTCCGATATCTGCGTTGCCAAAAAGCCAGCATCGTAGATGCGTTCGTCCTTCCCTCTCCCACCATCGGCCTTTATAAAAAGATCGTTGGTTTGAGCAGGCATTGAGCGGTCGTGGTCATATGTAACCCCTGAATCCAAATTTTTCCAAAAGTTGAATTTTGTTTCTAAACTTATCAATTGAATAAAATTCTTAAAAGTCATAATATTAATGAAATCAATTTAATAAATAAAAACAGGAGATTAATTAAGAAATTTATGTAATTGGAAAGACTATGTAATTATTCATAATTAGATTTCATTAAGCAAGTAGGCAGCATTAATTAAGAAAGTAGTTAATTAATGTTGGAACTTTCTAGATAATTAACTAATTAACATATATTTAATTAAATGACATGTGATTAACTAATTAGCATGTCTTTTAATTAATTAGCATGTAGTAGTTAGTTAATTAGTTGTAACTAATTAATTAAGAGGAAAGAATCTAGTTAAATAAAAGGGCTAGGTTAATTAACACATGATTAGTGAATAGTTAGTTATAACTAATTGTTCCTAGATGATTCCTAATTAACATGTGTTTTTGTCCAAACTTGGGGCCCAAGTTTCTCAATCCTATATATACCCCTCCCATTTGTTTATTAATTCATTAAACAATATTCAAGCCCAATCCAAACCTATTTTCAAAATGACCACCCTCGACATTTGTCTCCAATCCAAACTAGGGATGGCAACGGGGCGAGTAGGGGCCTGGGACCATACCTTCCATTTCCATCTCCGTTAAACAATACAATCCCGTCCCCGCCCCCATCCTCGTCCTGTTTTCTCTTTTGAGGCCGGGTTTCGCGTCCCCGTTTCCCATCTTCGTTTTTCGTTAACTCTATTGTCTAGTGTCTAGGTTTATTCAACCTGAAGATGGCGAACAAACTGTCAGAAGACAAGTCTGGTCATTTTTAACGTTCCAGTGGGGACAAGCAACTCGGTCCTCACTCCTTAGCTTCAAATAACCATGATGATTAATTGGTTAAATTGGTTTAGTAGTAATATAACATTTCCATAAATAATGAAAGATCCATGTTTGAAGCAAAATATTTCCATCACAGATGGAGTTGTCGGGGTAGAAAGTATTATACTTATTATTTTTTATATATATATATGAACTATCGGATCGGGAATTTATCGGGGCGGAGATTATTATACCCATAGCCGCCCCGAATCTAATTGGAGATTTATTTTAATCCCCATCCCCATCTCCGTCCCGTCCCCGTTTGAGTCCCCTAACTCGGCCCCTTTGGCGGAAAAAATCGGATCCCGTCGGGTTCAGAGAAAATTGCCATCCCTAATCCAAACCATATTCCTGGGCTCTGGTCCGACCCCAGGTCAGCAAGATCTCTGTCCACTCTGGGTCCAACCCCACAGTGTTGTGTCCGCACCAAATTAAACCAGCATCCGATACAGATTTCTCATGTGTCCTCACCCCGACACCGACCAAATCCTCCCGTCATCGACCCCCTCGTGCCGGCGGCAAGCCTCCCCATCGGTGGATCCAAGTCACCTTTCCACTTGTAGTTCATTTGTTATATTTTGCAACTGACATGATATTATTTGTCACTTTAAGATGCTACATTTCATATTTAGTGAATTTTGAGTCGACACACGTATACGTAGATCCATATACGTACGCATAGTGTCCTACGTACATCTTCATCATGTGTCAGTGTACATATGCACCGATGGACAGAGTTAATCCCTTACTGGAGCCAATGTACTTAAAAGGAAGTGAGCACCAGGAAATAAGTCCAATACTAATGAACGAAGAAGTGTCTGTCCCATTGGCTCTTCAACTTTCTTTAAAAGAGAGCAACATTCCTGTGCTATTGAGAGGCTATGATTCATGAAAGTAGAGGAAACACATACCTGGTAGACAAAATTCTAACAGCAAAGAGACTATAAATTGGAGCACTAAAACTATAATAGGTTCTACAGAACACTTTGTTCTTATACATACATATAGGTCTTTAATTATACCATATTGTTAACAACTGGGAAACCAACTTCATCAATCTCCATTCTTCACTTCAGATGACTCCCCCATCTCCACTTCCTTCATCATCTTGACCTCTTTGTAGATTTTCGCATCCTCCCTAACTACATCCATTGGCCTCACAATCTGATCCCTCGGCGACACAAGCCTCAGCCTCTCCTTGTATTCCTGCAGCTCTCTCCTATACCTGTCCCTGTCCCTCTTCCCGTAGTCATCATATACCTGCACAAAAGAAGAAAGCAAGTAAATGCACCGAAAAAACATTTGATGTACATTGGATCCTGCTCTTTAACTTGGATTGAGATAGACTTGAAATCTCACCTTCTTCTCTTCTTCAGTAAGCTTACTCCAGGACTCTCCGATCATCCTACTGTATTGTCTTTCCTGGTGAGGGTAAAGAGCTTTGAGCTTGGAGTGCTTCTCGGCAAAGAAAAAGTTGTAGGCGCTCCTGTTGGGTTTCGGGTGGGAAGGATCACGGTTCCTGTGCCTCAGTCGCCTCCTGACTGATCGTGTCGGGGGTATGTAAGGAACGATAGCAGTGGATGAGACCGGTGCAGAAGAAGATGGTGCTCCTGGCGGCTGATGGTTGGCTTGATTTAGAGAGGAATATGATGATGTTTCGGGGTGAACATGATACAGTACACCATGGAGGACCTGGGAGCCGATCTTGACAGTAACGAAGTAGCCATGCTCAAATTTGCCATCTATAGTGCCCGTGACAGTGAAACTATGAGTCCCTGGAGGAACCAGCAACTAACTAATTAGTGAATTGGTATGTGATCAGGAGTACATGCTAACATGCCCGCAGATCATTTATTCATCACAAATATACTTCTATTGAACAAATAGAGGGTGCATTAACAATATTGTTTAAGCTCCTATCATCAATTAATTTCTGAACACGCAACAAATGTGCCCAAATTACTATGTAACTTCGCTTTTGATGTTAGGAAATGTTGAAACTAGTATATGTGACAAAAATGTTGGTTCTAAAATCCCTTGGATGTGTACTAACTGATTTCTAAAAGACCACATCATTTGTTTTTTTACACAAGTGAACCACAGATAGGTTGGTGAGAGATGTAGGAGTGTACTCTCACCAGTTGGTATCCTCTCTCCTGAACCAGTAGCAATTGGAACAGAACCAGATGCTCCAACACCACTATCATGTCCATTTAGAAGAAGATGTTGTCCTATAGAAATGATAGGAAGAATAAGATAAAATTTTATTTCCTTGGAGTTGACGTTATGAACATATATATGAAAGAAAGTTTATTTTTACTAAACATTAAACTTAAACCAGAGTAGAGAGAGGTTTCACCAGTTGCTGGGATGCTTTCACCTGCAGCAGGAAATCGTTGGGAACTACCGGATGACACATACCCAGCGCCATTGACAGTTTGAGGTGGTAGAGGCACCACTAGATAAGGAGAGGAGACATATTAAGAGAAGTTAGCTTTTCCAAACTTTGGGGTACTGTTCATTCACAATGCCACTCACAATCAAATTTTATCTTCTTCATGAATATAAAGAGCAAAGAAAGGGCACCCTCATTACATCAACTTTCGACTTGAATTTTCAAATATTTCATCGCTAGTTATTGTTCCTTCAAAGTAGGGATTTAACATTCTACAGATATTATTCCAATAATTTAACCCTTTCCTCCCTACTTTGAATGAATTACTTTCACATTATTGTTTAGACCATTTAGGATCCATTTTTAAGAAACTCGAAGTACTAGTTTTTGCAATCCAAGCTAGTCAGGTGTACATAAACTTGGGCAAGACTAATATCATAAAAGTTGTTGACATCTGCTTCCAGTTGACTCTGCCTTAAGTACTATAGTTATCACATTTTTTTTCAGTTGCACATAACTTATAACAAGTTGCAGTGGCTTTTTCAATCTACCTTTACCTCGTCCCTAATGAAAACCTGTTTTTCTGAATCTATTTTCATAGCAAGCAGCTCTTACGAAACAAATCAGCAAAGAATTACCACTGTTGAACTCAAACATTCGAACACACTCTCTCTAGTTAATTCCTCTCCTCCCTACTTTGAATAAATTACTTTTACCTTATTGTTTGGTTCGCAGAAAGGAAAGGAAAGAAAACTGATTCTTTGCTCTTTCCTTTGGGAAATTGCAATTCCAATCAATTTTCTTTCGGGTGTTTGGAAAGGAAACTGGGAGGGAATGTGGATCCTTAGAGGGAAAAGTGAATCCTTGGGTTGGTGGGGGGACCATTTCCCCCCTATTTTCCTCCCTCTTGGGTATCAATTTCCTTTCCTACTCATTTCCTTTGGCAGCTAAACAGTGGAAAGGAATGACTTTCCTTTTCCAAGGTCCTGATTCCGTGAACCAAACGAGATAACAGGTTCCATACAGTGGCTGGGGCAATGCAAGAAGGTGCAAACAATAAGTCTTGCAGCAACTTTTATTACGCTGCAGATATTTGATCGCATGCAACAAATTTTGTTTCGATAGTGGTGGAATTAATTAGAAAGGATGCAGAAAGAGTTAGGGGTAATTAATTATAGATTTGTTTAGTGTACTAAATAATACTTGCAGTGCAGCAGCACTTACACTGCAACACTTGTTACTACACTGCATGTATTTTGTTACATGCAACAAAAGATGCATTGAAATTGGAAGAACTAGTTATGGAGGTGTGAAAACAGTTGCCGTTATAAATTGGTCTAATATACGAAATTCCTGCAGCATAGCATCACTTGTGACAAGTTTTGCTGCAAAGGGATTTCATAACATGCGACGAAACTCTACATTTGTAGCGAGTGGCAACCTTAATTAGTTGAAGGGGTGGAGAAGTAGCAAGATTCATTATAAATTGGCATAATATACCAAATAATTGCAGTGTAGCAACAACTGCAGCCAGTGTTACTGCACTCCAGAATATTTTGTCGCAGGTAAGAATTAAAAGCTGCGTTGAAATGGTGAAAGTAATTAGTGGAGGGTAGAAAAGGTTTATCAACTAATTAGTTATATATTTGTCTAACCTGGTCGAAGGATAGAACCGTACATCCTATCCATGTTCTATCAGCCTGTAAGTAAAGTTACATTCAATTTTACTGTGGCTTCACCATGCGTTCTAGTTAGCAAAAGGTACAGTTGCACTTACAGTCTAACACTGCAATGCATTTCATTCGTGACGTCTAGTGTCTTCCGCAACATCGTCTTAAAAGAGGGGCTAACCACTTAAGCCAGTCAAGTTGCTACATTGCCGAAGAAATAATCTTGTAACCCTTGACAGAAGGGCTTGGGAAAGTTATGGGCCGAAGAGGAATAAACCCTCTAAACCTCTTGTGTCTTTCCGATTATCATGAATAATACTTGTCAAAATCCTTGTTAACCTTCCATTCAAGCCAAAGGACTTCTCCATTGGCCATGAAAATAATGCCCACACCTTTGTGACACTCGATAAGATCTACAAAAGGGCATCCTATATCCAATTTGATCTAAACTCTTGATCTGTTTTGATGGCTATAGCCTTGGCTCAAGTAAACTAGCTTGTGTCTGGGCTAATGAGTCCATCCTCTCTAGCTAGATGTCACTAATATCTACCAACATATTGTAACTTCAATTTTGTCGGGTATGATTACTAAATCCCTTAAACCTCTGAAACACCAAAGTTAGAGTAAAAAAAAAAAAACATGTACCTCCACCAGAGCTCAGGGGAATGGCCATTTTCCTTCTCATTGTAGAATCACTTACAGAAGAAGAATGATGAAGACCTGGGTCAAGCTTGCTTAGAGGAGTCTTTGTCTGAAGAATCCCTGGAAACAGAGAAGGAAAAGAAAAAAAAAATGAATCCACATCCCATGAAAGAAAATAGTAGAAAATTAGCAACTACCACAGAATTTGAAAGGGGGAGGCTAACTGCAAATTAATTTGACAAACTACAACTACACCTGAAGGAGGGATGAGAGGGCCCTGGGCCCTGAAGAAGTAGACCTGCTCAAAGTGGTAGAGGAGGTTCAAGTAGTACTTCCTCAGCACAAAGGACGCACTTGTTGTGGTTGGTGGGAAGTTGAAAGTTGCAATCACCTCCCTCCACATCCTCTCCATTATCACCTACATCAACACCCATGAAACAAAAACAAACACAATAATTATATACTAGCAAGTAAACATAGTCATCATGATCGATGATGAACATCATCATCATATCATATAAATAAAACTGCCACCTTTTCCAGGCCTCCTCTCTGTGTGACTTGAACATACAGCTGATGCAAGTTCAGCTCCTTCCCTCCAATCACAGGAACCCTTCATTCCATCACAGGAAAATATATATACACAAACATATACATATCAATCATCAATGCATGTAAGCAACAATGAAGAAGTAAAAAAAAAAGTGACATGCAAATTGGTTAAAATGATCACCACATACATGAACCTGGTCCCCATTGCGGAGTGGAACTTCTGGAGGGCGTCAAAGAAGGCTGCTGTGTCCGTGGAGACATCAACATGGGAGAGCAGAGGAGAAGGATACACTCTGCAGGGAGGATGAGGATGTTGATGATGTTGAGAAGTATGGTCATGAGTATTGCTGACCACCATTGCCACTCTCCTCTCCCCTTCCATTCCTCCAGAACTAGAACCCTCCGCTGCTCTCTCCTCCTCCTCCACTTTTTTCCTCCTCTCTGTAACCTCCTCTTGGTGGTCTCCCATTGTAGGTAAGTCACTCACACACTATACAGCAGAAATTAGGTAGGTATAAAGACAAAATGGAGAGGCCAAATGTTAGTAGAGAGTAATGGTGTGTTGGTATATAGTGAGAGCTAAAGTTATATATAGATATATATAAACATATCCGCAGCATTTAATCGGAGAAAGAACCTCTTAATTAAACCAACATGGGAAACAAGCTCTACGAAGAAGCATATATAGAGACTAACACCTCGAATATGTAGTTTATAGATTTAAGCGAGTGTTAGGCTGTTAGAAAACAATATATCTAGAAGATGATAATAGCTGAAACGAGAATGCGACATTAGATGATTACTTTGAAAAATGTGATAAAAAAATAAAATAAAAGTAACACTAATTGAGGATAAGATGAGAAAATTTGTCTTAGTAGGTACATTATATTCAACGGTTAGGATAAATGATAAATTGCAAGAACAAAGATAAACTTCACGAACTTGAAGTGTGATAGTAAGAATAAGTATGACCCTTAACATAATTGAATTTGAGAAACCTTTTTTAATAGTAATCGACGGTACAAGGACGCGAGACACTCCAAAATATAATATAATATACTCGATTAAATTCAAGGAACTAACATGAGACATTCCAAAACTTCCAAAATATAATACTAGGACACACCAAAGTAAGTTTGGACTACATATACCACTAGGACACACCCATGTCCATTTCACATTCCTAGTAGATAAGCTAGGAAGCACGGATGCCCCAAAAATATCTGTTTTGTGATGTGTTGGACACAACCCTTACTCAAAAATACTCTAGAATACACCAAAATTGGTATCGTGCCTGTGTCGATCCTTAGTTTTTTTTTCCTTGACATGTCATATCCGTGTCCGTGCGAAACATACGAGATAAGGAACCTTGGTATGAATAGACACTAGAGAAGCACCTTAGTAAGCTCCTCTATCCGTGTCCGTGCAGACGCGTGGGTTCATGAGTTGTAATGCCTCCTCCTCCTCCTCCTCCTTCTTCTTCTTCTTCTTCTTGGAGTGCACAATAACTACGTATAGAGAATAGTAGACATAGCAGTAGATTTTAATTACTGGAACGTCTAGTAATTATTACTTACCATCTAGCTAGCTAGCTGCTTTGCTTACGAGATAGGTATCTATCTACACATGATTTATGGAGGAGAAGCAACCAAACCAAGTTTGTTTTTGTATGCTAGACAAAGAAATGTAGCCCTATATAATGTAATGCAACGGTGATGAAGAAAGTGTCAGGGCTGAGCTAGGCCTTGCTGATTCAGAGCTAGAGGCTCTGGTTCTCCTTCTATGCGTGTTTGCTTCTTTTGGCTCGTTTGGGTGTGGGGGGAGAGAAAGTCCGTACGTGGACATCGAGTGTATATTGCGACCTCTGTAACCCTTTGTACTGTTTATGTAGCGAGAGATTAATACGAATCTCTGCCAAAATCTTTTAATTGCCTTCACAATTTACTACTGGCGAATCTTTTTCATCCTCGTTTTTTTCTTTCCCTTTTCCTTTTCCTTTTCCTTTCTTTTGAGAAGTCAAACACGTATTTTATTAGTAGGCTATCAAAAGAGATTGAAGTCTATTTATGATTTTAAAAGGTTTTTTTAGGGGCACCACCACTTCTACTAGGGGGCAGCCTAAATTTTTTTAAAAAAATTACAAGTTTGCCATAGGTTTTTGTTACTAGGGGGCAGCCCAAAATTGACTATAAAAGCCAAACTTCTTTTATTTCTTCTCTTCCTACACTCTTTACTTCTCTTCCTCCACTCTTCCTCCACTCTTTTTTTCTCCTCCTCATAGAAACCTAGAATTAACCTAACCTAGGTGAAATTGTTCCCCCACATAAATTTGTTAAAGATTTTTGGTGAAATATCTAGTAATAGTGTCAATCACTTCTCCCATTTATTTGTAAGTCGTCGAATTTATTTTTGTGTAATGTTTTAACCTAAATTTTACATATAAAAGTTGAATTTTGTGTTTAATGTAAAAAGAAATAGAAAATGGAACAACCCGGACCATCAAATGCTGGATACTCTCCTCCCACAACGTCCGAAGAACACTTTGATGCATCGGAAGGCCTCGTGGTAACTACACTTTAACTTTATTTCGGATGAAAAATCGGATTTTGACACAGAGGACTGCCACTTCTCTGGCAGTCCCTTTCATGGATTTGGACTGCCAGGGATGTGGCAGTCCTATATATGTGAGGGACTGCCACATATGTGGCAGTCCTATAGATGTGGCAGTCCTTTTGACTTTTAACTTCTATTGTAGGAGTTGCGATCTTCCGATGTTGCGGTACATGCTCCAATTGCAACCGATGTAGGACATTTATTTTGGACCCATCTTTCGTTTCAATCAAGCGACGATGCGGTACAATGGTGTCGAGAAGTTGGACGAAAAAACAACTTAGTTCTAGTGATATCCAGATCGTGCCGAAATCGCCCGGGACGACACCTTTCGTTGATCAGATCAACCATTGTAAGAAGTTGTTGAAGTTTGAGGAGCCAAGAGATTTACCTGCTGACCACTACGACGTCGAAATCGACTAAGTATGGATATATTTACAATTTGACATTTTGTATGTGGAGGACCACTTTTGTATATAGTGAAATATGAAGTCCACTAATCTATATGGAGTAAATTTTGTATACAGTGAAATATGAAGTTCAGTATGTTATGTGTCTACCTGTGTGCTATCTGTGTTATATGTGTCTACATGTGTGCTACTTATGTGTTTACATGTGTGCTATCTGTGTTATATGTGTTTACCTGTGTGCAAGTATGTGTGGCAAAATATACCAATTTGTTAAAGTATCAGATCCAGTATCAGGACTGCCAGGGTGCTGGCAGTCCTAATTGAAAGTTGTTGTTATATAAATGGCCATTCTCCGTTGTTTTAGCACGGAGAATGACCATTCTCCGTGTAATTTAGCACGGAGAATGGCCATTTTCTGTGTAATTTTCATGGAGAATGGCTATCCGATCCAGTATCAGGACTGCCACCCCCGTGGCAGTCCTACATTAAATTAGGACTGCCAGGGTGCTGACAGTCCTACATTAAATTAGGACTGTCAGGGTGCTGGCAGTCCTAATTAAAATTTGCTGTTACAGCAAGTATCAATTAGGACTGCCAGCACCCTGACAGTCCTAATTTAATGTAGGACTGCCAGGAGGGTGATAGTCATATTTGTAAGTCTCTGTGATGAGAGTTTTGAAACTCTCTATCACAGAGAGTTTCAATTAGGACTGTCACACCCCTGGCAGTCCTACACAAGAGGAGGACTGCCAGGGTGCTGGCAGTCCTAATTGAAACTTGCTGTTATATAAATGACCATTCTCCTGTGTTTTAGCACGGAGAATGGCCATTCTCCGTGTAATTTAGCACGGAGAATGGTCATTCCAGTGTTAAAACGTAGGAGAATGACCATTCTCCATGTAAATTAACACGGAGAATGACATTCTCCGTGTTTCTAACACGGAGAATGGTATTCTCCGTGTAAATTAATACGAAGAATGGCCATTCTCCGTGAAAATTACACGGAGAATGACCATTCTCCGTGCTAAGTTACACAGAGAATGGCCATTCTCCGTGTAAATTAAGACGGAGAATGGTCATTCTCCTGCGTTTTAACACTGGAATGACCATTCTCCGTGTAAATTAAGACAGAGAATGTCCATTCTCCGTGTTAGAAACACGGAGAATGCCATTCTCCGTGTTAATTTACACGGAGAATGGTCATTCTCCTGCATTTTATGGTCAGTTGAAACTTTGGAGGGCCATAACTTTTGACTGGGAGGTCGAAACGAGGCCCGGTTTGTCCCAAAATGAGCGCATCTTTGAGGAGCCTGAAAGTAACTACCTCACCGTTAGACGGCCTTCCGAAATTTTTGAATCGCAAAAAAATAATGTTTGGACCTCCGTTTTAGCACTTTTGCCGAAATTTTAGAATCGCAAACAAATATTAATTCAATGACTTACAAATAGGACTGCCAGAGTGCTGGCAGTCCTAATTGAAACTTGCTGTAACAGAACATTTCATCTAGGACTGCCACACCCAGGGCAGTCCTTCACATGTGTTGGACTGCCCTGGGTGTGGCAGTCCTAGATGAAATGTTATGTGATGAACATTTCAACACAAGTATCCAACACATATCCAACACAAGTATCCAACACATATCCAACACAAGTCCAACACAAGTATCCAACACATATTCAACACAAGTATCCAACACAAGTATTCAACACATATCCAACACATATTCAACACAAGTATCCAACACATATCCAACAGAAGTATTTCAACACAAGTATCCAACACATAACCAACACAAGTATTTCAACACAAGTATCCAACAACATGTTCGACACCCAAAAATATCAACATCCAAAAATATTTCAACACAAGTATCCAACAACATGTTCGACACCCAAAAATATCAACATCCAAAATAGCCAACTTCAGACAATCAGACAATCATACTACATATCATGGCGGGCCTTCGAACGAGACTCCGCATTACGCATGAATGGGAACTCAACCTCGTCGTCGATGCGCTCAAGCTCGTTGGCGACCAAGGCACTAGTGTCGACCAATACACTAGTGTCACTTTGGCAAGCGCTCTGAAGTGTCTTGGCCAGTTCCTTTGCCCTTCTAGACTGTAAATGAAAGTATAATTGAATTTAGTCTACAAACATGAAAATCTCAAACTAATTACTAATGCGGAACTCACCATCTTCACCAATGAAAATCTCAAACTAATTACTAATGCGGAACTCACCCTAGAATAGTTCCTTCGCTAGTTTGTCGTTTTCTAGGGTTAGGGTTTGAAGAAAAATTGTGGGTTTGTCGTGTTCAAAAATGCCATTCATAAACCCTAAAGACATTCTAAACCTAAATTATCAAAAGTTTTTAGACAATTAAAACTATTCTAGGGTTTCGAATAGAATGTAGAAAATTATAGAAGAAATTAGGGAAGAACGTACCTAGAATCCGATTTCTTCGACTTGCGTGTCATCTCGTCGAATGTAGGAGTGATCTTGAAAGAAATTTGGTGGAGGAATTAGGATTAGAGTGGTGGAGGAGAAGAGACTAGGGTTTTGGGAGAGGGAGAGAGAGCTCTTCTTTTTTTTTCTTTTGGAGGAGAGAGAGAGGAAATTGGGGTTTGGGGAGGAAATGAGAGTTTGGGGGGTTGGGCTGCCCCCTAGTAAAATCTCTACTTTTTGGGCTGCCCCCTAAGTAAGGGCTGCCCCCTAGTAGAAGTTGTGGTGCACCTAAAAAAAACCTTTTAAAAAGAGAAATTTTCAGTTGTAACCCACTTTATTTATTCATATTTAAGGTGCACCTTATCAATTACCATAATGTAAGATACCCTCATTTTTGACGGAAAATTTTAGAGGCTCAATTGCTTCGGTGGTACCCCATCTTAGACCCAATTAACAGTAAAGTACCTCATTTATTATTCCTTACTTAAAAGTAACATACGTTATAATTAAGGTGTATTATAGTCCCTGTGTTAACTTTCCTTCCATATGCTAACAGAAATATGACGTGGCAAGCCAACTCCTAAACTAAGTGTACACGTGCGCAGTCCACGTGTACACGAATAAAATTAGGCTAGGGAATTTTCGCTCTCCAACTCTCTCTCTCTCAATATAAATATATATATATATATATATATATATATATATATATATTTTTTTTATATATATATATATATATATATATATATATATATATATATATATATATATATCTTCCTCTTACAAGGACGAACGTGGTAGAAGAGGCGACGACGATCGGCTGAAGAAGAGGAGAGGCGACGACAATCGTCTGAGCATGAAGCGGCGGCGACGCTCGCAGATGGGTACCTCTCTCTCCCCCTCTCTCTATCTTCTTCTTCTTATTTTTCGACTGATCTTCAATTTAGGATTTTCTTCTTCTTTTTTCATTATGAAAACCCTAATTGAAGAGCACGAAGTGAATTTAGGATTCTTGCAGGCCCCGTTATTATTAGCACGAAGTGAATTTAGGGATCGCCTTCTTCGAATCTTCAATTTAGGGTTTTCTTCTTTTCTTTTCATTATGAAAACCCTAATTGAAGAGCACGAAGTGAATTTAGGGTTCTTGCAAGGCTGAGCACGAAGTGAATTTAAGGTTCTTGCCACCCTTGAATTAGGGTTGTTTTGTTAAATTTATGGCTTAACTGCAATATATCAATGTGCTAACAGTAATTTGTAGTATATTTGGAAAATTTTCAATAACTGTAATATATCAATGTGCTAACAGTAACTGCAATATATCAATGTGCTAACAGTAATTTAGGAAATTTGTGATTTTAATTTGTAGATATTAATGTGCTAACAGTAATTTGCAATATATCACATAATTACATAGACAAGAATTTTGATTTTACTATAACAGTAATTGATCTACATCTATCACATAGATATTTATCTGCAATGTGTTAACAGTAATGTGCTAACAGGTATTTTTAAAATTAATCTGCAATATTTTGATGGGGAGGTTGTTTCAAAGTGGTTTGACGTTGATACTGTGTTATTCATTAGAATTCATATGTGGTTAAGTTCTTATACAGAGGAAAGATGATGTATTACTGAAAGGAGGCAGGTAAGGATGTAAATTCTAGTCTAAAATGGCTTGACAATGATGCAAGTGTCCTTGAAATGGCTCATAATGCTATTGATCATGGGTTGGGGAGGTAGTTGTCGATGTTATGCATATGGCAGATGATGAATGTGAGAAAGAAACTGAGTACCTTGCAGACTCAGAGCATGAGACAGTTGAGGTGGATGATGACAGTAATAAAGACCTACCTGAAGAAGAGGCAGTTGATTTTGGTGCCACAGACCAACCTGAAGAAGAAGCAGTTGATTTTGATGTTGGTGTCACAGACCTACCTGAAGTAGAGACACTTGATGATGGTGTAAATAGTTCTAACCCTGATATAGGTTCTGGAAATCCAGTGATGAAGAGAAGGGATGTTGGTTCCACATACCCACATGGAGAGCCATATGAAGACATCACATACTCACATGAAGAAGATGCAACTGATGTTGCTACCACATACCAACATGAAGAAGAGGAAGCTGATGTATAGATGAGGCAGTTGAAGAAGGTATCAAAATAACTGTACCTGAGGGTCATCTAGTTGATTCAGAATATGATGAAATAGAGGGGGATGAGGACTTGCAGGAAGTTTTAATAGAGACTAGCCAAGTTAATGAAGATGGAGTATTGCAGGATGTTGAAGCTGGAAAGATGAGAAAAAGCAGGAAAGGCAGACCCAAAGAGAAGCCAAAATCAGTAGATGACAGTGGTTTGGAAGCTTCAATTAGATTTACAACAAGTGAGGAGGAGAGCAGTGATTATGGTCCACCATCAGATGAGATTGTTAGTACTGAGAGCTCTAACTCTGATTTTGTTACTGAACATCCAAAGATGGAGAGAATAAAGTTTCCAAGATTTAATGCCAACAGAAACATGGATGACCCTAAATGGGAATTGGGGCTACAATTTAAGGATAAAGATGAGTTTAAGATGGCTTGCAGGCAGTGGGGCATAAATCAGAGATGGCAAGTGTGCTTTTCAACAAATGATCACAATAGGGTCAGGTGTAAGTGCTATACAAAAGATTGCAACTTTTTCATTTTTGCAAGCAAGTTGGACAGGAAAGACAAAGAAAATAAGACTTTCCTTGTCAAGAGCTACAACTTGGAGCACACTTGTGGAAAGGTTAACACCAACTTCCATCTCAGTTATAAGGTGATTGCAGAAATATACATGAATGAGTTTAGAGATGATCCAGTGTGGAAAATTAGTCAAATTATTAAAAAGAGTAAAGAAGGATTTGGCTCTCACCATTGACCTAATGAAGGCTAGGAGGGCAAGGAACTATGCAGTTAAGAAGATTGAGGGTGATGAAGACTTAAAATATTCTAGGTTATAGGATTACAAATGGGAAGTTATGAGGACAAATCCTGGTTCAACATTTGAGTTTAAAGAGCCTAGAGGGAAATTTCATGGCATGTACATGTGCATGGCAGGTATCAAAGAGGATTTCAAACATTGCAGGCCAATTGTTTGTCTGGATGGATGCTTCTTGAAGTGTACTTATGGTGGAAAATTGTTGGTTGCCACTGGAATTGACCCAAATGATTGTATATACCCACTTGCATTTGCAATTGTAAAGGTTGAGAATACTGAGAATTGGGACTGGTTTGTGGAGTTGCTAAAAGAAGATTTTAATATGCATAACTCTTACCATTGGGTCTTCATGAGTGATAGGCAAAAAGTAAGTATATTTTCTTTCCATCTTACATATTGTAGGAGATTATCAATACAATTGTCAGACATTGCATAACAGTGTCATAACACTGTTATCTCTCACACAGTCATAACAGTCATAATAGTGTCATAACACTGTCACCTCAAACACTGTCATAACAGTGTCTTGATCATCTCAAACACTGTCATCTCAAACACTATCATCTTACTTCTTCATTTTTATATGTAGGGGCTTATCAATGCAATTGAAAGACATTTCCCAAATTCAGAACATAGGCTTTGTCTCAGACATTTGGAGCAGAATATGAAGGAAAAAATTAAAGATATTATGTTGGTGGAGATACTCAAGAAAGTTGGAAGATCCACATATCTAGCTGAGTTCAAGAAGTATGAAAAGGAAGTGGAAGAGAAAAGTATTAAAGCTAAGCAATGGATGGATGCTAGACCAGCAGTCCATTGGAGCAGGGCATTCTTTAAGGATACTTGCAAGTGTGATGTATTACTCAAATACAGTCAGGCATTTAACAAGTACATCCTTGAAGCTAGAGAGAAACCAGTCATCATAATGTTTGAGATGATCCGGACCATGCTCATGAAGAGGATAGATGCAAAGGCCAAATTGGAAAAGAAGTGGAGGGGCAGACTTTGTCCTAAAATTCAGAAGAAGCTGGAGAAGCACAAGAAGAAATCCTATATGTGGACAACATAATATTCTGGAGGTCCTAAGGTCCAAGTTAATGGGCCAGGTGGTCAATTTGTTGTTGACATGGTTATGAAAACCTGTACATGTAGAAAATGGAAACTATCTGCAATACCTTGCCAGCATGCTTGTGCTTGCATATTTAGAAATAATGAAAGGCCTGAAAACTATGTTGATGACTGCTACAAATTATTAACTTACAAACTGGTGTACAGTCATGTTATTCACCCTTTAAATGGCCCTGCATTATGGGAAAAGTATCCATTTCCTCAAGGTATTCTGTTACCACCTACACCATTGAAGAAAAGGAGTGGCAAGAAGACAATGGCTAGAAGAAAGGACCTAATTGAGTTATAAGACAAAGGAAAGCAGAAGACAAGTAACAAAACCATGGCCAAGCTCAGTAAGAAAGGCCTGTGTAAAGTTACATGCAGTGTTTGTGGGTCACATGCCTATAACAAGAGGTTCCATGGGGTAAATGTAAGTATGTGGATATGTACTTATATTCTAGGTCAAGATTGTTGTATATGTCATGCTTAATTTTACCAATTTTACAGGCTGGAGGAGGCAGAGACAATGTAAGTGCAGAATGCACTACTAGAAATACACAACAGACCAGTGAAAGAGGAGAATGCCCAACTGTAAGTGTCTTTTACATTAGGCTACTGAATTTTAAATTTTGTCATGCCCAACTGTAAGTGTCCTTTACATTAGGCTACTGAAAGTGTCCTTTATATTAGGCTACTGAGTTTTGATATATACTTACATTAGGCTACCGACAGTATCCTTTACATTAGGCTACTGAATTTTGATATGTACTTACATTAGGCTACTGAATTTTGATATGTACTTACATTAGGCTACTGAGTTTTAATATATACTTACATTAGGCTACTGACAGTATCATTTACATTAGGCTACTGAATTTTGATATGTTCTTATATTAGGCTACTAAATTTTGATATGCACTTACATTTGGCTACTTAATTCAGTCTCTTAATCCTTTACATTAGGCCTTAACATTAGGCTACTGAATTTTGAATTTTGTATAAGAATTAAGCTACATTTCAGTCTTTTACATTAGGTTACTGAATTTTGATACTGAATTAAAAGACAATGTAAGTGCTTCAGTGCATTAGGATACTGAATTTTGAATTTTGTATATGTAACTTACATTTCAGGCTGGATCTTCAAGGCAAACTGTCAGTGATTTGAATGTCAATGTCAGCAGTACACCAACCACACTTAGGTTGATGATGGATGTAAGTGCATTAAAGTCAGTTATTGGTACATTAATATGGTATTTGGATACTAAATTCTAACTGTTGTATGGGAATGTTGTTGTTCTATTGTGTGGTTGCAGTATTTGTGTGCTTGCATTATGTATCATTAGCTCAATTGCAGTCTTTTAAATGCAGTTACCTGACAAAATTATGTATCATTGGCTCAATTACAGTATTTTAAATGCAGTTCAGTGGTTCTACTTTGTATGAAATGATGCTGCAACATTAGTTGAATTGAATCTCAAAGAGATAAAAATCAGTCTTTTAAATGTAGTCTTTTAAATGCAGCTAATGATACATAATTTGATGACTTCAGCATCATGTAGTGTTTGATAACAAAAACATGACTTCATCATTCAATACAGAACCATTACAATAAAATTGAATCTCAGAGAGATGAAAATCCAGAACCATTCAATACGCCATCATTCAATACAACATTAAAAAGGGTCACAATTACAGAGAGATGAAAATCCAAAACTTGCTTACAACTGCAAAGCCATTGCAACTTCGATCCATAAACTACAGGTTTTCTAGCCATTACAACTTCAACTAGTATGTTTTTAGTCATTACAAGACAAATACGAGTTTACAATTACTCCATCTTAAATTTTCCAAATTTCTTCAAAATAGAACCATACATTTCAACTTGTTGCGCTACACGGTGTTCAATTTCAACTTCCAATAGGATATCCTTCATGATATCCTTGTCTTGTCCCGAAGAAGTAGTAGCTCCATCATCCACCATTTTCTTCTTTATCTTTGAGGCCTTAGCTTGTTGCATCCATTCAATGTATTCACAACCAGGATTTTCCCTCTATACGTATTAAAAAAGAAATTACAATTGTAAGTTACACATTAATGGCAAAAATAAGAATTAAGTTTTACTAATGTACAAAAAAGTAGGTTTTACTTATACTATTAGATAATGGACAACAATAGAATTTTTGAACTAAGCTCCTAGGCACCTTTGATGTTCGTATTTTGCAAAATCCTGCTTCGCAACGACATAACCGAAGTTCATCATTCCAACACCAAAAATCACATCCTACCTCCTTTGCACATTTTAAAAATTGGCGCCCACGATTCCATGATGTATTTGCAGTGAATAATTTGCACAGAGAAGTTCCTTCGCAATAACATGAAATCTTCGCAAGATCCCATTCCATTTCACTTGCTTTATTTGCTGCAATTTGTGAGAATAAATATTTTTAGGATCGACTCTTCTTTTATTTTAGGGTTTCCACAATAAATTATTGTATGGTTCCCACAATAAATTATTTTAGGGTTTCCATAATAATAACTACTGGTTAGGGTTTTGCTAGGGTTTTCATTTACTTTGGGGTTTTTTTCAAATTTTAGGGTTTCCGTAATAAAGAGAAAGAAAGTGAGATTCGAAAAATAATAAGAAGAAGAGAGCAAGGGATAGAGGTACCCATCTGCGAATGCTCCAGTAGCTTCGTCTTCAGCCGCTCCGCTCGTCTCCTCGTCGTCCGCGTCTCTCGGCAGCCTCGTCTTCTCATCGACTTGTGTCGATCTTCGAATAGAGAGAGAGATAAAGGTCAAATATGGTTATTCTAAGTTGGGTGTACACGTGGACTGCACACATGTACACTTAGTTTAGGAGTTGGCTTGCCACGTTATATTTTTGTTAGCATAGGGACGGAAAGTTAGCACAGGGACTGTAATACACCTTAATTATAACGTATGTTACTTTTAAGTAAGGAATAATATATGAGGTACTTTACTGTTAATTGGGTCTAAGTTGGAGGACCACCGAAGCAATTGGGCCAATTTTAGATCATAGGCATATTTACATATCTTTTGTCAGATAAATTTTTGAGAACAATTTTACATAGGATGTTGATATGTAATATTTCAGTAACATTTAGTAGATATGACTCTTGTTGGTATTTCTCAACATTTAGTAGCATGTTGGTATGTACAATATTTTTCTTGTACCAATAAATTTTTTGTATGTGGTATTTATCAACATTTAGTAGCATGTTGGTATATGTAATGTATCCCCTAATATTACTTATAAATACATTTTTATGTACATAATCTCGAATTTTTTAATATTTCTCAACATTTAGTAGCATGTTGGTATGTAATATTATTGCCTACGGTGACATTTGTATGTGGTTAGATAATCAAGACTAAAAACATGTATTATATATATGGTTCTACTTCTATGTATATATTCTAATTAATGCACTTTTTTAATTAAATATGACTCTTGTTTCTATGGCTAATTTGTGTATTGTGTGCATTTCTTTGATGCATGACTAAGTCGAAAATGCAAAAGGGATTTAGACAATGATGTGAAAATTTGAGTCTAAATCACCACATATGGCGACGATGAGAAGGGATATTATTCCTTGGAGCCATATGGAGTATGTCCCTTCAAACACAAGCTTTGCGATTGATGGCGGCCCCTTTCACTCATGCGAAATGGCGGCAGTCAACGTATTAATTTTTAGTCCTATGAGGTTTATAAGCTTTGCGATTGATGGCAGCCCCTTTCGCATT
Organism: Iris pallida; assembly: GCA_029216955.1. Lineage (NCBI taxonomy): Eukaryota > Viridiplantae > Streptophyta > Magnoliopsida > Asparagales > Iridaceae > Iris > Iris pallida. Next base: position 32,977 of record JANAVB010010816.1, read on the forward strand.
TGTGAAATGGCCGAAGGTAGTCAACGTACTATCTTAAATCTATTTGGACAATGATGAATAGGGTGAATACTCTGAGTCGAGATCAAACATATGACAATGATGACCAAGTAGGGTGACTCCTTTGAGCCATGTGTTTTATGGTTCACTCCCAAATTAGACACATATTTTTTCATGGTGACTAGGTTTAAAAATGATGTATCCCTATTCTGCCTCTATATATTCATAACCCTAAGCTGATGCCTCTATTTCAGTGTGTCCCTTTGTTGTCCAGGTTTTAATTTTTTTAATATATTCATGTCCCCAGTTTGGCTATGCAGTTTTGTTCTTCAGTTTTTGAGTATCAGTTTCATGCTGCTGTAGGGTACCTAACTGCCTTGACTAACTGCAGTGTGCTTAACTATATGTCAATGTTCCAAAATTTTGGTTATGTATGCTGCTGCCTATATGTTGTTGCTCTTCTTTGGCATTTTTCATGAGTTATCATGAACTAATAATGAATTTGGCCTCTAAATTTGGCATGTATACAAATATCCGTACTACACTTGAACTGATACTACACTTGGCTAGGATTGATACTACACTTGAACTGATCATGATGTGTTGCTGATTTTGGATTATCTTAATGACTATTTGGTCTTTGGCCTCGTTTGGCTCACGTAGGGAAAGGAAATCAATTCTTTGCCATTTCCTTTCCTTTGGGAAATTACAATTCCAATTGATTTTCCTTTTTGATGTTTGAAAATGCCAACGAATTTGGAAAAACAAGTGAATACTTCAATGTGGAAAAGTGATTCATTGCTTGGATGGATGGAATCATTTTTTCTTCTAATTTTCCTTCCATTGGGAATCACTTTTCTTTCCTCCTCAATTCTTTTGGCATCCAAACATAGAAAAGTAATCACTTTCCTTTCCCAACCCCTTGATTTCGTGAACCAAACGAGGCCTTTGAGTATCAGTTTTATGATTTCAGTTGGATTTCCTCCCTTGGCAGTAGCATTAGCTTTGATTGTTGTATTTTATGGTTTCAGTTTTATCCGTGTGAGTATGATTGTGTATCACCTGGTAGATCAGTATTCTACAATGATTATCTGTTGGATTTTGCCTACTATATGCTACTGTTATTGCCTCTATTTGCTGCTGCTATGATGAGAAAATATATTTTAGGATACTTTGCTACTTGTTACTTGTGTTTTTTATATCCTAAGTCTTATTTTGTGAGTATGCTGCATTTCATATCCCGTTGCCTCTATATGCTGCCTCTATATCCTGGACAGTTGGTAGCATGTTGGTTTTTGCATACTTTTGAGTGTTTTGTAGCAAAGCCACCAAACAGAGGAAGTCTCTCAAAATCAGTTAAGCTACTTTTAGCCCACATTCAAGGTTAATTTGCATTTTTCAAATTACCTACATCTCTCATCATATCTCTATTTTGAATAGATTGTTCTTTCTATGAGCCTCTTTGCATTACCTGCAGTTTTTGAGTTTTAGTTTTTGAGTATCCCTTCAAACCCAGTTTGTGAGTATCCTAGATTTATACTCAGTTTTTTAGTATCCCTTCGAACATAGTTATTGAGTATCCCTTCAATAATTATTAATTATTTGCTACATGATCAATAGTTATTTGATATAATTTATATTGTAACATCTCTAACCAAAAAACCAATTAATTTTTACTATTATGTTTCCCGTGGAGTAAATTAATTATTGTAATATATTATCATATTTGTCAATAAATTTATTCTTCATTACAATTTTTTTTCATATACTAGTAAAATAATTTTATTTTACAAAATAAATATTTCGTAATGTTGTCAATTATTTGTGTGAAAGATAACAATAGATTTACTAATTCAATAAAAATAAGTTGGAGGAAAAAAATAGGGGCAACCATACCTACGTTCACCATATCTCCAACATCAACTTTCAACAATCATCTAAACAGTGGAACTCTTTTCTTCTACACTTTCAACAACCATCCAAACAACAACTCTCTTTTTTTCCTCCACTTTTAATAACCATCCTGTCACGACCCGCACCAGCTTTTCGGGATACGAGTGCGTGTCCAAGCCAGCCTACACCGCAGAGTCGGCGGTAGAATGCTGTTACGGCCAAGATGCTCAAAATCACATAAATAATATTTATTGCTCATTCCCATTGCTATATTAATTACAAGATTTACATTTAAATAAAGTACAATGTTCTTACAGATATTGAAAATGACTACAACACCTATCTAACTAATTTCAATGTTTTGGCCTGCAAGTACACTCGTATCTTCCCAAAGCTAAGAGTAGTCGCGGCTAACCTGAAAAATGTTGGTTTCCAATCAGGAATAGAACAAGCACACATATGATAGCTATTCGAAACATAACAGAATCACAAAACATGAAAACAACATATGAGAAGTGAAAACTAGGAAATAACAAGCATCATGGTATCATAGAAAATGATAGGCAATTCTAGCAAGTAAACATGTAAAGCATGGCAAGTGGTGAGGAACTTGATGAAACAACTGGAACAAGAACTATCTACGTGTGTTGAAATATCCATTTCGACGTGTGAACGGCTAAGGGGCAAATTCGGCACCCTGCACATGTTGTGTGCAGCTGCTATTAGTCAAGTGTAGACATTTTGGAGATGGAATGGGTAGGTTACACGTCTACTAAGATATTTTCCCGCTCATCTATTACTCATGGAATCAAGTCGCAAGCATGTAATCATGTAAATGATAGTCAAGAAGTATAAATAAATCCATGATACTAATCTCCGTGTGACGAACGTGTCAACAAGCAGAAAAGACATATGTATAACATGTAAAGAAAACTATTAGAATCGAAGCAATCAGTATATGCACTTTCCTGGGGTCCTTTGCTGGTGAAACCGATAATACCATTGCGTCCAGGATAGTCCATTTAGCCTAGGGTCGGTATGGAGTAGTCAGAATCACAATAATAGGAACGTACCACTAGTCACGGACAATATTGGATTTTAGAAATAAACAAACTATTACTGTATCTCGTATTTTAGAAAATATTTGAAATCATATCTATACCTAAAGGCCCTAAGCAAATATAAAGTTAGCTTTTTTAGAACATACATGCATAGCATAATATGTAGTTAAAATCATTTAGGAAAAATATATATAATTTGTTTTATAATAGTTACATAAATCTTTCTTTTTAAAAAGAACCCACAATTAATATAGCCCCGAAGCCTAATATTTAATACATTTATGTATATGGCACTTTAATGTTTTAAGCCAAACGATGTACCAGCCTTAATATTTTAAACTTAATATATTTTGAGCTCCAAGACCAAATACCTCTATTAGATTATACCTATATGTATATAGTCCCAAAAGTAATAAATGGCCCATATCAAAACCCATATATAAACCCAAAATATAATACATAATAAACCCATGGTAGAAATAATATTATTAATAACTGTAATAACAACTAATAAAAATATATATCTTTATAAAAATTCTGATTTGAAGGATAAAACCCAAGGCAATAATAAGTTGGGCCATAATCCATACTCAAATTCTTAGAACTAACCCAACCCAACTAAAGCTCATATGAAATAAACATAATTCAAAACTTGATTTTCTCTACGTATATCAGCCTATGGACTCTATATCAACAACCATTATACTGGGCTCCCTGGCCCAGTCAACCAAGTAAACAAAAGTTAAACCAAAGCAAATATAACAGCAAAAAAGAAAGGAAAGGAAGAGTTGAGATTGAGAGAGGGGAGGGACTCACAGAGTTCTCCTCTCGAAGGAAAAAGTGCAGGCAGATAGATCTCCTCTCTCTGCGGTTGAATCTCGTTTGAGGGGTGGCGCCAGAGGGTCTCTGGTGGAGGAGCGAGCGGAGAGGGGCTCTCCATCGGACGACCGGACCACCGAGCCGGAGGGAAAGCTGGTGGAAGTGCGGACAGCGGCCGCTAATCCTCGACGCGGAGGTGCTCCGTCGGTAGACGAATGGCGGGAGTACAGTGCGCGACTGGGGGGACTCCGGCAGTTGGGGAGGCTCACAGCGGCGGGCACTCGAGAGCGGATCCGTCGGCATAACGAACACAGGCGCGACGGCTTTACGGCTGGAGAAGAAACCTCCACAGCAGCGCGGGGTGCTTGGTGTTGACGGAGGTGAGGAGGAGATTGTTGGTGTTTTTGCCTTTGGACTAGAAAAGATAGTCCCACATCGGCTACACCAAATGGTGATTATCTCAATATAATGCATTGCTTGTGTTGAGGTGTGCACATGAGGTGTAGTGGGGCACAAGTTTGTGCCATGTGGAAGTATTTTCTAGAAGGAAAAAGGATTAAATCCAACAAGGATGAAAGTTAATTTTTGTTGTGCGGATGCGGACTCGGACTCGGACACGGACTCCAGGATGTCTCGTGCATGCACGGGAGTGTTCGGGGGTTAGGCGTGGACTGGCACACTTCTATGCTGATTGTGGGATGATCTAAAATATCAAACTCTATTTTTGAGTATTGGTATTTTAGTCCCACATCGGATAGGAGAAGAGGTGAAGTCTCAACTCCACTCTATAAATAGAGCCCCTTGGCCTCCTTTGAAAGATGCACCAAGAAGAGAGTTGAGGGAGTCTGTTAAGTCCAGGAAGCCCGTTCAAGTCTCAAATATTGACTTACGAGCGTTCCAGAAGTTCTCCTGAACTTGCTGGTTCCTGGGAGCTTATCCGTACTACGGGTATAGCTTTGAGCGCCGGTGTTCTACACCCCAGCGAGATTTTCTTCTTCCTCCCTCTTTCTGTTGCCTTCGAGAATCTGAGACTCAACTGTTGTTGATCATCTCTTGTTGCCTTCGAGAATACCGTCGCTTCTCTTTAGAAGTAATACGGTTCGGTTGCCTTCGAGAATACCGTCGCTTCTCTTTAGAAGTAATACGGTTCGGTTGCCTTCGAGAATACCGTCGCTTCTCTTTAGAAGTTATACGGTTCTGTTGCCTTCGAGAAATATTACGAAATAATCTTTTTAGATTCTCGTAAAACAACTTCACCTTCTTTAGGGTGTTGTTGCTAGAAACATTGTCTTTACAATTGTTTCTGAACTCGTGTTTTTTCCATCGATTGTTCGTCAAGGGACTAACAATCTCAAAGCTATACGATTCGATGGAAAACACTCGTGCTTCGCTTGTCGATACCGGCTTTAACAAGTTAGAGAAATTCGACGGTGAACACTTCCAGATCTGGAAGCGAAAGGTGACTCTGAACCTTCAACTCGTGGATGTTGATCACGTGTTGGATGAGGAAGAACCAATCGTTCCAGCAACAGGATCTGCTGCTGTTCTGGCCGCTGCTACGAGCAAACAGACGAAGTGGAAAAAGGATAACAGCATATGCAGGCTGCTGATCCTGAATTCCATGGAAGACTCTCTGGCCGAGTCCTACACAAAGAAGACTTCTGCCAAAGAGATCTGGGAGTCCGTGGGGAAGCTGTATGACGACGACGAGGCCCGGTCGAAAATGTTCATGGTTGAAAAATACCACAAATGGGTCTTTGAAGACGAGAAGACCATGCTGCCCCAAGTGAAAGAGTTCCTGAAGCTGCGCCAGAAACTGGAGGATGATAGCATGCCCCTCGTCGACAAGTTCGTCGTTGGAGGGATCGTGGCAAAACTTCCTCCAGGATGGAGCAACATCTATGCAAGGATGCATAGGAAGAAATGAGATTCGCCTGGA